>WEKX01004190.1:0-24297 GCA_013390025.1 Pitta sordida | reverse complement strand
ATAAAATGCTTTTATCCAGTCCACGCTCCAAGAGTTTCTTCTGAAGCTTACCATGGGAAACTGTGTCAAAGTCTTTGCTAAGATCCAAGTACACATCATCTATGGCCTTTCTGTCATCGTTTTACAGTCATCCCTCGACTTTCGCGGAGCCCCAGGTATCCTTCCCTTGTGCGAAGATCGTGATCAGTGAAGGTAACAAACTTATGAATATGCAATTAAACCCCGCCCATTGCTCCACCCCTCTCGGCTCTGGAGCAGCTGCCGGGCATTTGCAGAACCACCCTGCGGCCTGTGATGCATCAGGAGAGCGAAGGAGGTGTCTTCTGACCCCTCCCCGCGACGTTACCTGTGACCTCCTGGGCAGCTCACGGTGCAGGTCCCACTGGCACTGGGTTCTCCCCACCTGCAGCTGTGGGCTCCGAGGGACAGTGGTGTTTTCACTCGGTGCTGTGTGAAACTTCAGGCTGGTCTGTCCCTTCAGCTGCCCTGATCCCTCTAGGACCCCTGCTGGTCACAGACGAGCCCCGTTAGACCCTATGCCTCTGGGCGGGCAGGGGGTGTGGGAATCTAAGGGGTCCCATGCTGCCAGGGCCTCTCCCTCCACTGGGACTGCTGTGGTCCTGCCTCTTGCCGTCTCACAAATGGCTACCGAGGGTCCCCTGCACCACCAGGAGACAGTGCCTCCGCAGAGCATGGCCGGGCGAGCAGGGGAGGCGCCTCCCACTCCTCCTGAGTGCCCGCTGCCACGTCACCCTTTCCCACATTGGGAGCTGCCTGGGGGGCTGCAGAGAATGCCACAGAGAGGGGTCAGAAGACACCTCCTTCACTCTCCTGATGCATCACAGACCACAGGATGGTCCCAGGAACCTCCCACATCCACTCTGGAACTGAGGAGGAGGACAATGTGTGGGGCCTAATTGAATATTCATGATCTTATTTACATATTAGCTCTTCATGGTGCACTCTACACATGCTCAGAGGGGAATTTTCATGGAGAAAAAAACAGCAAAGAATTGAACCCGCGAAGAGCAAAATTGCAAAGTGGTGGGGATTGACTGTATTTAGTTAACAAAATGAATAAACATCACTGTGAAAATTCTCTCTATATATAGAGGATACTACTAGAAACTAACACAGAGCAGATATTTGTCAATACTACTTTGGTGACAGAGAGAACCCTGACAAGCAAATATTTAGTAACTGTTGTGACTTATCCACCATCATATCATCTTACTTGCACTCAAAGCTGAGGGAGTAGATAACAGTATTTTTCTTCCAAATTATATACATTTAACCTGGGGGGTTTTGGCAGTCAACAACAGCTCAGAAAAATCTGATCTTCTCTCACAGAAAAATGGTATGTGCTTTTTTTCTAAAACAGAGCATGTTATACAATACCAATGTTACTTGATTATTTAGATACACAGATCTGAACTACATGGTCTTTGTGAAAGATCTAATTCATGCTTAAGACGAAAAATAAGTTCTACAGCTCAAGCCAGTCTCTTTTTCTTTTTCAGCATCTTCCAAAGATTTTTACCTATTTTCAGCATTAAAAGTATTGCTCTTTTCCACAAAATATTATAAAATAGTATCTACCCATGCTACAAAGACAACATGAGGTTCTCAGGACATTTAGACTCAACAAATATTACAGAGGCCTGTGAGCTATGTATAGCTAGAAAAATCAAATTTCATCTGCCACTCTGTCAGGCTGCATTCCAAAGTCATTTTATCACTGCAGCGAATACCGAGATATTTATCTTTCCTGGCTAGGTTAATCTTGTGTTCCATACTTATCATGACTGCCATAAACACATTCAGTTCTGTTCCTGTATTTGAGAATGTTGCCAATTTGAGGAGAAACTGTGTTTAAAGGGAGTTGCTTTTATTTACTTTAAACTTAAACGCAACAGCAGAAATTTAGAAGTATATTGCTTTGGAAATTATGCTTCCTACAAGACCTGTAATGATAGCCTTCCAGTTAATTTTTTACCCTCAGACTCAATTGAAATCTTAACAAGGCTACCATATTTAAAGTATCCTAGAGAGGAAATGGCTAGACACTACTCTCAATCTAGTTCATTGGCAATATCTGTCTGTGAATCTGTAATGCTCACACACACACAAGTTTTGATGAATTTTCGAGAGCACTTTCTTAGGATTCCACACACATATCCGATTTCCTTTGATTTTATGACAAATTTTTAGGACACAGCATGTTTGGGAGTCTACAGGCCTGGCAACTTCACCGTCCTCCTGTGAAACATAGCTAAACAGTATCCAGTTCTAGATTTGACTCATTCGGAGTTGGCATGGCTCTCTTCACTGCACACTGTAGTTGTGCCCTAAAGCAGTGGGAAACACGGTTAGCTAGGGATCTTTCCTGTTAGACATACTGCCATTCCTATTGCAGATTATTAGCACCATTCTTACTAACATCTGCTCTCCTGCTGCTTTGAGTAGGAGAAGAAAAATAGCAGCTTTGTCCCTACTTTCAATGACAATAACCATGCAAAATCCAAATCTCAGAAAAACTGGAAAGAGAGAGAAAACAAGGCAAGAGAATTACTAGGCCTGGAAATGCTGAAGGCTTCTGTGTACTTCTCAAAGGCCAATCAAGATTAAAACCTTGAATTCTTCATGGTTGAAATACAGAGTATGATGTGTGAAGTTCTAACAAAAGATCGAAAGTTTTTTTTTAGAGGGTTGAGCATATCCTTTAGTTTGGTGGATGCAAAAGTTGGAGCAGAAGCCAGACTACAAAAACGTGTAGGTTTTGATTGCCTTTAGCTTTTGGGAACTTGGCATGTCTCACTACACCACCTTACAAGAATGAAGGTGAAGAAACAGGCTTTATCTAAACTTAGCAGAGATGAGATACATTAATGCAGTCCAAGCACAGGCAAAAGCTGAACAAATTAGTATGGCTATAGCTGGTTTGTAGTCACTGGGTTGGCAAAGGCATATGGAATAGGCACAAGTTGAAGCAGAGTTTCCAAATCTTGCTTCTCTCCCTCTTTAGCTCAATATTGTAGAAATAAATAAGAAGATACAAAATGAGACAGATATTCTGTTCCTCTGGCTTTCTTCTACAATCACCACCTCACTAAATCCTTGTGCTATTTCAATTTCTGGAACAGGGATGTCGTGGTTTGACCCTGGCTGGATGCCAGAGACCCACCCCAAAATCTCCTGAAGGAGAGAAACTAGAGAATAAACCTGGTTACAGGCAAAAACAAGGCAAAACTATAAATAAAGAACATAAAGGGTNCGGGATGCCTGGAACAACATCTCTACCCCTTCTCTCGTGGGCCTGGGGGCCTTCAAATCTCTCAGCCTCCCGACGCAGGTTCTGAGCCGGCACACCACATCTTACTACAGAGCTTTTTTTTTTTCATCTCTCCCAAGTATGTTATTCACTGAGACGCCTCTATCTCTATAACCTTGAAGGCCATGGCAGCACCGAGAGCTCAGGCAAGAACTGAGCTGTTAACCCCCTCACTGCCAGAGCAGCAGAAAACCCCCTAAACCATAACAAGGGATAATAACGTATTTACCCATCTGTATATTGTTACACTCAAAAGTCACCCATAATTGCAAATCACTGAGAGCCCTTCACAGTTGAGATTCTGACATGATATAAAACAATTATCTCATTAGAAGGCAGAATACATGTGCACATACATAGCTTTATATGTATTAAGATTTCTTTATGTCAGTTTCCCTAGACTTCCAAAATCGCCACCCACATCTCCACACTCATGAAAGTGTTTAAAGGTATGTTGTATTAGGCTTTGATCAAACTGGTCTAGTAGAAAAAGTGTCTCTGCCCATGGCAGAGCAGCTGGAACCAGATGATCCTAAGGTCCCTTCTAACCCAAAGCATTCTAAGACTCTTTAAAAGAGAAATTTCTACTCTTCTAGCTTAGACAAGCTTCCTAGAACTTCATCAGACAGTGAGGAGAACAAATTGCAGGTTCTAAATCCATGTTCCTACGAGGAGATTGTAATAATCTAACTTGCAGAGTTCTGGGGCTACATCACTAGAAAAGAAAAATATGCTTAAAGAACAGGTGAAATGGATAAAGTCACTTTTGGCCTCTGCTGCAGAAGTGACAGTATGCCAAAGTGAGGCAAAGGCTCAGAGCCTCAAGATTCGTTAGTATGAGTAACAGCAGGTTAAGATGACCCATAGGTTTCCCAGACATACTAAAAATAATTACACAGAAGTAGACAAGGATGTGGGAAAAAAAAAAAAAACAACAACCAAACCACGAGGTCTCAGGGAATCTAAATCCAAGGAAACCTTCGTTGTCTTTTCAAAAACTGCTCCTAGTAGCTTAAGAATTCATAATCAAATAAATACTTCTATGTGTGATAATATGCAAAAAAGCTCAAAATAAAGCCACATGTTACTGAAAGGCCAAAGAATACGTTCAGGTAGAGCTGTCTTTGCTGAAGAGAGGCCTCTTTGACTCTAGTCATGTTGTCAGTGACTGTGGCAAGGGCTGATGAGTAGGAGAAGTTGGTTAAGCATGTAAAAAAAAAAATTACAACAATCTGAAATTAATCCAAAAACTAAGGAATGACTAATTTTCACCAATTATATGAATGATTAAGTGGCTAGGCTGTAGAGACAGGTCAATTTTACATAACAATAAACACTGTAACAGCTATTGAGTACGGCTGGGAGGTGACAAAGACCAAATCCACTGGTTATTTTTCAGTTTAAGCATATCTGACAGAAGAGTCAATGTGATACACACAGTTCAAAGTGTCAGCAACATACCTGTCCTGTTTGTTTTGCATGGATTGAATCTAATCTTGCACAACTTCAGGCAAGATGACAGTGGCATGCCAAACAGGTGGATGTGATGCATGAAATAGGTGTGTCACTTTAGCTTTTATCTGAGAGCTTCAAGAGCCAACAATTTCTTTTACATCTCTGGAGAACAATATGCAGTAAATTTAAAATAAGTACTAACTACTGGCACCTTCAATCCTGAATCTTACCAACAGACATCATAAAATACAATGTATAAAACAAAAAAAGGAGCCAAAGAGCATGGAAGATGTAACAAATACGAAAATAAATAAATAAAAATAAGGGGTGAAAAGAAAATCATATGAAAGACAAAACCAGAAGACCTCCTTATCTACTTTACTCAATGTCATGGTTTGACCCTGGCTGGATGCCAGAGATTCACCTACAACCTCTCCTGGGAAAAACAAACTGGAAAAAAAACTTATCGCAGGCAAAACAAGGCAAACTACAAGTAAAGAATATAAAGGATTTATTTATTAACTAACAAGATCAGAGCTTAATGTGAGAAACATCATTTCAAAGGCAAACGTTTTCCCCCCACCCCTCCTTCTCTTACAACAGATCTCATATTCCCTTTTACGACCAGGAGACAAAGGGGGAACAAGGGTAGGGGTAAATTCAGGCAAGTTGGTATTTCTGACCAGATTTAGGGTAGGAACCATCTCTCTGCCCTTCCATAAAGTCCTCTCTCTCTCTCTCACGAGAGGAAAAGTCTTTCATTACCCTTTCCCAGGTGAGATCTTGACCCAGGGACACAGTTCTTCCATTCTCTGTTGTCTGAGAGTCCCAGCACAGGATGCAGTTTTTTAAGTGCTAGGATTTTGCTGCATCATTATAAGCCCATCTCAAAGTACATATATCAGATCCTACCATAATGCAGTTCTGCCACAAAATGTCTGTCCAAAGGATCTCTGCCGAGCTCTGCTCCGGCTCCGTGTTTCTGGGCTCTTAAAACATCTGCAGCTGTTGCAGCATGATTCTCCACCTTCAGTTGTGGCCTCAGGTGGATTCTGCATCCCTGGTTCCCCTCTCTCTATTCCATAGGTTTGCACCATGGTCCATTCTACAAGCAGCAGCGGGATGCCAGGAAGAACATTCCTACCTCTTCTCTGGTCAGCCTGGCGGGCCCCCCATAGCTTTCAGCTTCTCCACATAGGCCCTGCTCTGGCAATCTACATCTTGCTACTAACTTTTTTTTTTTCTCAAATATGCTTATTCACGGAGGCATCTCTATCTGTCTGACCTTGATTTCCATGGCAGCAACGGAAGCCCAGGCAAGAGCTGAGCTGTTAACCCCCTCACTGCCAGAGGGAAAAAAAAAACCTAAACCAGGACACTATACTTTTTGATTTAAAGGGGCTTTCAGACCAAAATTGTAGAAAAAAAGATAGCAGCAAGTATTTATATATATTTATACAGTCAGGTCTCCTATATCACGGACCCATGGTCTTAATCATGTTCCGCGAAGCCCTACTTCCACAGTGAATGGCAGCTCATTAATATACAAATTTGCCCTGCACCCTCACGTGGCCCCAGCGCTGTTTTGGCACTGTGTTGCTGTGTATCAGTGTTTGTACACAGTTTGTACACTGGTATCTGTGTACCAGTTACCCGGCACCCACAGCCACCTCACGCTGGGAAAAACCCCTTTTTGGCTCAGCCGGGGACACAGTTTCATAACTGCATGGCGGCGGCTCCGGGGGAGCGGCCCTGCCACCGCGGGTGCAGGCATGGGTGCCACCACCACCACGGCAGGTTGCACATGCGCAGTTGCGATAAGGGGCCTCCCTCATCGCTAAAAAATCATGCCGCTAAGATCTGAAGCTGTAATATCGGGGACGCGAAGTACAAGAGGGCTGACTGTATATCAAAATATAAGAACAAACAGTAACATAACAGTCACAAGGAGAAAAGAAAACCAAAAAAAGCTGAAAAGAACACTCCCCACCCCAGTACATCCATCAGGGGCTGAATGGTCCACCAAGAGCCATTAGCTCTCCTGCCAAAAGACAAAAGGAGTCTTCTACCTCCGCCCAACAACCTTTGTAAAGGAATTCTGACTTTTTTTTAGTTGGTTTAACATCTCCCATCCTCAGAGTTTCATAAAGGCATGATGGTTATTGAAAAATTAAATCTAACCCATTTTTACCATATTTACTGCTATGTCACAGATTTCACTTATTGTGGCATGGTTCCAGACCCAACCCCCATGATATCTGAGGGATTATTGTAGTTATAACACTTAGGTTATAGCTAAGCAAGGTTACAGTTTGAGATGGGGGCTCCTCCCTGTAAATCCCAATCTCTTTTATGCCCAGAAACAGACCTGAACAGAGAGCACAGATTCCCAGTGATGTACCTTGTGACTTTCAGACACTAAGCATGAGATACAAGGTCGCTTCTACAGTGCTTTCTAGTCCTTTCAGTGTGCATCTCCCTGTCTGGGAATGGCTTCCTGTCAATATTCTTTCTCAGTTCAGCTCCCCATATATAATCATGCAGTGTTCCCTACTATAAAGTGGGAACACTATAAAGTTTGAATTCTGAGGACTGTTCCCCTGGAGGACATGTAATGCTCTGTGTTCAAATACACAGAATAAAATACTTGAGAAGGTAAAAAGGAAACCATTAATTCTCTTAATTATTTTGTTCAAGGTTTTTCTGTCTCTTCTTATCCACTCTCCCAAGGGCAAAAAGCTCAATTACTCTCACGCTGTTTACTTTCCAGGGTTAACAACATTTACTTTAATATTAAACTTCAGACTTGATCTTAAATGATTTTAAATAGAATTACAAAAGAGAAAATCTTTGAGAGCATGAATCTTCTTTCTTTTTTTTCTCTGAGTTGAATGCATGCAGCATGAGAGCACCATTCTGTGAATCACTTGAAATGCATGGAGAAAAACAGACGTTTTCTAAATATACACAAGAATGTGTTCTTTGATGTGTTCTTTAGACCCAAGTAACTGTACTCTTAGGGGACTTGTTGTTCTTCAACCAGTGATTACAAAAAGAAATTAAAACTGTTTATTTTTAGGTGTGTCTACCACACCCTTACTGAACCTGCCAGGAAAAAAATATCTCACTGCTACAGACCTGTTTTGACTTAATCAGGAATGTCCTTAAAGCCCTACTCTGCTCTTGAAATAGCAGTAGTATCAATATTAGCAATCAAAGTGTTCAATACCACAATCCAGTAGTCAATACAGTATCTAAACCCCTGAAAGAACAAGCCAAAGCTAAGGCAACTATAATAATGGAAGAATGTAATTAATTACATTAATCCTGCTTCATGTATAAATGAACTTTCTCTTCCTGAATTTTTAAGTTTTGTAAAAATTCACTACGTATCTCTCACATTGCTCTTGAACAATGGAGCCCATTACTTACAACAAAGATTTGGACTATTCCAGACTACTTGCAAGCATTATCAGCAAGACAAATTATTTACAGGTGCAAAGCAACATGCCAGAATGTACAAAGAAGCATCACAAATCTAATCTAAAAATACATCTGCAATGAAGATTAAAATTTTATTCCAGTAAGGGGTTGGGATAATTTAATTTCTTTGGTTATAAGGAGAGAAAGTACTGCCAGGCTTCCATAAATATGTTTTGACTGACCTCCAGAAGTAACAGATGAAAACAGGAACCTGGTCCTTTCTAATCAGTTTGCTACATCCTCCCCAGCTCCATTTTAATGAAGATAGGAGAGAGAGCCAAGAAAAATCAGACTTCCATGGGTGTCTCCACTGAAACCTAACAGTCACCTTGATGTCTAACTCCGCTCTCTAACTTACATGTAAACCAGAAATTACATCTACCTCACAAATTTTGAAAAGTGGGCCAAAACCACAACTGACCAAAGTTGTCCAAAGACCAACAAATAAATAAAAATAAATAACAAGCACTGTTTTGGCACCAACAGAAGGATTGTGGCTCCTTACATTTCTCCAGTCCTTTACATTTCCTTTGTGTTGAGTTAGGCTTCCTTCTGTCGGTCTACAACCCCAATGATTAAAATAAGGCTTTTCCCATTTTTCAGTGAAATCTTGGAAGAGGAACTCAAGCAGTTCTCTACATGGAAAGGAGGATGATGCTGTTATACTGTCAATGTCTGAAACTCAGAGGGTCAACAGTGAGAAACAAAGCTTTTTAATCCCAAGTCACAGGGTTGAAATCAGTAATGAATAAGATAAGATGGTTCCAAGGCAATGCTCCCTGCACATATTTTTGGGGTTTTTTTAAGTTTAAACAAGTTTTTCTTGAGATGTCATTGACACAAGGATCCGGTTGGGCGCTCCAACGTGGCTCCTGAACATAATAAGCCTCTAAACAGACTCCATCCCACTCTTTAAGATTACAACTCTCCTTTTACAGGCAACACTTTACTGAACAACTGCACTGGTTCAAACTTGGCCCAATGGTGAAAAAGGAACCCAGCCTCCAGAATACAACCTGTTACTGTAGACAGCTTCCAACATCCTGCAAATGACAGCTTGCTCTTTCCCAATGTGATAGCAACTCCATATGACATTTCTACACACCTTCTCAACCTGATGACACAGCATATTTTTCTTTCACTGATTATCTCGGAATGATGAAACAACTCAAATGCTGTAAAAGATTTTTTTCCCCCTAAACTTCACTAGGAACAACAGATGACATCTGTACAACCAGTGTGTTTTGAGTTGCCATAGACACTCATTCGAGTATCTCTTTTTTAAGGATAAAAACTGTATTTTCTGTGATTATTTTTATGGCCAATTTTTTTAATAAAGCTTTTCCCCTCTCTTTTTTTTTAAATCTCTTTGAATGGGTAGCCTATCACAACTCCAGCACTTTATCTCTTTCAATTTCAAGTAGTTAAGAGCAAAGAAACATCCTTGGAATTGGTTAAACTCAAGTTCTGACCATATGTTATGAGGACAGACAAGGAAAAATTCTGATACCTGCAATCCTTCTCTACTACACAAAAACAGTAGCAATGCAAGGCACTCTTGATGTTGCTCAAATATAATTCCTCATGCTTCTAATCTTACCTCAGGTGTACCTACACGACTTACAGCAGCTTTAAACTAGTAATAATGCCCTTTTAATAATGTATGTTCATCTGTCTTTTAGGGCAAGTTCAGGATAAGTATCTCTGGAATAACTCATTGCTTCAAACAGAGAGAACTTTAATTTTACAAAATTTCTTGTTTTCCCAAGTTTCAGCCGTGGTCCCCAGCTGATAATTTTATTTATTTCTAAAAATGACAAAACTTGAGTCATTATGTCCTGTCAATCTGGAAAGCTCAGGTGAAATAATTCTGTCTAATCTCACTGTGGTGGGTTGACCTTTACCAGTAGCCAGACATCCACCCAGTCTCAACAGGACAGGGAGAAAATAGGATGCCAAATCTTGAGTTAACATAAAGACAGAGAGATGACTTACCAGCTATGTCATGAGTGAAACAGAGTCAACATGGGGAAAAATAACCTACTGAAAGTTAATGTAGATGAGGATAGCACAGAACAAAGACAAAATGACTAAATATGCCTGCCCCCCAACCACCATGTCCCATCTTTCCCCAGGCTGCACTTCACTCTCACCTCCTTCTCCATGACTCCCACTCTGCAGGACACAAGATGATGGGAAATGGGGTTGTGCTCAGTCCGTAACAACTCCTCTCTGCTGCTCCATCCTCTTCCCATTTTTCCCCTGATCCAGCTTGTGTCATCCCATAGCTTGTAGACCTTCAGGTGCTGTGCTCCACTCCTATGTGAACTCTTCACAGGCAGCACCTTCCTTTAAGGTACAACTGCTCTGACATGGTGCTCATCATGACATGATGCTCTGCTTCTCCATGGACTGCTTTATGAATAGCTGCTCCAGCATGGTTTTCTCAAAAAGCTGCAGAGGAATCTCTGCTCCATTACCTGGAGCACCTCCTCCCCCCTCCTCTGACCTTGGTCTTCCCTCTGTGTTTCACAGATTTTCACTCAGTTGCTGTAGGGCAACTTAAACAGGCTTCACCTGAGGCACCACCACCTCAGCTGTGGGGCTTGGCTGTGTCCTGCCATGGATTCAGAACAAGAGAACATAGTATCAAGCTGTGCTAAGAGAAATTTAGGATGGATGTTAGGGAAAAACCTCTTCACAGAAAGAGTGATTTGTCATTGGAACGGGCTGCCCAGCAAGGTGGTGGAGTCATCATCCCTGGACATATTTAAAATGTGACTGAATGCAGCACTTAGGGCCATAGTTTAGTTGATGAGATGGTATTAGGTAATAGGCTGGACTTATGATCTCAAAGGTCTCTTCCAACCTAGTTAATTCTGTGATTCTCTATCAGGCAGAGGACAGTCCCTGGCCTTTCATCATGGAGGCCACCCCTGCAGTCCTTTTCCTGGAGCTTATCAACCTCGTCACCTATATGAAATCCTCTCTAGGAAAGAGGCATCACCTCCCCCAAAACTCTCTCCATTGATCTTACTCTGCCTGTCAATCCAGGGGAATGTTGATATGGGTAAGGTTAATGCTTCCCTGTCCCACACATATGCTGGGGGCACACAGAATTGCTACTCCCGTCTTCTTGAGGCAGCTCTGTCCAGCACTACCAATATGAGTTTATTTTTTCTTTAACTTAAGAGAGTTGGGTCCTAATAAAATCCCAGAGAACAAAATAAAACTGACCATTTCAGTACTGATACACCTCTCCTCCAGTTTCATTGTGCTTCCTCGTATTTCTACAACTCCTGGGGCAAGGTGTTAAACCATAAAACTATGCTGCAACACAAACCAAATACCTTGGGGTTTCTCTTCTGGATTATAATAATGCATACAACTGTTCTGAGATGGTTGTTCACTCAGGTAAAAACTATGATCTCCTGACCTGTCAGATAACAAGTTGCATGAAGCAGCATCAGAACAAGCATCAGAGTAAGAAACCTCTGAGTTTCCCACATCTAATTGACTAGCTCATATTTTCTGTCTTTCAGTGCAGATGTTTCTTCTCACCCTCTTTCAGTTTCAATGTTTCTAATGAAGTACAGGCTGTGGAGGACCCCCCAAAACATACCTATCTCTGACTCACACACAAACTGCAACAACTAATACAGGCACGTCTGTGTTTCCATGGTGCTTCAGAATCATCAATGGGTGGCTTGTTTCTGTGTAACACAATTATCATTCAGTGTAAAATCCTCAAGTTGTGTGTCAGTAACAAGAAGGCCACATAATGCAATTCCATTTCTGTTTAGGGTATGTTACAGCTTCACAGCTGGCCAAGGTTTGCAGCCATCATTCTATGTCTGGTTTTTAGGATACAAAGCAGACCTTTCACATGAATTCAACATTACTCCTTAGAGCAAGGAAGTCACTTTATGTCTTCTCACATGTCACATACACTAATGTCACTAAATAAATAATAAAGCATTCACATTAAATAATAGTAAATTAATAAGTGTTCTGCTTCCTAGGTTTCGGGAGATTTATGAGACTGTATGATACATGTAGCCAGACAGAGCTGCTCGTGCTGCTGCTTATTTGATGGTGAGTCAAGTCACTCAGAATTTCACACTAAATACCAGTTTCACTAAGGACTCATTAAGGAAAAGTTCATTTGCTTGTTGCCAGAGGAATAACCCTAATTGGTACTCTTCAGCAGCATACCATTTCCCTATGGTTACAGGACCTGTATTATCTGCACTAACAACTGGCTAATGCAGAAGATTCAAAGTCACATATAGTTTAACAAACAGTGCCTGTGAGAAAAGCGTGGGGTTAGATAATATGATAGCCAATGAGGTATTACTACTTAAAGCAGTTCTACCTTTCTAGAAGAACTTACTTAACAGAAAAATAGGTTCTCTAAAGGAAGCAAATCATATTTGATCTTTCACATCCTGAGGGCATATGATGGTGATGGTTTTACTTTACATGTGGAGACAAGGTATGTCAATACTGCCTCCTCATTACATCCTTAAATTAATAGCTTAAGAGTCTCCTCATAGCCCTGTCCTAGGATTTGCCTGATCTTTGTTCAGATTGCATCATAACTGATCAGTTACTTAATTCTCATTATTTCTGAAGTTTTGAAAAATAAAACAACCTGGGAATAACTGTAATTAGTTACCGGCATTTACCAACATCTTTGACACGCTTTTTGTTTTTGACTTCTGCAGAAATATCTGAAGAGAAACATGCATACAAAGATTCAATCACAAGATCAACTGGACTGGCAATACATCTCACTGTTTTTGAAGTGTTTTGCTAATTCATTCAAAAGATAAAAATCCCTTGTGCCTTTCAGTAGTCCAAACCAAGGCCACTAAGAAATAAGAAGTCAGTAATTTTACAATAAGTTTGAGTTATCACAGACATGGAACCATGAACATCTTAAAGTTCTTAATTAGCAGTTGTTTAATATCTTTACTTTTCTGCCTTATTATCAAACACGATTCGGTCACAATTAAGGGCCTGTGATCATCACTGAAGACAACAGGTTGCATATTTCAGTATTTGCAGTCCTTACCAATAGTGAATGAAAAGCAGCTTAGGACTGCAAAAAGAAAAGTCTCTTTTTTGGCAAAACTCTTAGTTTAAACAAATTGCTGAAATTTCAGCTTGCCCTTTGAAAAAGTGATCTGCATACTTAGGGGTATTTGTTAAATACAATTTGGGGCCATTAGTATCAAATTACAGAAGAATTCCCGTTCTAAATGGTATTTTGTAGTAAGAGGAAATAAAGATGTGTTAAATATGAGCATAGTGTAGGAATATGTAAATTATTTTTGTTATAAAAAAAAAGAGAAAATTCTGAACCTTTTCCCAATGTCTGTGCTTTATTTGTTGCAAAAGCAAATGTGACCTGCATAATGGCTATAAAAAAATAACAAGCTGCTCATAAAAAGAAAGTCTACAGAAAGCAGCATGTGGTGGTTTTATTTAGTGTGGCTTTTAAGTTTCAGGGAAACAGATCAATATAGGTGATCAGAAGCGAATGCTAAAAGAAGTTGACCCCATAAAAGAAATTCTGCATGCTCTTTATTCCTAAGCATCAGAAGGACACAAAGAGAGGTGAAGGTGAAACTAGATATCGATTAAGAAAACACAAGTTTCAAGTAGCTAAGGTTTTGTCCAAATTTTGCTTAATGTTTTCTGATCTCCCCCTTTCCCTAATTGTGGCAAGTCATGGCCAGGAGGGAAGGGGGGAAAAAAAAAAAGAAAAGAGACTTGGTCAGGATGGATCAAAACCAAAAGTATGTCTTTGACCATTTCAATACATGTATTGTGAGCTTCTGTACCATCAAGCAAGTGAAGAGGACTGGTTGTGCTATCTGCAGTACCATCAGGGATATGCAAATGAGAGAACTTTGTAAAGAAAGGTGTTGTAGTGTAAAACACTAAACTGGGGAACTTGAGGATACTAATGAAAAAACCTGTGTGACTGATTGGATTTACTTCTCTGATTTTCCTTTTTTAAGACTGAGATCCGTTCTAAAGATAACAACAGCTAAATAAATTGTAGTGCAGATGGTGGTTCCTGATTTTTGTAAACAGGTACATTTTGCATCCTTATTCTGATGCACAGATGCTCAAACCATAAATAAAAAGTAAAAAAAAACCAAGATGCAAGCAAAACATTCTTCCATTTCTTGTAGAGTTGTGATTTCACTTCTTTCACCTCTCCATTTCTGTTCCCTCTCTTTCATGATTGTATCACTGGGTCTACCATGTCCAGGACGTTTCAGCAAGGATTTCACAACTGCTGCACTCATAACCTCAGTTCTGCAGTAAATCTCGGACATTTTGGAGCTAGTGGCATAGAACAGAGAGAACGCAAGACCAGTTACACTCTGTAGTTTAAGGAACCATAGAATAGTTTTGAGTTGGAAGGCACCTTGTAAAGGTAATCTATTCTAGCCACTCTGAAACATCTTCAGCTACATCAGGTAGCTTGGAGCCTCGTTGAACTCAGTCTTGAATGTTTCCAAGGTTGAGACACCCACCGCCTTTCTGGAAAACCTGCGGCTGTGTTTTACCACCTTCACTGTAAAAAACTTCTTTTTATATTTAATCTAAACATTCCCTCCTTTTCTTTAAAACCATTCCCTCTTGTCCTATGACTTACAGAGTGTTGTAAAATGTCTCTCCAGCCTTCTTCTAAGGTCCCTTTAGGTACTGGAAGGCTTCTAAATGGCCTCCCCAGTGTCTTCCCTTCTCCAGGCTGAACAATTGCACCTCTCCCTGCCTGTCATCATAGAGAGGTGCTCCAACCCTCTGTTCATCTTCATGGCACTCCTCTGGACCTGCTCCAACAGGCCCATGTTGTACTTGTTTTGGAGGCCCCTGCATTCCAAGTAGGGTCTCAAAAGGGCAAATCAGAGGGGGAGAATCACCTCCCTTGACCTGCTGGCCGCACACTTTTTGTTGTAGCCCAGGATACAGCTGGCTTTCTGGACTGCAAGCACACATAGACGGCTCATGTCCAGCCTTTCATCCACCAGGACCCCCAAGCCCTTCTCAGTAGGGGTGCTCTTGATCTGTTCATCCCTGAACCTGTATTGATACTGGGGGATGCCCTGACTCAGGTGCAGAACCTTGCATTTGGCTTTGGTGAACCACACCAAGTTTCCCTGTGCCCACTTCTCAAGCTTGCTCACATCCTTTTGGATGAGATTCTGTCCTTCAGTTCCATCAACTGCACCTCTTGGCTTGGTGTTGTCACCAAGGACATGGACTATATCCACGTCCTGTGACATGCAGTGAAGCAGGAAGCTGAAACTTGCTTGTTATTTCTAATTCAAATAGAGTAATATTATGGACTGAATTTTCCAGAGTGAGAAGGTGACCCAAGAAAATATCAGCCTTCAGAAAATTCTCATACTTTTCTCTGGATGTCTTTCTGAGCAAAGAACAGCAACTGGGTATTTCAGATAGATTGTCTTTCCTCTGTCCTTTACTCCTTTGAGCATTACGCAGAAAGTTAACACTGTACTTAGCAACAATCAACAGCTCGTGGAAATCTCAATATTTTCTATAGAGGTTAAAATATATGATTTCAGGGATAAGAGTTTCCTGTGGAAAAAAACCCAACTCCTATCTGTGGTGAAGAGAAAGGATATTCTTTAGCATTTATTACCAAATACAGCTCCCAAAATTTTTAGCAATTTTAATTCTGTTACACAGTAAGAATAATTAAATTAAAAATGGAAAGAGTTTGAACTCTGGCTTTTGAAGGACAAAAATATTTCCTCCTTTGCTAACAGATTTAATTTATTAATACATTTTGCTTGTATGTAATATGTCCTTGTAGTATGCTTTCTGGCAGTGCATAACCAGATGCTCAGTAATATCCTTCGCATAACTTGACTTCCATGTGTGCCTTTGCTTATGCTTTTTTTTGCAAGGTGATTACCACTCATTCATCAAAGGACTGTTTCATGGAACACTTGAAGCCCCTCCATTCTTCACCTTATGTTCTATATTCTCTCCTCCTGCACTCCTCCTCATTCTAGTGAGTTTTAAAATGAACATATTTTAGTGAAAGAAGATGTACATCTCCTTTTTCTTCTGGCTCAGCTTTTCACGACCCTTGCTTGAGATGGTCAGACACTTCACTGCACTCAGCTAGGATTTTGACCTTGTTCAGGAGGAACCACTGAGTGAAGCAACAGGTGATCAGCAACAGAAATCCAAGAGCTGCCACACTATACACATCTTTCTGTTGTCAGAAGGAACATTTCAGAATGGCATGTCAGGACATGTCAGAATGAGCTTGTTCAAAGCAAGAGTCCTAGGGTGCCAGTGGACAAACCTGTACAGAAGTAGATACAGAAGTACTGACACCACATCACATTTCAAAGGCCTTGTTTCTGGCTAAGACTATCCATTAAAATAAAAAATAGTAAAAATTAATCATGGCCTTGCACCAATAATATATTGAATGATTTGTATAACTAATAAAATTTGTTTCCATCATAGCTGATCACCTCCCATGCTTGTGCTTTTGAGCGCCAACTGCACATATCGTCACCCAAAAGGTCTCATAAGAGACCTTTGGCAGTGCAGCAGTGCTTTCTTGCAAGACTCCTCTAACAAGCAATAAGTCCATGTATAACTCAGTTTTGTGTAATACAAGACCATTCTACCCCACGACAGTACTAAAATTTTATGTTTCTATGAATAACATCCAAAAAGGTTAATCTCCAGTCATCTAAACTTTGTTAGCCCTGAAGCATCAAGCAGCTGCCACGTCTCTCTTGTGCAAGTTTTCCGCACTGACTTGAGTATCTTCCTACCTGAAACCATTTTACTGCTGTAAGAACAAGACATTGACTGAACTTGCAAGTGCTTCACTCAGTGGAGGTTGATGGGAATTATCATTGTTCTGCCAGACTGATCCAAGTCCATATCCTTAATATTTCTTTTTGTCTGTCCCATACCTTGTACTCATCTCACACTTGTTATTTATTGCCTGGTTTTGCCTCTTCAGTTCATGTATCTAAGTATCAGAATACATCCTGATTTCTGTCTCTTCTTTGCTGAATTACTATAGGTACCATATATGAGGTATATATCTGTAAATCTGTGTGGAAGTGAGTGTATTTTTCTTGTATTGTCACTCTGCCTAGCACTACAGATTTCTTATCCTTGACTAGGATTAATAACCTGAATCATGTGAAGAAGCACATACAACTAAATTCTACCTCAGTCAGTAAATAACCCTTCACATTTTTCTTAATTATCTCTGGCCAACATTTGATAGAAAACTTTCTGTGCCCTTGTATACCTTTTAGATCACCCTCCCAAAAAAAGATTTGAAAACATCAGTTCTATATCTAAATATAAAGTAAAAAATGTCAGCTCTATAAATTACTTCAGGAAGACAGAACAGAAAGAGGATTCAAATGTAAGGATGAGAGAAAATCTATGTGCATCAGACTAAAGATGTGCATATACAAATCTGGATATCTGTGCCTAGAGTAGAAACATACACTAGTTCTTATTACTGTTTCTCTTTTCTTTTTTTTTTTCCTTTTTTTTGCATTTCCATTCTTTTTCTTCCCAGTCTTCTTTTTTGAATGTAGATGTTTTTTCCTTATTACTGTTTTTCATATTTGACTACAAGCTTCTAAGATAATAAAAGGAAGGGAAACGAAGAAATGGTTTCCTCTAATCCCACCCAATCTAGACTTTCATGGCTAAGTTTCAATTCCATTTTTAACATTTTCAATAGTTATTTTTAATAATAATCTTTATATACAGGTCTTGCTCATTAGACAAGCCTGTATTACTGTAGCTCTATTTATAATCAACAGCTAGCTCCACCTAGTGTCGTCTTAATTCATCAGTGAAAGAGAGAGCCAAAACCAAATACGTACTAGAGATAAAACAGAAACAAACAATAAAATCACTTTACAGCTGGATGATGGCCACAGACAGCATGCAGTTACAATTACTGGCGTCACAAGGAATACCATTTTAAGTAACTACTGGATGGTGATTGCCATCAAGCACTCTTGAGACAGGAGACTAGCAGCTTTAGGAGTATAAATATAATATATGCAACATAAAACGGTTTAACTGCTACCCTGAAAAAGAGAATGACACTTAAGCTGTTCATAGGAGTATTCTTTCTATGGTTTCATCATGATCAACAATGACAAAGTATTGTTAAATTTAACTCAACTTCTATGAAATAGAATAACATTATTTTTAAATTTTCATCAAAACTACAGAACTATTTCTGGCTATACATACCCAGAAGTAATCCTCTCTGTTAATAAGTACATCTCCTCTCCTAGAAGTCACAAAATAATTGAAAATGCCTCTGAGAGTTTATTAAAACAAGGAAATGCTCAAACTAGCAAACAGTATATCAGTTTTACTGATCTTTACCTTCAAACTTTCTAAAGGCTTGTTCACTTCTCTGTATCTAGAAACATCTATCTTTCTAAAACTCTTACAGCTTCACTCAGCAACATTTAGTGTTTAATAGCCTGATCCCCTTTTGACAAGACAATATAGAGTACAGCCAACAAAGTAATTTAAGATAAAGTCAGAAAAGTGAATATCCAGTGTGACACGAGATTTCTTGATCATCACATTAGACGAAATGACACAGCTAATGAAAGAAGGAGTTTACATAAAAGAAAGTATTTTGTAAAGCCAAATAATCCAAATAGTTTAACATAATTATAACCTATGAGCTATCGAGCAGTGTTTGAGTGGTTGCTGAATCTTCAAATGGGAACTGAAGAGAAAGCTTTACACTCAGAAAGCAATAGTTTTACTTCTTAGACCAAGGGTGATCCACTCTGATAGAGCCGACATCTGTTTAAACCTGTTCAAATCACCTGTTTTGAGCTGCTTAGCAGTTTCACCCTAGTGGTGATAAAATATATTTCAATATGTACAGTATACAATTAATGACTGTTAATGACTGTTCGTTGTGACAGAGATAGAGAACATACATGTTGTGGAGGCAGAGGTGGATAGGAGGAAGGAACATATATTAAGACAATACATACACCAAAGCAAACACCTGTACATGTTCTCAAACTCTTTTAAAATATTCAGTTGAAAGTTATGCTTGTGACCCATCTAGTTTAAAGTACTCATAGCTAAAGTCCATTATAACATGAAAATCTCATTGTGCAACACAGAACATGGATTTAATAAAATGCACAAAAAACACTCTCTAATGTTTCAAAAATAAGAGAATACTCCAGTTCTCAACAGTTTAACAGTTACTGTCATTTCTCATTAACAGCCTTCAAAATCTTTTCTGAAACAAGCTGATACAGAGAAATTATGAACAGTAATCAAGTGAGAAATGATAGACCAGCTGGGTAGGCATCAAGTTGGCAAAACGTGAATACAGTTCAACAGCTGAAACAGATGCTGGAGTTGTTGAGAAACCCTGCAGGAGATATTGATGTATTTTCTTTATATAATACTGAACAACCGGATAAATGTCAAGAGCTAAAAACTGATGGGGAATAAAACCTGTCATAAAAACTAACTCTCAGGCAGAGACCTGCAATATCTTTTCATTATACCAAAACATTCAGTACGTGCATCTTCATTTCCTTGGGATTCCTCAATATACCAATAGGTCAATCAGAGCTTGCTAGTGAATCTGAGGAAGCTTTCCCTGGTCTTGCTTCACATTTGTTTGTTTCTATCTACCTGAGGCTTCACAGACTTAGAAAACACTTTATTCTCAGTCTCATCCAAACAGGACACTCTCTTTCAAGCAAGCAATTCCCTGAGCTTGGAGGGAAGCAGGAAAGAAAGAGTAACACAAGCATAAATGAAACTGCAAAATCCATTTTGCACGAGGAATGTTGTTTTCAGAGTTTCAAGACCTCAGCAACAAATCCTCTGCTATCAGCGACAGCTCATTCTAGCATATGCTTTGTCATGGTCAGTTTCTAATTACATTCATAATGATGCAATAGCTTTGATAATCCTACCTTCCATGCCAGCTGCTTTTCTTGTCACTCCATCATGCCAATAAGTTGGCTGCCGTAACAAATCAAGATAGTGCAAAACAGCATCTTTCCCCTGCATCTGTCATCTTCCTGAAAGCATTCTATTACTGCCGACTGCTGGGAACCAGAAAGTCTATTTGAATTCCAGCAGCTCCCCTTTCGCATGATTCAAGTTAGGTTAGGTGGGCATGCCTAACATGATTCTCTCCATCATTTATTATGCAGCTGCTACACCGTCGGTGTGGTAACCACTCTGACTTGATCTGATACGTCAGTCTTGCAAACCTCTACCTCCGTGCAAGCCCACGAGCCACAGAAGCATCTTGCATTTAATGAGCATTCTGCCTGCCTAAAGAGAGTGCATCTGCAAATCTGTTTCAAATCCTGCTGCTTGTATTGTCCTCTAAGGCTGAAGCGAATGTTTGAAGATTTTTTTTTTTCCCTTACGTTTTGTCTCTTCAGAAAGCACAGCTCTTCATGAACGCTTGAATTATTCACGCTTCAGCTAAATGTCTCCTGATTTGTGTCAACCAAACAGCACCTTCCCGTTTAAACTCTCTGCCCGAAAGCTACTTCTGAATAACCGTGCTGTGCGTTCAGGCTCTCAACTCTGTTTCATTTTGAACATGGCTTTTATAGCTACACCTCAACAAATACATTTAGTTCTTTTCATGCAATGAATGGCTGTCTAATGAGGGAACTGTACATTTTTAAGCAATTTATCTAAGTCTATTTGTAGGTGACACTCGTTTTTTGGGCTTTATAAATTTTAACAGTATATGGATAGCTCTGTTAGAGCATCTTGATTTTCTTAAAGTGGTAAGAACACCACCATAAGCTGCTTTTGCCAGCCTGTGGAGGACACTCTCAAATGACAGAGTTTGCCTAACTGCTTCTGAGTATTGTGAATTAAAGGGGCAGGGTTGTTTTGTTGTCTTTCTATTTATACCTTCTGTTGAGTGGGGGAAAAACAGGCTTGCGTCAGTCATTTCAAGAGTATTAATAGAAATTGACATATACACATCAATCATCCTCCAAGTGAAATTAGCTGTGTCTCCTCCCACCACTTCTGCCTGCAGTTTAGAGTCAAGGCATTTCATCTTTAATACAACTGGCTGCTCACAAGCTAAATAAACCTCCCCAACCCCACACTGAAAAGTCTGAATACCTGAAAGACTAATAAGGGACAATTTAACAGAGGCAGCTGCCTGGCTAAAACCTTACAGTTAAGTGAAATAGTGAGAGAGAGCAAGGACTGTTGCTGGAGCAATAGATTCTTTCTTAGCCTTTGTACAATGGCAAAGGAGGACAGAGGAAGGGGGAAAAGGATAGAGTCCCCCAGGAAAAGCTTTCCCTTGCGGCAGCTGCCAGCTCAGCATCATTCACCAGTTCTTATATTCCCAGCTCAAAAGGTTCATAGGATTTTACTTAAGCCTCACTTCTTTACTCAGATAATATGTGTTGAACTTCTCCATGGTTTGCAATCCCCCCCACTCCTGATGGTCCCTGCCTTCCCTACAATTTCCTAATCTCAGTTTAGTTCCTGAAGGTCTTGGTTGTGAAAAAGAAGCTTGAAAACATGAGCTCAGGGGAGCTCCAAGTCACAGAAGGCAAAGGGTGAGAGGAGGTGTGGGAGGAGTTGATGAACAAAACCAAAAAACCCAACCAAACAATAAACACCACCACACCCCCCCCACAAAAAAAAAAAAAAGAGGAAAAAGGCAAGAGAGTTTCCTATTTTGGGAAAAAAAAAAAAGGAAAAAAGAAAAGAAGAAATAAATAATCAAGACATCTGATATCCTCCTCCTCTAGGCCTCACACAGGGGTATTGTCAGTGGGTGCATTGATGGGCAGGTCCCTTTGCCCTCTGGAGTCCTAGCCCGGGGGGCTACAGGGAGTGACCTTGGGCAGACAGACAGGTTGGGGCTGGGGTTGCTGAGCTTGAGAGAGTTCCCAGACCTGCTGGGAGGGATCTGACTCCCTGCTCTCAACCCATATTGAAATGGCACAGCTGACACCTGAATGAGCTAACATGGCATGGCGCAGTTTATATTTGATACTGTATTTATTCCTAGCATGCTGCCAGAAAAATGCTTTTTTAGAGCTTTCATGTAAATAAAGTAGGATTACTACATCTGTTCCTCTGTCTGTAGCAGCACATATCAACAAGCCAATTTTGCATTCAAGGCAACAGAAATGGCCCTATCATATAGTTGCAAAGTGCACAACTATAAAGCAACTATCTGAAAATACTGTCAGCTCCTTTTTTGTTCACAGTTCAAGTTATTTCTGAAGTGAAACAAACCAGGCAATAAATGAGAACTGACTTTGAAGTTGCTATCAATTCCAAGTACATAAAAGGATATGCTTAATATTTCCCACTTCTATCTGCATTACAATTTTTAGACCATAGACACAGCAACAAGGAATTTATATGGTATTTCACAAAAGATGAGTTTGAGCTCATAGCTCATATAGTCTCTAGTTGCAGAGAAGACCTAAAGTATCCAAAAACTCAACACAGGCTTTATTTCTAATTCTGTGAACTTTGTGCTGTGCAAGATTATAGATAGAAATCTCCAGAAAAATATTTCATATGTTAGTGAGATAAATAATAATGAAAAGAGAACAGGGGAATCTGGTATGGCATAAATACAATTTAGCAGAATCCTGTTCCACCCAGATACCTCAGAAGGAAGTACAAAAAGGGGGAAACAGCCAAAAGGGGAGGAAATGAGAGAGAGAATTATGAAAGGGATTTCCAAAGAAATAAGTATGTCATTATACGGAGAACCCACTGTGGTTTATCATTCAGTACTACAGCCTTGCAGCACAGCCTACAGTGGACGTGATGTAGTTTGGTCACATATTCCCATTCAGATCAGGTCTATGGGAAGCAGCCATTTTTTGTTCTGGGGAAAAAAAAAAATTATTTTTTTGAAGAAGGTATTACATTATGTTAGGTTTTGCATCTTCTCGGTATACTAGCTGTACAGAAAAACAGCCCAGAGATGAATGGAGAATCTAGGAGGAGAAACCAGTATCTGTCATCTGTCCACATACTAATAGGCCAGATTTATAGCTGGCTTTGGTCTCTAGTTTTTTATGCATTTTTCTAAGAAAACAACAGCCGTGGTTTCTGCATATTGTAAGTGGATTCAGCATCTGCATAGATATAATTATAGTAACCCACCCATATGGAATAAATTGCTTTATAGAGAAAGCTCCATGGGTAGCACTCACAGAATCTACAATAACACAAATACATAATTTTTTGTCTTATACAGAACTCTTCTCTGTCTGGAAAAAGCAGAAATAAATGACAAGTGGAAAAAACATCCTTCAAGTGGTATTCTGCTTTTTACAGTACTGAATTCAGCAGGCAAAGAAATTCTAGCCTATTTGGGTGACAACTCTCTTCCTATTCCATCTACATCTTATGGCAAAGATGTTTGTTCGTTTTAATTTCTTCACTGCTACTAGAGCAACTATTTGGTGTGTTCAGTGTGCTTGAGTTTGATTGTGGTGTGCACATTACAACGATAACTAACCAACACCTAGAACCGTTTTTTGCTGCCATTTCTTTTTTCCTTTCTGTTTTCCTCTTTGGCAGTGCCCGTGACTCTGACTAAGTAAGAGTAAATAATGGATCACTGAAAAATAGGAAGCAAGCAGATTGGCCTTGACCTTCAGTTCTACATGATGCTCTACATAATGCACTCTCTCTGGGATGGAGAAATGCATGCTGATTTTGCTTAGCAAAAATTGTTAATTTGTTTCGCTAATATGTCTCCTGAAGAAAATCAATTCCTCTTCCCTTTTTTCCTGCCTCCCATTATACTTAGGTACTTCATCCCTCTACCAGTGAACAACTAGTAATTCAATCAATCAATAAATCAATCAATCAATCAGAATACCTGACGGGTATACTGTGCATATTTAGATTAATAAACATCTCGCTCCCAACCTCTGCTGGGGACTCTC
>WEKX01004188.1:6701-20099 GCA_013390025.1 Pitta sordida | reverse complement strand
AACTCGGAATAACCTGTGAACACCTTCCCCCTAGCCCTGCATCCTTCCCCAGCTTAACTTCTCCTCCACCAACAATGAAGCTAGATAAAAGATGGGGGTTATGGTCAGCTCATCACATGTTATTTCTACCTCTGCTTCCACATCAGGGAGAGGACTCCTTTCTCTGCTCATGGGGTTATTCCCATGAGAAACAGTCCTCCATGAACTTTTCCAGTGTGAACAATCATGCGGGAGGCCAGGGGTTCGATTCCTGCCAGGGATGGCGGTGGTGCCATTTAAGAGTTGGACTCGATGATCCTTGTGGGTCCCTTCCAACTCAGAATATTCTGTGAAATTAAATGTCATATATTATATTACCATTAACAGAATGTTTAAAGGTACCACAATGATGTATGTTAATTAAAAATAAAATTCAATAAATAAGCCACTAACTAAAAGTGCAACCCTTCCCTAGAAATATGTAGTGCAATTGTCCAGTTTTTGGATGGAGTTAGATTGCTGTTCCATTACATAAAAATTCAGGTTTCTGTAATGAGCTGAGAAGTAGACATTCAGAGGGCGTAGGTTTTGCAGAGTTTCGTACACTAAATCTGGGCTCCTTAGTGAATCTATTGAGCTTAAAACTGGATATTCTACAAGCTTTCATGCTAGTCTAGGGGAAAAAATCACTTTAAAAGAAATTTTGTTTTGAGGGATAGAATAACATTTCTTTCCCACTACTTTAATAATATCCAAATTGTGACCTTAGGAAAGTACAGAATTAAATTTATCCCATTGGTAGAAACCTTTTGCAAGAATGAAAGTCTCTCTTTGGATGGTTCTAGTCATTTAAGTATTCAGAATAAATTATCGTTCCATTTCAGAATACTTACCAGGGACATTTGGTAAGACAATACAACTAAAGGATAACAGATGAACTGGATAAACAAATGAAACCAAATGTGTTACTGTTACTTTTGGACACCTGAGCAGAATTTCTTCTATTTGTTACTGATATTAATATTATTTCCTAGGATACATCTAACCAAATACATAAGAAAACTAGAGGGGGACTAGCTCTGTGTCCTGCTTAACTATGCAATTATTCAAAATAAACTTTGAAAAGTAACAGTAGTTGTAAATAAATAAATAACAGAAGCTACAAAATCTTTTTATATATAACATAAAACTGTGAAAAATAGAACCTGTGCTGATTTGCAGATGGCTTTTAGAGTTGAAGTAAAGCTAATTTGGAATTTAATGACAAGTCAAGGGACACTTTCTTCAGCATTTCTTATAACAAGCATAGTCCTGTCTTCTTATGTTTTAACGATAAGCATTTATTTTTTCAAGGGAAGCAGCAGGAATTTTCTAGCCATTAAATATTTCTTTAGTCATATTATAGGCACATACACAAACACTCATACAAACAGGAGGCACAGAAGGGAATTTAATTTTTCAGTCAGATCAGTCTGTTTTCATTACTTAGAGTACTGCCTAGCACAAGATTAAAAAAAATAAGTAATTAACCTTTTGAAAATATAAACTAAGCTGTTAAGAAAAGAACATTTTTCTTGTTAAAATGTCTTTTCTTTAAGTGTCATGTTAATATAGAGAGTATTTTTTACATACATGTACATGTATTTGTAGTCTACGTCTTAAATATCTGCTCTGTAAAACCAAATTTAAAAAAAAAAATATGCGTGTTAGTAGAAACAAATGTGGAGATAATTTCTTATTTTGAAAGTGAGCAACGCTGGATGAGGAGCTTAGAGACATGGTCTAATTGGGGATGTTGGGCTGGATGGTCCTGTGGGTCCCTCCTGGCTCGGAGTGGCCTGTGCGTCTGTGAGGGAACTAGGTTTATGTTCACCACTCTGGGGTGTGCGTTCGATCTCTGTTACGGGCGTTAGATGGTGAGTTGGACTAGATGATCCTTGTGGGTCCCTTTCAACTCATAGTATTCTGTGATTCTGTGATTCTGTGATTTTGTTTGTTCCGATATTTTCTCTGAAGTACTACTGTATACGTTATTCTTACACCTTTCTATTATGAAAGTTAATGTATAAGCTGTGCGCACATATGTAACAAATAGATTTGAAGATCATTCGTTTTTATGACACCTATGTTTATCAAAATAAGTACTTTAGAGGGTTCTAGAGCAGACTACATTGAAATGTTTTGGAAACGTGGATGGTGCTTCTTTAGAGGTATATAGACTTTTTAACTTATCCAGGTAGTTCTCATTATACAGGTAAGAGAATCATATGCCTTAATCTGTAAATTCTTGAAAGCAGGCACTGTCATCTGCAATTGTCCAGTGTTGCATAGCAGTAGACTACTACAGTTGGGTCTCCTATACCACGGTACCACAGGTCTGGACCCTCCTCTGCGAAGCCCTCTGTCCGTGTTGATTGGCAGCTGATTAATATGCATATTTACCCCACACCCTCACACCGTCCCCGGCACTCCAGCGCTGTTTCAGAACTGCCCTGCTGTATGTCAATGTTCGTGTTGGTGCTTCCCAGTGCCTGCAGCCACCCTACTCTGGGAAAAAACCCTTTTCTGCTCATCCGGGGACATGGGTGCGGGTAGCCATCCGCACTACTGTTCCGGTGTCTCTCTGGGTGGGTAGACCTGGTCTCTCCATACTCAGGGAAGACATAGTGTCTGGTTTCAGACACCACGTCTACCCTGACAAAGTCTTAGACACCATGTCTAACCACGTCTAAGTGTGTAAATTGTCCCCCGAGCTGAGGGAAGCGGGCCAGGTAGTGCTCAAGCTGTGCCACTACAGGAGCAGCGCATGCCCGGCTCGACTCTGCCATGGCTGGCCCGAGGTGGGGACCTGCCTCAGCAAGTAGCCCCGAGCCGCCCTGGCGTGGGGGCCCACCCTGGCTCAACACCCCAAGCTGGCCCGGCGTGGGTGGCAATGGGGCGGGGGGAAGGAGGGAGGGACTAAGATGTGAAGCCGCAATGCAGGGAGCGCGCAAAGTGGAAAAGGGCCGACTGTAACTGGAGTGACTTAGAGACACACTGAAATAAACAGTCATTATTGTTCAGTCCTTATTATGCAGCTGGCAGAGTAGCCTGGCTGGCTAAAAACATCTGTGAAAGCCCACTCTTTTCTGCTGCTGGCTCCTCTCTTGGGAGTTGTACTACATGTGCTTGACCATGCAGGCAATTCCTTTTGCTCCTCCTGGCTATGCCATGACCCCAACCTTGAACGCAGCTGACAGTCCTTCAGCAGAATGTATTTGGGTCAAACCTTTGTCTGTGAAAGCCAAAAGGAAATCTGACACGCCTGAACACATTAGCTATACAATAGCCCAAGCATTATTTTAAACAACTTGTCCTCTAGTGTGCAGCCAAAAAATGTTATCTAACACATCTGACCTCTTTCAAAGGGTAACTTCTGATTTTAAATGAGCCAGTGAGCAACCTGGCTTAATTATCCATTTTCAAATGGAAAAACAAATTCTGTTAAGATGAGGTGGTGGCTTGCAGCACCTCAGGAGTACTGTTAAGTATCCTCAGCAGTCTCCAACGGCCATTAGTGCATTATCTTGAGGATCGACATCATTAGTTTAAATTAGGTTCACTTAATTAGCCAGCTGGTACTCTCGTTGACACAGTGATAAACAAGCTGTGCTTTACTCTTCCATAACAGTAAGACTAAAAGACAATTTCCACCTATGTTTTCTGATTTAATGCTGAAAATAAAAAAGTGATCCCCCAATTGTTTTCCTTGTGCAGAGCATCTCTTAATCAAATATATTCTCCTCCTATTCCATACCTCTGAAGCCTTCGGTTTGCATAACACAGGAAGTTTAGACTCAACTGTCTAAAAGGTTCTTAGTCTCAAGAGACAGTGCACAAGGTTGAAGGGAAAACACTGGTTGTGATCACAAGTCTATGAAAAGTAGAAACTGTAACTGGAAAAAACACAAAAATAATGCTTTCAACAAAATAAACCCATTTTATCTTTGGGTGCAGCAATATCATTGGTTTTATGCAGTAATACCTTTCATGGATTTCAGTATGTGGCTTGAAAATATGCTTCCTTTTTTTAACCATTTTCCAGTAATTGGTGTAGTTTTTCAACCAGTATGTATAAAGTGAGAGTGATATTAGGGAAGGGAGATAAGTACTTTTTTACTTGATTTAAAACCTTTGTTTTCAACTCTTTAATAGCTTCAGTATAATGCAATTTTGATGCCAAGTGTTAAAGCACATAATGAATAAAAACCACATTTTCAGCAATTCAGTAACTCTGAATTAATCAGAGGGCTGTTTCAATAATTGACAACATAATATTTAAATACAATCTGAAAACATCAGGAAATGCATGTCTACTCATCATTTTAATTCGATCATATATATTATTTTTCCTTTGAAAATGTGACAGAAACTAAGGATTTCTATTTTTAATATGTTTCAGGCAGTAAATACAGATCCTGTTCCAGTGAAACTACACTATGATAAATCACATGATCAAGTCTGGGTGCTGAGCTGGGGAAACATGGAAAAGACTTCACCAACTTTGCAGGTGAGGTGATTGGAATGCTTATATGTAAGGGAAAAGTAGACAAATAGAACCTTTGTGTAAATATGTTTACTTCTAAGCATTATTACCATGAATTCATCATGGGCAAAGAAATGATTCCAGGTAGTCAGAAAATAAGTCAGACAACTGACTTTGTTAAAAAAATTTGTGATTATTTTCAATCTCTTAGTCAGAAGTGACAAATTGGTAGAAGGATAGGAAATACAGCTGAAAGCCAGTCTTTTGAGAGCAAACTGTTGCTGTTTATGATGGTTTTGTCCCCAGTTAAAGGATACACTGGACTTTAGACATTTCACTAACATTATATTGATGGTCTGGGCGTGTCAAGCTCCAGCTTTATTGGATTTTTTCAGACGTAAAATATTAAAAATCTTTACTTTTCCCATGCCTCTGAGCAGTGACAAGCCTAGGGACAGTCACTAAAAACAGTTCAGAAAGCTGTATAGTATTACTACTTTTTCATTAATTTCTGTTCCTGATTTAAAGTAATCCCCTGAGATTATGATGATCATCTTTATATCATAATTTAAAAATTCATTTTTATTTCAATTTGTTTTCCATTTCTTCAGAAGTTAATGAAATCCTTATAATATATATTTATATACAGTTATACCTCCTCCATCGCGAGGAAAGGGACAGGCCAATACCCTCGCAAAAGCCCAACCTCGCAAAGAACTGCAGGTCGTTAATATGCATGCAGGCCACCACCATTGCCCCACACCCTGGAACTCCGCAGGTCTCCGGGGACTTTTTTGCTTCTCCCCTCGGACTCTCTGAGCACAGGGAAGAAAAGGGAACCGTTTCTGAGCCCCCTCTGACTCAGGAAACCCCCGCCACCCCGAAAATCTGTCGGCCTCTCCGGGCCACCGCGACGGTGTGCACACAGCCCAAACCCCGGCACTGCTTCCCCCTCCCCCTTCCCCAGCGCTTGCACCTGGGCACCGCGTGGCCTCGCAGCACAGCCCCACGGCGGTGCGGCCGCGCCTCTTCTCCCTCACCCCATTCCCTCCCGGCGCGAGCTGCCAGCGCGGGACCGCGTCAGATGGTTCAGCTGCAGTCCCGCGGCCCCGTACCCCACCAGCAGCGCGGGGTTCAGCTGCGGTCCCGTGCACGCCAGCACGGCCACGTGGGGCAAGGGGGTTGCCCTTCCCCGCCTGTAGCCATGGAAACAGTAACGTGCGCCCGTGTGGGGGGTAAGTTCCCCAGCTGCGCTTAGAATAACAAGGGATAGTGGGACTCCTGGTCTGCCCTGTGGGGCTGGGCCAGCGCTGCCCCATGGGGAGCTCTGGCACCGCCTCTCGGTGGAGCAGATGCATTGCGCATACGCGAGCCAGAAAATTTTGCAAATGGTGGAATCAAAACTGCTATAAATTCACATCGCAAATGCGCGAGGTCGTGAAGGAGAAGTCGTGATACAGAGAGGATTCACTGTATAAGAAAAAAAAAAAAAGAGAAATTCAAACAACAAAATTAGTAACATTTGAAATACCTTTTAAGAACCTGGAGACTCTTAGTAATTTTGAACATGCAAGGTAATTTGTGGGAGTTTAACTGTCACTCCTCCCCTGAAATGATAATTGAGTCCGTCTTACCATGTTTTAAAGTGACTGATTGCCCTTACCCTCATTTTTTTTTATGTTATAGATAATACATTATTTTCTTCTTTTAAAAAAGTCACTCTTAATTTCATGTATGTGAATATCATAGTGGCTATTATATGGAATTGTCTTTTATTCACCCATAAACATTCTTCTGAGATATGTCTGTACTATGTTGAATTACCTCATGATGAGTTTGCACAGCCAAATGTTACAGTGCATCAGTTGATAGCATGTTATCTTTTCACTCTGGCTGAAGTGTTTGAGAAATCTCATCTCACTCTAGGATCTAGTGTTAAAAAATAAAAATGGTGAACAAAGAACTTAGTTTGAGCTAAGAGCTGCTAGATGCTTTAGGAATATAAATTAATAAATATAGATTCAGGGGTGATAAAAAAGAGAGGGGGAAAGCAATTATGAAGATTAGGTGGTCAGGTATGAAACAGTTCTCTGAAATCTGTAATGCTGATCAGCTTTATTCACTGTCTTTTGCATTAATTTTCTTGGTAACTGAAATATAATACAAGAGAAGGAATACAGAGGCAGTACGGTATTCATTCATTTGGATAGGAATTAAATACTGAAAGAGTATTTCTGGAGTTTATAATTATGTTACTTTATGCAGGTGATAACGCAAGCTAGTGGGAGTGTTTCTCATCACACAGTTCATACTCAGCCAGTGGGAAAGCAGTTTGACAGAGTGGAAGACTTTTTTATTCCACCTACAACCCTTATTATCACACATATAAGGTAAGTTTCAGCTGAATTATAATTACATTTCAAACAAACTAGAATTTTCTTTAAAAAAAAAATTAAAAACTTGAACCTCTGAAACCATGCCACCTACATCACTATTCCATTGGAACACTTCTTCATAAACAAACTAAATGTGAATTTTAGTGAAAACAAACTAGATATCAGAATACACACATTTATTAGTATTTTCCTTCCATATCTCACCAAATGTTCAAAAGTTCAGTTGCTCTACATAGTAAAATTGAGTTGTAATATCATCTGGGTGGGGTTTTTTTGTTTAGGAATTAATAACTGTAATATTCAGATAATTCCCTAATTTAGGAGCATAAATCTTAATTTGTAAATAATATATATTAATTTCTTCTACTGCTCATAGCAGCTGCCATATATACTATGTATTTACCATGTTGTATTACATATATGTTGTGTTAGAGTTATTCTGTTCATTAAGGAACTAAAAAAAAAAACCAACCCAAAAATCTCTTTTGGAGTTTTAAATGGAATTATGATACAACGTAACTTATCTCCTTGTGAACTGATTTCTCCTGTTCATTCAGTTCTTTCTACGTGTTTTTTTATCACCTTCTCTGTTTTCAAAACCGACTATGACTGTAATGTACTTTGTTAAGTTGCATTAATAAAATTGGTCTTATTTCATGGATACTAGGTATACAGAAAATGGTTCATACTGTAGACATGCCAGGTAAATCTGTAAATTCTTGAGACTTTATTATTATTTCTCTCAGTGAATGTGGGATGGTCTTTTTATTTGTCCAAAGAACAGACAGGGATGGCTTTGGTAGAAATACTCTAAGAATGGAAAAACTTTAACAGAGAGTTGTGAGGGCTGCTTTGGGAAAATGAACTCTGTCTCAGCCAGATGCAATACAATGGGATAGAGAGAGTGCGAGGAAAACAGGCAACACTTAACATAGGCATAAAGCCAAACTCTCTCCAAGACCTTTTAAATTAAAATCTACTTTTCCTTCCTTAAAATAAATTAGTAAGAATATGATATATAATTTTCTTTTCATACTTTTTCCTGCAACATTTCTGCCAGTCGAGATTGAGTAATTCTTTAATCTAGAATTTGCATATCTGAGTGTTGCATTAATGTGTATTGACACATTTTATGATTAAGGCTGTTAAGAGTCTTTACCAGCTGACACAGACCCATTGCATCTCAAACGACCCCTGCCAACANGCGATACAGAGAGGATTCACTGTAACTCCATTGTTTATTCTGGTACTCCAAGTTAAGATTCTATAGAAATGCCCTCATTAGATGTTCTGAACTGTTTTACAATGTTGTCATTCATTTTTAGCAAAACTCTGAAATCACATATATATATGCATCTCCATTAAAAAGGATATAATACCTCATTGGTGTAGTCAGGTGTCTGTAAATCTCTTCTCTTAGGCTGCCAGCATCAGAACAAGAGGACATGACCTCAAGCTACACCAGGGAGGATTAGACTGGATGTTAGGAAGAGGTTTTTCACAGAGAGAGTGATCTCTCATTGGAATGGTCTGCCCAGGGAGGTGGTGGAGTCACCATCCCTGGAGGTATTTAAGAAAAGACTAGATGACACTCAGTGACATGGCCTAGATGATGGGAGGCTTGGACTGATGCAGCGTGGTGTCACAGTATCACAGTATTATAGTATTAGCAAGGTTGGAAGAGACCTTGGAGATCATCAAGTGCAACTTGTAACCCAACACCAACCCATTGTCTAAACCATGGTACTCATTGCCTCATCCAGCCTACTCTTAAACACCTCCAGGGATGGTGACTCCACCACCTCCCTGGGCAGACCATTCCAAGGAGAGATCACTCTCTGTGAAAAACCTCTTCCTAACATTCAGTCTAAACCTCCCCTGATGTAGCTTAAGGCCATGTCCTCTCGTGTCCATGGTTCCATGCTTGTGGGTGCGATCCCTGGGTGGGCATTTGCTCGGGAGTTGGACTAGATGATCCTTGTGAGTCCCTTCCAACTTTGAATAACCTGTGAACCTGTAATTTCTTATTGTAATGATTGGTAGTCTTTTAAATGGGAAAACGTGAAACTTAGGATGATTTTACAAATTATTTCATAATTTATACAAGCTTGTGAAGAATCTAGTCCCTATATTAAAGAACATTTGGCTTCTCCTATAGATGTTGTTGCTGAGTAATAGTTTTTGAAAATTTTCTACAAAACTCTTAGCAAGTAAATTAGCAATCAGCCATATACAATTAAAAAGAAATGTGTGAATTAATATAGCTGAATAAGAAATTGACTATAATTACCATTATTATCAGATTTCTTGAATTGAGTAGATAAATACATAACACTCAGCCTTAGAAAAGCACTAAGTATTTCTAATGTATTTGGAACAGGTATGTCTTCTGAGAACAAAAGTTAGTACTTCATAAACTAGGAAGGGCTAGAGGTACTACCCCAACAGAACAGGTATTTAGATACTTTAATTTTCATGTTAATAAGAAAATAAAAACTTAGGGATAAATATTATACAAGGAGAGGAATAAGGATTGGGAAAAGTAAAATAGGGTCAGTCCAAAGCTAGTGTTGAACTCATCTTGGATAATTTAAACTAGTTTAAGTAATATTTTGCCTAAATGAGTCAAATAAGTGCTTTCGGCTTTGCATGTTGAGTCATTGCTACCTTCCATGCATGAATCATTTCACTTCTCCTATATGCAATTGAAAAGAGAATTAAAGAATAAAAGAGAACACACAGAAATAAAAACGTAATATGAAATTCAACTGAACACTGAAAGAATTAAATCTGTTACGTGAATGTAGAAATATAATAAACGTGTACATCATTCAGGCCGAGTAAAATTTTTATTATTTTTCATTTTCCCTTTTTGTTTTTCTTTTGCATTCATATACCAGATAAAGACTAAAATAATTTTTTTTAAGTCTGGGAAATAGCCTACAGCAGTTTGTCCAATGCTAGAACCACAGATCTGGAGATTTTAATGAAAAAAATCAATCCAAGATTAATTAACTGGTTTCACCAAGTCATGAACTTACTTAAAACACTGGATGCTTTTTCTAGAAAAGAAAAAAAAACAACCAAAACATATTTCATACACAGTTTGTATTTTAATGTTTTGATTTCTTCCTTCAAGACCTATTTGTCAGTTGTTAAAGAATTTGCCTTCCATAAAATATCTGCAAATAGTTTGATTTTTTTTGTTTAAATAAAAATTAACTTTGTGAACAGTATATCAGAAAAGATTTTAAATTAACTGCATTCATCAAATTAGTACTGATGTAGAAAAAAATGGTCTATTAAGTTTATTATCGTCAGACAACAAAAAAATACCCCGATCAGTAATAGCATGTGTTTCTTAAGGAAGTTAGGCAACAAACATAAAAGTTTAAACTTATCATTCTTTGAAGAATATACCAATAGGGGAGCAATTTATCAGTGTGAATTGCAAAAAACATCTACAAGAAAAATAACCTCACTGGCAAAGTTAACTGGCTTAGTTAATTGGTCAGGGGTCCTATTTACTCTTTATTGGAAATCAGTTCCCTTTGACCTGCAACATCAGCCCCTTCTAGAAAAATGAAAGCTTTCTGTAGCTAGGTGCATTTGTCACCTGTAAACTAAAATTTTGAATGACAGAGTGGAAGCCAGTATGCATGGCTTACCAAAATAGGATCCAGAACGAAACTTACTATCTGAATAGTGAAGTTCTAATTAAAAAAAACCCCATAACACTTCAAAGAATGAATTAAGTTTTGTAGCACAGTTAACACACACCATCTACTACCATTTACAGCGTATTACTATCTACTGTATATTCTGTCCAATTAGTTATTCTTTAATCACTGTAAAGAAAAGAGACAGAATATAAAGAGGTTGGCTGGTTGACATGAGGACAGAAGTAAGGGAGAATAATTTAAAGCTATAGTGAGCCTTTTTAATAGTAGTTAAAACAGTAATTACTAGTAGTACATATATAAGTATTTAAACCTTCTTGCAAAATAATTTTATTCACAAGTGATGGACCTATACATTTGCTTTACCTAGGTGAGTTATTTTTATATATATATAATGTGAATGGGTTGCCCATTATTAGAAAAGAGAACTCCACACATTTTAATGCTATCTTGGGCAGCAGATAATTTGGGATACATGTTCCCCAAGATCAGACATCTTAAAAGATGCTATAGATTTTGGTCTGATGTAAACAGTAATTCATTCCAATGAAAAAAAAAATAAATAAATGTTTACCCAAACTCTTCCTACCACAGACTGAAGCAATGTTTGGTTGTACTTATTACGCAGCAGGAGTCAGGACAAATAACCTTTTAGTTTTATAGCCAGCAAGCATAACATTCACGTGTGCATCATCAAAGCAGAATCTAAACATAGTAGGCAAGAACCAAAAGAAGCAGAGGAGGAATAGACTACTTCTCTTATCTTTAAACTCTCTTTTATAGTTAAAATATAGTTGATCAGTGTACAGAATCACAGAATATTCTGAGTTGGAAGGGACTCACAAGGATCATCGAGTCCAACTCTTAACACTGTCTCCCTGGCGGGAATCGAACCCGGGTCTCCCACACGCCAGGTTGGGACACTTACCACTGTACTAAAGTGGAAGAGGACAGGAAAAGAAACTTCATTGGTAGTTTCAGTACCATTAGTTAGTTTGGGGGCATTATGGAGGTGTGTCTCTTTTATGTTCCAGTCATACTATTTCCTTCCACTACTGAGATGAAGATGAAACAGTTTTGTGCAAACATCATTAGGAATCAAACAACATTTTGGCTATCATCCTTTTGTGTCTGCTAACCATTTATAGGTATATATATAAATGTGTGTATATATATATGTGTGTTTGTGCGTGTATATAAAACAAAGAGAATATCTATTAGTTTTAGTGAAAATCTCTCAAATAATGATCCCTAAAAATGTCTCCCTAATAATGTGTAGAGTACCTTATTGACGTTTCCAGACAGCAAATCCATGCTTGTATGCAGTCTCAGCTGCAGATAGCTCTGGATCACTTCATGATAAAGCTCCAAAAATATAACCGACTTAATTCTAGGATGTCTGTGTGTTTTTTTCATAAAACTAGTTCAACTGCTGACTCTAAGATATGAGTTGCCTCATGCCTTTGAGCATTCCTTCATTCTGGAAGTATAATACCTTCTTTTTCTCACTAAACAGGCTCAGGGTTTAAAGAAAATTTCCCTTGACTTTTCATGTGTTTCTTGTGCCAGGTAGTTGTAGTGTCCTGCACAAAAATTTTTAGTCAATCAGTACCCAAAGAGCTAGAGATCTGAAGATCTGAAGGGCAGAAATTATATGTATATTCATCTTTCATATCCTGAAAAATATCCTGTCCTATTGGCTGTGTTTTACCTCAGTTATGTGCACTCACTGTCAATATACGTACTTTGAATTAACCAGGAGAATAAGTGGATGTAAAACGTTTTTCATGCATCCTGTGATCCCCATATTTTCAGTGCACACAGGCTGAAAAAAAGTCTCCCCCTTCCCCCAGCTCTGTTGAAAAATTATCTGACACTGAGGCCAGAAAAGAAGATAGGATTAGAGCTGTTACTCTGTAATAAATGGTGATTTTCTTCAGTTATTACTGAATCTTTTTCCTTTTTGAGACACACCTTATAAGGACTGAGTATATATTTTCAATATTTGGCCTTATACATTTACTAAGAAGAAACTTTTATTTGGTGAGCTATTATCTGTGCCAAAGCTGTTCAGCACAACCAATGATCTTGTCCTTAAAAATCTGCTAACATGACTCCTTATATTAAAAAACAGGCATTTGCAAATTAATATGTGCAATGGCCGCAGAAAGATGACTTGTACAATACTCACGAAAATATACTCTTGGATGCCTAAGGAGCAAAAAGGGTGATTATTTCAGCTCCACTGTTCTAAGTGAACAAAAGATAATTGGAATAAAGATCTCTCACTACGATGCTGTAAAATATTTCGAAAGCAGTACTAAGTGAACTCACTGTAATGGAGTAACTCTAAATTTTTAGATAGTTTAATCTCTTAGGAAGTATTTTAAATGTCATACCTGACCTAACAAGTGGAAGAGTAAGGGTGCAGAGGGTAATATAGTAACCAAAGATGAGGAAAAGGCAGAAATACTTAATATATACTTTGCCTCTGTTTTTAAAAGTAAGAAAGACTGCCTGCAGAACAACTGGACGAGCAGGGTCATGGAAGGAGTTGGGGTGCAGTATAACCCCCTTGTAATCCAAGAGGAGGTAGTCAGAGACCTGCTGAGTGGCTTGGACCTTCATAAGTCCATGGGACAAAATGGGATCCATCCGAGGGTGACGAAAGAACTAGCAGACGCACTCACCAAGCCACTCTGCATAATTTACCAACAGTCTGGTGTTGTGCCACAAGACTGGAAATTGGCCAATGTGACACCCATCCACAAGAAGGGTAGGAAAGATGATCCTAACAACTACAGACCAGTCAGCCTGA
>WEKX01004187.1:0-19805 GCA_013390025.1 Pitta sordida | reverse complement strand
ATAAAAATATATATAAATATTTATTAATCTTAAACAATATAAATGTCAGAAAGACTGCTTAAACATGTCCATTTATGATTATATAGTCTTGTTATAATATTTAAATATGTGTATTTATGTGTTTGTGTAAATCTGAGGTTTATGCAAATATCTTATTTTTAGGGTAAATAACAAAGACAAAATCTGTATGTGTAAGATATTTATACATATATCTTTGTTATTGGCTTCATCTTCAAGAGCCTACTACTTACCCAGGATCACTCTTATTGCTGATTATTTAATTCATGTAATTATTAAATGTGTATGAGTCATTTATGAACACTGCTCTATCAGCACCCCTAAACTATCACCAGTTACCTTTGAGCTACTCTCTGCAACCCTCCCTTATGCACTACATTATGTTTGATCTCAGCACTGTTTGAGTCTTTAAAAATGCTGATCTTTAGAAATACAGCATAAGCCTGTATGTTAACTAACCCAAAGTCTTTCTTGTTTAACTGTGTTTTTAGAAATCAAGAGGCAGCAAGAGCAGCTGCATCTCCCGTTTTCCAATGTGACTATAGCCGTCTTTTCCTACATGTTAATGTAGACAAAGAGAGGATGAATTAACCTGATTCTGTCACTATGATGATAATCTGGCAAATTTTATACAGTCTAGTACTTTTGTCAGGCAGGGCTTCTTTATTTTTGTGATGAACTCACCATGCTATAGTCATGTTCTCCACATGATTCCTATTTTTTTTTCTGAGAGCAAGTGAGGAATTTAGTTGTAGAAAAATGATTAATACATATTTCCCTCAATATCTTATCTTTTTAGGAAGTCATAATTATTTTTGTTAACTTTTTTTTTTTCTGTTTGGCCTCTGTAGACTTCAAGAAATATGTGCATTTACATGTTTGAGTATTTGACTTGGAGTGACAGAAACTTTCACCAAGGCTGTGAAGTGATGAAGATCTTCCGGCCTAGCTCTATATTTCTCACCTCTGGAACACAGATGGAATGCATTTGCATTGGTCTTTTGACATACAATCATAGAATCACAGAATGGGTCAGAAGTATCCTTAAAGATCATGTCATCTCTACCCTCAGAGTGATGGGCAGAGTAATCTTTTACTATCTTATTGTTTGCACCTTCACTTTAGAGAACACAATAGGGCATGCTTTAAAATAAAATATATACTTTCATTAATTCACTCATTCTAAGAACTATTGTGATTCATGCATCTTTCAAATTATTCCTTACAATTAATACTTGGGCACCCTCAGCAGGTAACACTTAGTGCTGTAAACCCAAACTTTACATGCTTTTATTTTTCTTCTGGGTTGTTGGGGGTGGGTGTTGTTGGGGGGGTAGTTTTGCAGAGCTAATATCATTACTCCAGGTACCACCTTGTCTTGAGCACCTGTGTCCAACTTGAAATTAAAAAGTGTCCCATTTGTTTTCAGGCTGACAGTTCATTCATCTTCTGCTGCTACTTTGACCATTACCGCAATGAGGAACAGCTCTAAGCTAATGTCTCTGTAGTCATCCTTTTTGTCCTTGGTAGCTATTCATATTCTACTGGTACTTGCAGCTCCTGGCAACATGATAAAATCCACTGCACTTCTAACTTCTTCCAAAAACTATCAATAACAGTGGTGAGTGTTATTTACTACAGGATGTACATGCTCATGTGTTGCCTTTGGAGGCTACTAGATTCCTGTTACAGGTCCCTTCACTGAAAATATTCTAGAGAATATGATAGGATACTATACTAGTGAGGATATACACAGAAAACTTAATATGAGCCAGCAGTGTGCCCAGGTAGCTAATGGCATCCTGACCTGTATTAGGAACAGTGTGGTCAGTCGGACTAGGAAAGTTATCCTTCCTGTGTACTCGGCGCTGGTCAGACCACGCCTTGAGTACTGTGTCCAGCTCTGGTCTCCTCAGTTTAAGAAGGGTGTTGAGCTGCTTGAGAGGGTCCAGAGAAGGGCAACAAGGATGGCGAAAGGACTGGAGGACAAGCCCCATGGGGAGCGGCTACGGGAGCTGGGGTTGTTCAGCCTGGAGAAGAGGAGGCTCAGTGGTGACCTGATGGCTGTTTACAAATACCTGCGGGGAGGTTGCAGCCAGGTGGGTGTGAATCTCTTCTCTCAGGCTGACGATACCAGAACAAGAGGACATGGTCTTAAGCTATGCCAGGGGAGGTTTAGGCTGGATGTTAGGAAGCGGTTTTTCACAGAGAGGCTGATCTCTCATTGCAATGGACTGCCCAGGGAGATGGTGGAGTCACAATCCCTGCAGGTGTTTAAGAGAAGACTCGATGACAAGCTCAGTCACATGGTCTAGATGTTGGATGGATGGAGAGTGGTCCCCGTGGTTCCACGCTTGTGGGCCTGATCCCTGGGTGGGCGTTTACTTGGGAGTTGGACTAGATGATCCTGTGGGTCCCTTGCAACTTAGAATAACCTGAGAACCTCTGAGGTGAAGCTGCTATCTGATCCTGTCAAAGTGGAGAGGGCTTACTGTGGTGAGTAGTTTCTTGGTCAGATGGTCAGAACTCTGAATGCAGAATGATCCGCATTCCTGATCTGCATCTCTTAATTTCCTGACTTCAATAGAAGTGTTTAGAAAGACCAACATATTTATTTTAAAATATGTTTAAATTAAATTTGAAGTAGGTTAAAAACAAACAGTAAAACTTTTAAATTAAAGGAGGGGGGTATAAGGAAAACATTGTCTGAAATTATTCAAAATATATGGGAAAATAAAACAGAAATCATCAATGTTCTACTGTAAAACAGTCATGTATTCATATCTTGTTTACTGATTGCAGTATGTAAGATAGTAAAGCTAGAAGGTAGAGCAAATGGTTATGAGCATGTTGCTGAGTATAGAGGAGTTTCTTCCACTTCTGAAACAAATCCATGACAAAGACAGTAACAGCAAATCATACATAATAAGTTAATAGAAAAGGAAACAAGAGTAGTTTAGAATATCTCCAAGCACTGAAGTTACACAACAATTTTTTTAGGCAGCAGATATGAAATCAACAAAAGAAAATACATTTTCCAATCAAGAAGAAATTTCAAGCAATCACTGTTTCTGAAAGCTCAGATTTGACACATTAATAGAAAATAGGTCAGTTAACAGCTGTCTATCATGTGTGATCATCTGGATGTAGCCTTTGGCTAAGAGTACTGTTCATCTACAGTTGGAAAAGTGTACCAGGAGAACTGTCTCTGTGCTACTAATTGTGACCAGACTATTTTTTTTACTAAGGATCAATACTGTCTACAATCATAGAGATATTTAATCTAAAATTACATTAATCTAGACCAAGGAGTGAGCACCTAGTCCTTCACATGCTTGCAACCCAGTGTTATATTACTGTTGGTGAGAGATGTGGGGTATCACCACAGGTTTTTTCAACTACAAGAGAACTGTCCATAACACAAGGAAATTACTGGGTGAACTTATACAATTGACTAGGTATATAGTTTTATTAATCTGGCCATGGTACAAATGCAAAGGGAAAATAAAAGCAAAAGATATTTTAAATAGAAAACTTCTTTGCCGGTTCTCTCGTGGATGAATACATGTTTCTTAATAAACTTGCAGCAACAAAGTAGGCAAGGTTTTGATTTAGAAAACTATTTACAATGCCTTACATTTGAAGGAAAGATTCTAGTGTAATTTTTTATATAAACACTCCTTAAAATTCCAGAAGTAATACAAAATCTAGCACATAATCGACATTTAATTGGGATAAATATGTTCAGGATTAATTTTTATGACCGTTTTGTTTCAAGGCATACTTATCAGATATTGCAAATGGAATAGTTGTCTAATTTTCACATTGTTATTAATTTTTACTTTTCACAGTAATAAGTTCTATTTAGTATAAAGAGGCCTTTTCTTTTTCCAAATTTTGAAGTAAAAAGAGGGAGCTGCTTCTTCCCTATTTGAGTTATGTTTTGCAGAAAAAGCAGAGAAGACGGCCTGTGTTAAGGACACTATAAATACTAGCTTTGTAATTATCTAGTCAATGTGAGTTACTGGTTTTGTTTATTTTGATTGTGATATGGACAACTGACTGTTTTCCCAGTAAGTTCCAGTCTAGATGAGTGTTATGCCACCACAGAAGTCTATAAACATAGAGTAAGCATTTAAGTCACTTTGGAGCTCCTTTGCATACAGGAACAGTGCCTCTCCAGCACCTAGGCTTGGCTGACCACATATGAATCACACAGAATATTCTGAGTTGGAAGGGACCCACAAGGATCATCGAGTCCAACTCAACACTGTCTCCCTGGCGGGAATCAAACCCGGGTCTCCCACACGCCAGGTGGGGACACTTACCACTGTACTAAAGTGGATTTCCTGTCTGTACATGCACTGATCTATACAGCAGTTAATTAAAGGAATTTGACACTTCATACTAACTTACTAAAGAAAACCTTTTATTTGTTTTCTTATTTTTAACCTACCTTTTGGAGGAAATACAAGGAAGGCAGTGACTTGTCTTGGGTCTACTACATAAAGCCTGCAGACTAAAGCAGACTCTGCTCTATTAACTTCTTTAACATTTATGTTAAAGAGTACTGCTCTCAACACTTCTCTGAGCAGGATGTTGAGGAGAGGGACACAAATCTTACCACAAGAGCAATACACAACTGATTTTCAATGTGATCTGCTGGAAAGGATATGTTTTTACTTTAACGCAATAAACTGTTTGCTACGGATGCTTTGAAAACATCCCAGATAAGAAAGAAAGGATTTCTCCAACCTCATTTTTCTGTTAAATGAAAAATACAGTAAACATTTCTATGGGTCCTGCTCTTCAAGTAAAATTTCTCATTGAACAATACGTCTTAAAGAAGTTTCCAACTTGTTTTAGTGTTTTTATTATATCAACATTCCTTCTGGAACTTTTGGAACAGAAAATCTGTAGACCTTCATTTCAAAATTATCAACACAGAGACAGCTGGATTTAGTGTAACATCAGCTCTTAAATGTTGAAATTATGTTTCTTCTGAGCTCTGACTCTCAAGCTTTTGGTGATGTCCAGCAGCATGTTAACTTCAAAACCACTAATTCACCAAACAGAGCTCCAATTAGTCTCCTTTTCTGCTGTCCTTTTCTGAATAATGTGGTCACCTTGCTTTTTCAAGCCCAGACAGCTATCAGAAACAACACCCTATGAGACAGTCCTTTATAGTCAGTGATGTGGTCATTGTGACTCACGTGACTAATTTTTTAACATGAGTGGGACATGGGAATGAACTGCAATAATACAGTCTTTCAAAAGTGAATTGAAAGTTAAGAGATATTCCTTCATAAATACATGATGATTTTTTTTACCAGAAAATGAACCAGTCTATGTAAAGCAAAAGGCATGGTTGTTTACAAATAGTATACTAACCTGCAGTTAGTATACGTTCCTTAAGGATATCAGAAAATGTTATATTTGCTCTTTGAGTATATTGGATTCATTAAAGCGGCTTCTATTTTTAAGGCCTAAAGTACAAAAACGTCTACCATTGAGTAGCATCAATTTGAATGATTCTGAAAAGTGAAGAAAGTGTTGAACTTGTGGAGAGAAATAAAGAAACCCTGGGAGTGGGTAAAAAAAATGCTAATATGTTCCAGTTCCAACCTCCATGAAGAGCAAAGATCTCTTTTTTTTTTTTCTCAGAGGAGGAGTAAAGGAAAATCGGAAAACAGTAAAAAAAATATTTCTAAACAACAGGATACTTCAGAGCCTTGAGATACTCAGGAAACACTTTCAGTTCTCATAAGATACTGAATAAGATAAGGCAGGGGCCTTTCACCTAGCTGGGAGGTCAGTTTTCTCCCTATCATTCCTGAGGAGTTATATTAACTGTAATCACATTTCTGCCTCTCAATTTCTTTTTTCCAAATCAATTGGGGATCAAGAGTACCCCTCTGTATAAACAAGGGTCACAGAAACTTGAGCAGAAACCTGAAATGAAGGAGCAAGGGGGTGAGAGTGTTGCGCTACAGTTCTGCATTTTACCCTAACTACCTGTGGTGTTACTCTCAGTACACATGGAATATTTCAGAAAACTGGGCATGGGAAAATTTTTCACATGGTCAAACAAAAGCATTGGCTGCTACTCTGAAAGAGACCTGGCATTCTAGAAAATCCCACTCTAACCTATGTTACGTTCCTTTGGTTCAAGGATCCTGTACTAGGCTGAAAACTTGGCGAAATAATACCTAAACTCTTCATGATTTACTTTTTATTTCATTGTGATTACTTCGATAAATGAAAAATCACGTTAGGTCCTACAGACTCTCTTCTGCTCCATTTGTATCATGCTGCTTTTTAATCTACCTACAACTACACAAAATATTTTCCTGCATAGAATATCTTTTCAAAAGTATTGTGATTATTGATTTACCTACTCTGACTGTCTGAATAAAGAATATACTCCAAGCACAATAATATGCAGCACAGCATGACACAAAAGTGACTTATAAAAGACACTTGCCCCTACCTAAATTAGCAGACTGTCATGGTTGCTTCCCTTCTATCTTTCCAAAGACAAAGGCTGAGTTCATGAAGAGGATGACTGGATATGCCATACCCAAAATATCATCTGCAGTATCAATGTTGAAAAGATGTGCCCCTTGTCAACGCTAAAAGAGAAACAAATATTTAATTCTTTTTCTCTAAATTTAATACAAAAGAGGAAAAGCAAACAGACATAAAATGTAAATCTGACTCAATTAGTCACCATTCTGGCAGCAATAAACTAGGGAGGCATCAGGAAGTAATGTGTAGCAAGAACTTAAAAAAGCTAAAGAAATACAAAAGCTTTGTCAAAACATACAGTCAGCAAAAGGAAAAAGTCCAAAAAAATACAGAGGATCTGAAGAGAATAAAGCTAAGAGTTACTGTAAAGTATCCTGAAAGTCAGTGAAACCCTATTATCCTTGATAATAAAGAATGCAACAGTGAGTGTCCGGTTAAGAAAACCAGTGGTCAAAAGCGTTTCAGGTTGCCAGACAGAAATCCAAATTCATAATACCACAGGGTAATATGTAATTACAGATAAATCATCATATGATAAGTGCCTTGTGTATCAGAGCATACTTTGAGATGAAAAGAGTTAAAGTGTCTTCAAGTAAAAAAAAAGGTGGAATCCATTTTCTTTTGGCAAGGAAAGTCACATAAGTCATGTAAACATTAAAATACCCCTCTATACAAAGTATATGACTGAAACAGCTAACTCACACAGTACTAACCTCCCTGGACATGTAGAAAGCTTCTGAATAACTCTCTAACCTTGCTAGTATATGTTTCAGGGTCTGAGCACCTGCTGGGCATATGTCTACTAGTAGGGAAGCAGAGACCGCTGCTGTTGTCCTCACATAGCTTTAAAGCACCAACATCTCTCAGTGCAAAATCAAACGCTCTCATGTTAAGTTATGATAGAACAAGTCGCAAAGCCAATTGGCACAAAAACATCATGATGGCAGTTAGCAAACCAGGCAAGCTGTGATATGATCAGCCCTGGGTGAAAACTCAGTCTGAAAGTCCTAGTGCTTACAATGTCAAAGGAAAATATTTTCAAAACTAGCTAATGTCTGTTCTATCTTGTGATCAAAATATGAGAAATAAAATTGGACTATGAAAATGGTTACATGACAGAGTCTGGACTCTCTGGAGGGAGCAAAGCTAGGCATGAGGTTTTGAAAAGCAATGAGTTTCTTTTGTTTTGGGAGAGCATGAGTAGTAAAAACATTAATTGCTTGAAGGCTTTGTTAGAACTCAAACTACCGTACTCAACTGTTAATTTTATTATCTTTAATAAGTATTGCTGTTTGTCTAAGGACTCGTAAGGTGCTACAGAGATGCAGAAGGCACAGAACACAGAAACCTTCATGATTATTCTGCCTTTTCTCTGGTAACAAACGGAACAAAACTTCACACATAGATTTCTGCATCAAATCTAAAAATCACATTATGTAACATAGTGCTATCTGGATATCATGCAGTTTTAGGCAGATCCTAATCTGAAGGTATCAAACCATTAAGAGTTCCTGTCCCTTGCCTGAACATAGTTACAAGCTACAAGCAAATCTGAATGGCATGGAGAGGAGAAGGGCAAGGGCAGAGAGACAGAAAGAACACAGAAGCAAGTGCTAAAATCTAACACTTACTTAGAGAAAAAGGAGTATGGATAGTTTAAAGAGTCATAATCTCAGGGTATTTTCCTTATGAAATAAATATCAGCTGCAGTTCAAAATTTGACAAATATGTGTGCTGGAACAAAAAAGTAGCTAAGGAAGTGAGAAGATGCTGGATGCTACAGCAAGAATTAACCAGGCACAACAGGAGGAATCTATATGATAAATGAAGGAGCATTTTGAAGCTGCAGAAGCTGTTTAAATCTTTGCTTTGGACATTTAAAATAGGATTGCATGATGTCTAATAGTCTTTCCTGGGATAGATAAGAATATGGACTAGGTGACCTAGTACATTTTTTTCTGTGAAGCTTTGCCATAATTTTCAGGTGATTGTCCTGTCTCAGTTTGACTATTCATCCAGTATTTCACTTTGGAAGTCTGTGAAATACCATAGGCTCTTTGCTGAGAGCAGATGAGAACTAACAAACAAAGATTTCTGTCAAATGACAGCCACATTAAAACAAGTCCAACCTTTTTATATGGCATCCATAAAATTGGTTATGGAAACCAGTGTATTTCAGTAATGTGCTAGGAAGATTTTTTTAAAGATAATTTTCAATAAATATTCTCTGTCCATTCAACATATCTTAAGCATATGCAATGAAAATTTTCCTCACAAAGACCAATATTTTTCACAGCATAAAGTCTGTGAGACTGTAGGATGGGCAGCTAGAGATCCTACTTCTCACCTATTTCTTGTCATTCATTTCATACACTCACAAAAACAATCAAGAGGTTGTGGAGAAATTTTGTCAACATAAATGCCACTTTGAGTGCACTCCAAAAGCAATTGTACAGAATGTATTCTCTTGCTTGAACAGAAACTAGGCATTATGCTGTCATAACGGTAATTGGATTTCAGTAAGGAACTTGAATGAAATGCTGATGGTGGACTTGCTGGGTTATCACATGAATAATTTGCCTTAAAAAAATAGCAAGATAGATCCTTGGCCCATATTCCAAACACTTAGTGAACAGTCTCCTGTTGACTTCATTGGGCTTTAGATTATACCCACTGCCATCAAGATGAAAAATTGCAGGCACTTAAAGTAAAGATTCTGGATGGATTGAAAAACTAGATTTATTATCCCTCCAAGGGTATATCTGGAGGAAATTAGTATGCAATATATTGCTATACACAAGCAACCTCACATTCAAATTCAGGATCTGAAATGTTGGTAGAAGTATAATTTATAAGAAGCCTTTTTATCTCTCATTAGCTCTGTCTAGTTCTGAAGTCAACTACTTAGTAAAGTAAACTTTTTATGTGTATTTGCATAAAAAACAGAATGAGCAGTTTTTAAAAAATAAGCTTCCAGGCAGACCTGAAAGTTATTTACCTGCAGTAAATAACTTACAGTACAGGAATGAAATCAAGAACCATTAATAACATGCGGTCATCACTAAGATATTTTTTATATGTCTTCTCGTGGGCATACATTTTTGCCTGATTTGCAAAATGTTTCCAGAAGAGAATTTAACTGCGAGGAAACTATTCACAGTTCTGTCAAGTGAAATATATACAATGATCTGTCAAATTAAACACACCAATTGCAGAAAGAGAAGATTCTGAACCCATGACATCCCATACCATCGTATTCAACATGGGCATTTGCAAGGAAAGGGAACGTGAAACCATGAGATGCTACGGATCTGCAGAACAAGGAATTAATTATTCATGCTGCAAATAGGCCACTTTATGAAGATGAAAGTATATTATAAAACTGACTTTCTTTTCATAATAAAGAAGATGCTGCCCATATAAAGATGAGGGAACTGAGAACTAGTTTCTGCCAAATCTGCCGCAGAAGAGGGTTGGGTGAATGAGTATATTTGCATGTTTCAAGACACCAAAGGAAGCAGGGACCAAAATGCTAAAGTAGTTTCTATAGTCAATTATGCAAGGGTGGCTCAGACTGCTGAACAGACAGCACTTAACTACATAGAAAAATCTTCAGAATTAAAATCACTACTCAGTAGCCAAATTTCCACAGTGAGTTGTTTCACTTGTTTTGTGGCACAGAGCAACATTTTGTTTTTAATCTGAAAAGAAATATATGTTCATGATTTGGATTACAGCGTCCAGTGTTTGATTCTCTATAGGTCCAGGTCCATAGAGGCAGTATCCCTGATCTGACCAGTCTTTTGACCATGAAGATATAATTTTTGACAGACTCTGAAACAGTTTTTGGAAAAGACGAGTGACAGCACTGCAGTTTATGCAAAAAGTTTGTTCTTTACTTCTGCAAAGACAAGTCACAGGTGTAATCCTGATGCTTAAAAAGGAATGGGGTAGCGGAGGTGAAGTTAAAAGGAGGTGATGTTTGAAGGTCTTACCACAGGTCTACGATTTTTGTCCAGCACATGGGACAGGCTGGCTGTGCATGGGAAAAGGCTGCCTCAAGACTCTGCTTGCTACCAGCCCCTTGGGAATAGGGCTACATGAACGTGTGAATTTTCTGTTTGTTGACTGATCAACGGTAAGAAATTGCATTAGTTTGGACTGAATTGTTTAGGATTCTTTAGCTCTTTTTTGTAATGTTTCTGTTAGATTCCTATATTATCCTAACCAATTAATTAATTTCAAAATGAAACTTTGTAGTTTATTTTCCAACTTTTCCAGCTTTTCTTTGTCTTCTCCCTCCTATTTTTTTCTGAAATTATTGCTTGATTTGTCACAAATCATTTCAATATCCTCCAAATCAGATTTCTGATGAACTGACTATTCAAAAGCATTGCTCAATTCTACTCAGTAGGAATAATTCATCACCAGGCTTCCTAGAAAGGATTTTGCTTCATACTCACAGCTTGGAGAAGTCAGAAAATGACACTATTCTTCCAGTTCTGAGAGGCTGATGGGTTTTAAAGACTACAGTTGGGAAGATTTTATTCTCTATGGAAAGCCAAACCAGGAATAATGTCTTGAAATGTTTATTAAACAGACTTCATATTTATGAAAAATAATTACAGATCACTAAACATATTGTTCAATGATGCACAAGAATAATGTTCACTAACCACTTAAATTAATGATTTTGGAAGTTGTCATGCAAAGTCATAGTATATGACTATGTGTAATAAAAATTTAATTTTACATATTTAATGAGGGGGGGAAAAAACAAACCAAAGTAAAAACAATTTCTTGGTCTTTACACTTTGGTTTGTGGCCTTCTAGTCTGAATCTAAGGATATTAATTATTTCTATGACTTATATCTGTTTGATAATATGGAAGATTCTTTCCTCCAAAATGTAGAACTGCTCTTATTTCACCACCAAGGAACAAAATGCAATCAGGTGTTCCTTCACACACCACAGACCAGTATTTACTCTGGTGTTTCTCACAACAAAGGGTTTTCTAATCTCATCTATTTGTTTGTCTTATGTATCTACCCCTTTACTTTTCACAAAATCACAGAATACTCTGAGTTGGAAGGGACCCATAAGGATCATTGAGTCCAACACCCAAGCGAATGCCTATAGTGGGATTGAACCTTTCTTCAAATTAAACTTTCTACCCCCAAAAATTTGGTCATCATACTGTGTGTCTTGACCTTTTGAAGTCTTACAGTAGATAAGAAATTAAGGCAAAAGCAGAAATCAACATTGAAAGTCAAGTATTCACACCTCACACCTGTGTTTCTTACTGAGAGGCACTGTCCTTCATATGATGTGTGTCCACTATCACTACCATTAAGCAAAAAAATTTAGAGTTGGCCACATAATTTTAAATCCCTATGTTTGCAAAAAGTAATATTTATATAAGAAAACATTACAGGGGAATCACTGAAAGAGCAGCTGTAAATTATTCAGACACTCATCTGGAGAAGATATCTCCATTCTTAACACATGTGTGTAATTGAAACATGATCTAGCTTTTCTAGTCACTCCACTAAGTGACTCACAAGAACAGTTGTGTGCATGATGCATGCCACACTGTCCAAAGGCTAACATTCTGTCACTTGGAGTCATTTGCATCCGCAGAGATATTTTTAAATCAGCCCTCTCTTATCTGGTCAAGCCTTCAAAGCCTTATTGCTCTGCCATTGTGTTTATTACATGTTCTGGGAGCCAGACCAGAGGAGAAAACAAGTTGTAGAGCTGGAGGCCAGACAGTGTCTCATATTTCATCCATCCCCTCTACTAGCATTTTTGGGGCAGCATGTAAGAACCTCTGGTGAGCAGCTTTTTAGTGTTGGATAAAAACAGGTTTTTGGTGATAGAGTAATTTGAGGCCATAGAAAGTAAGGGCATATGAGGTGGAAAGGAAGAATCTGTTAAGGAACTTCAAGTGTTACATCTGCTCTGTGCTGAGACTGATTCTACTTTTGTGAAAGTAAAGATGGAAATGTGCAGATGGCTGGACTAATTGCAGAATACAAGCAGGTGTCAATCTATTATAGGGTAGGAGGCTCTTACAGAGGGACTTTGACAGACTGGAGAGATGGGTGGATTTCAATAGGATGAGGTTTAACAAGTCCAAGTGCCAGTTCTACACTTTGGTCACAATAACCCCATACAGAGCTATAGGTTGTGGACAGAGTGACTGGAGAGTGGTCAGGCAGAGAACCTGTGTAGATAGGAAACAACGTGAGCCAGCAGTGTGGCCGAGAAGGCCAATGCTTCCTGGCCTGCATCAAGCACACCATCATCAGCCGGGTAAGGGAGGTGATTGTCCCATTGTACTCTGCACTGGTGTGGCCTCACCTTGAATATTGTGGCAGTTTGGGGCACTACAGTATAAGAAAGATATTAAGTTACTAAAGAATATCCAAAAGAGAGCTACAAAGATGGTGAAGGATCTAGAGGAAAAAGCACACAAGAAGCAGCTGAGGGTACTTGGTTTATTCAACCTGGAGAAGAAGAGACTGAGGGGAGACTTTGGGGAGACATTGCTGTCTGCGACTTCCTCATGACAGGAAGTGGAGAGGCACACACCTATGTTTTCTCCTGGTGACCAGTGACAGGAGCTGAGGGAATAGCCTGAAGCTGTATCAGGGGAGGTTTATGTCAGATACTAGGAAAAGCTTCTTCACCCAGATGTCTGGTTGCTGGAACAGGCTCCCCAGGGAAGGGGCTAAGGTACCAAGCCTGACAGTTTAAGAAGCATTGGGACAATGTTGTCAGACACACGGTATGCGTCTTAGGGTGGTCCTGTGCAGGAGGTGGACTTCGATGATCCTTGTGGGTTCCTTCTAACTCAGGGTATACTCTATAAATCTGTGATCTAGAGTGCCTTTATTGTAGCATGGTGTTGACCTCTATTTTGTTCAGATAACTACCTAACAAGCTGAGCCCTGGCCTGATTACTTGTGAGAGCTGAAGTCCACACCCTCAGGCATAAGCTGAGCTATGAGATCTGATTCAGGTTCCTGAAGTCACGTAGAATGGACTGTGGCTGTAAAGTAACATTGAATAAGATGGTCTGGTCTAGCCAGCTCGATCTGGCAATAGCAGAGGACCACAGGGGAGATTTAGGTTGGATATTAGGAAAAGATTTTCTACCCTGATGGTATTTTGGCATTGCAACAGGTTTCTCAGGGAAGTGGTCACAATCCTGACACTAATCTTGACTATTCAAAGAGTGTTTGGAAAGAATCAGAGCACATGGTGTGATTCTTGGGGTTGTCTTTTGCAGGGTCAGAAGGTGCATTTTTATAATTCTTGTAGATCTCTTCCAACCCAGGATATTCTACGAGTCTAAATCTAAGCTGGGAGTACTCAGATGCTTTCAGCTATCTACTAACGTGTCACGACAGAGTTTGTGGCATATGAAATGGAGTTTTCTTAGTCATTGTAATGAGGGTTCCAAATTACAAGCTGCAAAATATTTTTCTCTCCTGAGCCAATTAATGTCGGATTTCCTGACAGGTAGAAGAAAATAATCAGAAAAAATTTCAAATTATAGGAAGCATTTTGTTTTCTTTTTGTTCTTCTTTTAAAACCAGAGAGAAATTATGCATAACTGCTTTTAGAGACAATCACATTTCCCTTCAAGAGTTAAGGTCCCAATAGGAAAATATTTGCAACAAAAAGACAAGATAAAGCAGTGAAAGACCCTGAAAGAAAAAGAATACAAAGTGATACTCTATATTCTCTTAAACAGGTGTTAGACAGAGATAAGTACAGAAGAAATAAAATTGAAATTAAATATAATTCTTCCATCTGTGATTGCAAATGGTCAAGAAATTAGACAACTTGTAAATAAATTTCAGTCTGTCATATATGAAATACAGTTATACCTCCTAATTTGTGAGGAATGGGTCATGCCAGGGCTCTCACGATACATCAAATTCACAAACACATCCAGGTCATTAATATGCATGCAGGCCACACCCATTTCTCCACCCCCTGCCATTCCAGAGCACTGGGGACACTTTTCTGCTCCTTCCTACAGGCTCTCTCAGCACAGGGGAGCAAAAGGAAGTGTTTCTGAGCCCTCTCTGCCTTGGGAGATGCCCCCGAGAATCCCTGGACTTCTCTTCGGCCATGCTGCCACTTCTGCAGCCAGGGCCGGGCTGCTGCCACCACACGTGCTCGCACTGCCCCACCAGCAGCTCAAACTCCATGTGGCTGCTCCCCCCCATCCCCTGGCCCCGGTGCTCATGCCTGCTTGGTCCCAGCTCCACGCACCATCCTGGCTCCGTGTGGTGTGCAGCTGTGACAGCGGTGTGAGCATGTCCCGCTGCTGCACTGTCCCAGCACACAGCGCTTGCCCCACCACCACTGCAGCCAGCCCAGCCCCACTTTCCTGGGGCACTTCCCTTCCTTGCCTGTAGCCATGGAAACAGTAACATGCACCCGCAGGTGGGGTCAGTCCCTGGCTGGGCTTAGAGTAACTTAGTTAATTACTTAGTAATTAGTTATTAACTAATAACTAGAGTACTAGTTATTAGTAACAATAACTAATTGGGTAGTTATCCAATTCTTGCCCTAATTTTTGAAACTTTTCCCCCCATGGCTGGTTAAAATTAAACAGCTCATTTAGAAAACTCAAACATTTGTGCAGTTCCTTATTATGGAGCACTGAATGCAGCTCTGTAGTAGGTAGGCCCGATTAGTTTTTTTCCTTCAGGTCAGCTTTAGTTGACACTGATTATGTTGAACAGCCATTTATCTAAGAAAAGGTTTAATTTAGTTGCTATCTCTTCTGAAATACAATTATCACTTAAGTCTTGCAGACATTATGCAGTTGGAAGATAAATACCTATAGCTTATTTGGAGTGATAATCACATAGGTTACTGCTAACATTAATTGAAGTTAAAATACCATGTCTTATCCCCACCTAATCCAAACCTCATTTCCAATAGTACCCTTTTCATGGGTACTGTTGAAAACTGGAGAATTCCCTCGAATGTAATTTTTCTTAAATTTTGAAAGAATATTATTTTTTAGGAGATTACTAACTGAGCTCTTTTCAACTTTCTCAAAAATACTTAAACATAAAATTCCTTTTGTACTGAGGAATCAATGTCTTGACTTCTCACTAAAAGCCCAGATTTACTGCTTATGAGGCTTCAGACCCGCCTTAGTGAAATGCTAATGCAATTAAAGTGATACTCACAGAATTTTTTTTCTTTGCACAACCGAGGCTGTGTAGACTAGGTAAGAACTCGTGAATTAAACTCTTTATTAAATAACTTATTTTTACATCTTCAGATAGCTAAATAGAGAATCTTTAGTGTTCTCTCTCTTAAATAATTTAAACACTTTAAAACAGTTTTCCCAAACCCCTTAAAATAGAACTTCTGTTTGATCACATTCAACTTGCTGCAGTTGTAGCTTTCAGTATGCATGACTCAGACAGGAAAGAGTTTTTAATTCATGCCTCCCTCCCTTCTCAGTGTGTGCTAATCACATTGCCACCCACTATTTTTGGCAAATGATTTACAGCCCTAGTGCATATAATCACCTGCAGTATCTGAGTCACAGAAAATGTTTTTGAACCCTAAACCTATGCAGGCATGCAAAGGTGCTGGACACCTCCTGCTCCTCATGAGGACTTGTTTTGCACATATTTGTGCTTTAATTGCATCTCACAGCAAGTGTTTTCTTAATCATTCTTCTCAGGTGAAGCAAACTATTTATACAGGAAAATATTAACAAGAAGGCATGTTCAAATTTTCAGAGAACAGGCAGTCCCTCCCACATGGAATGCATTCCTCAGTAGCTTTACCAAGGCACAGGTGTTATTAAACTTATCCTTTATAAAAAAAAATATTAAAAATTAAGAAGTATAATCATGATCCTGATGTTAAATCCTCTTGGACCAACCTAACTGCAAATAAAAGATCTGGGTTTGTATCCTGTGTTTTCTCTTATTGGTTTACTCTGCCATAATATTATCAGAAACAGTGATTTGTCCCTACCACCTGCCCTCCCCTGCTCCCAAAGCTCTCAAATGCAAAGCTTTCAAATGCAAAGTTCTTTGATTTTGCTATTTCCCATTTCTGAAACCACTTCTTCTTGAGACATATGAAGAGAACAACAAAACTAGAGCATTCAAGGTTATAGCGATAGAGACGTCTCTGTGAAAAAACGTATTTTGGAGAGAAGAAAAAAAACGTAGTAGTAAAATGTAGAGTGCCAGGTCAGGACGTGTGTAAGAAGATGGAAACTATGAAGGCCCACCCCGCCGGCCTACTAGAGAAGGGGTAGGAATGTTCTTCCAGGCATCCTGCTGCTGTTTGTAGAAAGGACCATGGTGCAAACCTATAGAGAGAGAGGAACCAGTGATGCAGAAATCCACCTGAAGCCACGACTGAAGATGGAGAATCATGCACAAAGCTGCAGATGTTTTTTGGAGCCCAGAAACACAAGCCTGGAGCTGCGAGCTCGGCAGAGATCCTTTGGACAGATGTTTTGTGCATTGTGGTAGGATCTGAACCATGTACTTTGGGATGGGCTCATATATGAAGCAGCAGAGTCACACTTAAAACACTGCATCCTGTGCAGTGACTCTCAGACAACAGAGGATGGAAGAACTGTTTTCCCTGGGTCGAGATCTCACTAGGGAAAGGGTCATGAAAGACTTTTCCTCTCGTGAGAGAGAGAGAACTTTATGAAAGGGCAGAGAGATGGTTCCTACCCTGGATCTGGTCAGAAATACCAACAAGCCTGGGTTTACCCCATCCATGTTCCCCCTTTGTCTCCTGGTGAAAAAAGGGCATATTAGACAGGAGGGGTGGGGGGAAAGGTTCCTTTTTAAATGATACTTCTCACATAAGTTCTGATCTTGTTAGTTAATAAATAAATCCTTTATATTTTTTACTGTAGTTTGCCTTGCATTTTTGCCTGTGACCAGTTTTATTTTCCAGTTTTTCTCCTCCAGGAGAGGTTGTGGGTGAGTCTCTGGCATCCAGCGAGGGTCAAACCATGACAAAAAGTCAACCCAGCAGCATCCTTGCAGAATTCTACCACTTTTCTCTTCTGGAGCTATCTCTACAGGAAAGGGTTTTTTTGCTTTCATCTGTTTTTTTTTTTTACATTTGTTGGAGCAAACCTCTCCATACAAACAAAAATATTAATACGACTTACCCAAACACAAAAGAATTCAACAACATGGGAAGTTTTCATTACAAAGAGGTGCCAGCCTGTTCAGTACAATGTTGTTATACGGATATGCACAATTCTAAAGTCCTTTAAATATTTTATTCTTGGTATTTCAAGTTGAAGTTTCACAAGGCTAATTTCAATGTATAGATCTCGCCTTCTCTTTTCTTTTTAACAGGACAAAACTTTGATATTGTTTTAAAATTATATTAAAGATTTCAATATGCATTTTTAAAAGATGACGTGCTAGAGGCTTTATAGGTGTTAAGGTCTGAAGCAGATTCTTTGCAGAGAAAATAACCAAAATACACAAAAGGCAAGTGAAAGATTGAAAATTAAGTTTTTCCCTCAGGTTTCAAACTGCTGTACACCCCCTTAAGGGTGATTTTCATAGCATACATCAAATGTGTACCATTCTGAGATTGTTTTAACATTACTCTGAGCAGTCACAGGGTCACAGGTTCACAGGTTATTTTGAGTTGGAAGGGACCCAAGTCAAGTGTTTATGGCCATAAGACATCAAAAGATGTAGTCTGGAGCAGGTAAGCAGAAGGCTATTAATTAGTTATTTTAAAAAGATTACATTAAAGGACAGAGATACAAATGAATAAGGTGGTAAACACATGGGAATTAGGGCAATAATGTGAATCTCACCTTCTAGACAGACTAAGGATTATTTGAAAGCATCAACCATCTCAGGATTTAGTCCTCTCTGACACTTCCCTGAGAAGCCTTCAATGTCAGAGAACAAAGGTCTGTGTTTTCGCAGTGCCTTCCCAAATCTTGCACCCCTCTCCTTTGGTCTTTGGTGCTTGGTGAAAGCTCCATACAGGATGAAAATATAAGCTGTTTTTCAACTGGTTTTTTGCATATTGTATTTCTGCCACCCACTGTTTTGATCTACTCTCCTGTTAGTTATGAGATATTCTCCTAAATCAAGGGAGGTTTTTTGGGGGGTTTTGTTTGTTTGTCTGGGGTGTTTGTTTTCTTTTTCTGAGTTTTTTTCCTATTTTCATTTGTCTAGCTGTAACTTTGAGAAGTGGTGTAGGTTTTGTACACTTCCACACAGTTATAAAGAACTACCTACAGTAACGAGATCTATTTATGTTATGGTGGCCAGCTGAGGACCCAATCATTGCAGAGAGCATAAAGACAGAATAAAAATGTCTTTGTGCTCTTCCAGCTTTAAAACAGCATCAGACTACTCCCTTCCAAGCACTCAGGGCTCATGGAAACAGGAGTGCCGTGGCTACAGACCAGACACTGAGCTGGACTGAGATCAAAAAATGTACTGACATTGTTGATTTTTAATATGACGTGATTCTGTCAAGACCTAAGAGATTTCCAAATGACCTCTCAAAATGCTCCTAAATTTCTTCTATACTTTTGGGCAATATGACACAGGCACTGCTTCCAAATGATGCAAAGATTGTGTTCACCAAGGGGTGTTGGTGGATAGGAAACTCAACACGAGTCAGCAGTGTGCCCAGGCGGCCAAGAAGCCCGATGACATTCGGGCCTGCATGAGGAATGGTGTGGCCAGCAAGACAAGGGAAGTTATCCTTCCCTTGTACTCAGCACTGGTTAGACCACACGTTGAGTACTGTGTCCAGTTCTGGGTCCCACAGTTTAAGAAAGATGCTGAGATACTATAATGTGTTCAGAGAAGGGTGACGAGGATGGTCAAGGGACTGGAACGCAAGCTCTGTGAGGAGTGGCTGAGAGAGCTGGGGCTGTTTAGCCTGGAGAAGAGGAGGCTCAGGGGTGACCTTATTGCTGTCTGTAACTACCTGAAAGGGGATTGTAGTCAGGCAGGGGTCAGTGTTTTCTCTCCAGCTACTGGAGACAGAACAAGAGGACACAGTCTCAATCTCTGTCGGGGGAGGTTTAGGTTGGATACTAGGAAAAACCTTTTCACTGCAAGAGTGATCCATCATTGGAACGGTCTGCCCAGGGAGGTGGTGGAACCACTGTCCCTGGAGGTGTNTCCCTGGAGGTGTTTAAGAGTAGGCTCAATGAGGTCTAGATGATGGGATGGTGATAGGTAATA
>WEKX01004182.1:34179-53609 GCA_013390025.1 Pitta sordida | reverse complement strand
TTATTTGGAGCAGAGTTCAATGTTCTGGTGAGCTCCTGCAAATCTTGATTTCTCTCTTTCTTTTCTTTCCCCTGTTCAGATCGTCTACAAAAAAGGCCATGACGAGAGGAAGTCAAAATTCACCCCTTTGCCAGACCCTCCTGACGTGGAACAGGCCAGGAAGGTGACCAAGCAGCTCAGTGATGTGAGTAGAGTGTCCTGGAGAAATTCCTGTGGGAATCAGAGAGAAAAAGGGAAGAGAAAAAGGGAAGGGAAGAGAAAAAGGGAAGAGAAAAATTGAAGGGAAAAAGGGAAGGGAATGAAAAAAGGGAAGAGAAAAAGGGAAGGGAAAGGGGAAAAGGGAAGGGAAAAAGGGAAGGGGGAAAAGGGAAGGGAAAAAGGGAAGAGAAAAAGGGAAGGGAAGGGGGAAAAGGGAAGGGAAAAAGGGAAGGGAAAAATGGAAAGAAAGAGGGGAAATGTAAGAGAATAAGGGAAGAGAATGAAGAAAGGGAAGAGAAAAATGGAAAGAAAGGGGGAAAAGGGAAGAGAATAACAGAAGGGAAGAGAATAAGGGTGGAGAAAAATGGAAGGGAAAGGGAAAAGGGGAAAGGAAGAGGGGGAAAAAGGGGGAAAAGGGAAAAAATAGAAGGGGAACAAAAGGGAAAAAAAAGGGAAGGGGGAAAAGAAAATACATACATGAAGACCATCCTCTGAAGAAACTGGGACCAAGTTGCCTGATCTTGGAAGGCAGAAGGAAGATTTTAACTGTTATGAAGAGGATGTGGATAATTTTGTTTCATTTATTTCATTGTGTGTTGAAAATTATCTGCTGTTCAAGACTGGAGAGTTCCACTGTTCTCTTATGTTGGCAAAGCCACTTAGAAAATATTGTACTGAGCCCTTTTGGACGGTGAAATAATGTCATTTAGAGAAAAGTTCTAATCATGTTTAAAGTGGCTTTTACCATAACTCCTTAAGTGATTGAAAGGCAGGTGTTAAAATGGGAAGCAACTTTAAAAATACAGCCATGGAAACCAAATATATCAAGTGAAAATGGAGGTATTTTTACCCCCGGGGGATTGAATTTGCTTGGTTCCTTTCCTTACAGGTCATTTACCACGAGGACTATAAAAACAAAATCAAAGGCAAGTGGAGTCAAACCCCGTGTTACGACGTGGCAGTTGCAAAAATGAATGCAGAGAACCTCAGCATGGTGAGTGAATTCTGCAGCAAACCCTGCTCTGCTTCTCCCTCTCTTTGTGTTGAGGTGGAAAACACTGATGCACTTTTGTAATGCTGCCCTTTTCCTAAATCACCTCCTTGGTGAAGCTCTGAGTTATGAGGGAAATGCGTTTGATGGGTTGTTCTCTCTGTTCCTGACAGAGGAAATACCAGGAAGACTTTGAAAACATGAAAGACCAAATCTACTTCATGCAGACCGAGACTCCAGAGTATGAGGCCAACAAAAGAGTGTCAGAAAATGTCAGTAAGGTGAGTCCTGGCTGTTCCCTTTGTTCTGCCTGGGGGCAGTTCCCAGGTCAAACCCTTTGGTGGAGACCTTTCCCATTCCTTTACCATTGTGGATCAGAGGTTAAGTAAAAAGGGCATTTTTCCTGAAAAATTCAAGGTTGTGTCATAGAACAGAATCCATGGAAGAGAATCACACAATCCCAGGTTGGTTTGAGTTGGAAGGGACCTCAAAGCCCATCCGGTGCCACCCCTGCCATGGGCAGGGACACCTCCCACTGTCCCAGGCTGCTCCAACCTGCCCTTGGACACTCCCCGGGATCCAGGGGCAGCCACAGCTTCTCTGGGAATTACCCAGCTTGGTGAGCATTTGGCTTTTACTACTGATTATTAAACCCCACCCTTTTCACCTGTATTTTTTCAAGGTAAAATACAGAGCAGACTACGAAAAGAAGAAAGCAATTTCAGACTACAATGTGCTTCCTGCCACAGAGAACCCTTTGCTGAAGCAATTAAAGACTGCAGGAGATATTCTGAGTGATGTGAGTATTATGGGTTTCAGTCCTTGTTCTCCACAAAGCTCCTTCTTTGGTTCTCATAGTACTTTAGTTTTTGTATTTGTCATGAGATGTCACCAAGTGGAAGGACTCAGGTAAGGAGCTGAGTTGTAACAACAGCAGCAGCACCTAATGGGAACAGCTAATTAGCGTACAGCTCATTTAGATCCCTGTGGATAAAGGATCACGAGAGGGCAGTTCTTCCTTTATTGTTTTAAGGAATTTCAGCAATAATGACTAAACGTGTGGTATTTTTGCCTATTTATACCTCGTGTTCTGGTTACTCTCTGTAACGACCTTTCTGGGTTCTCTCTCCTTGGATATATCTCACTGGGATATTTCTCAGTGTCAGACCTTTGTCTTTCCCCTTACAAACCTAAAACCAGCCACTTTGAGAAGCCATTGGGCAAGCAGTGCCAGCTGATTTCCAGCCCCTCTGGGCGAGCTTTGCTGGCACTTGAACTCCTGCCATTTTTAACACTCTGTGGGTGAGTTGCAGTGGGATTTCCTGCTTTATCCACATCATTGTCTCGTGCAGAAATTATACAAAGAAGCCTATGAACAGTCCAAAGGCAACAGGATGAATTACTGCGACACCCCCAAGTTCCAGACCGACGCCGCTCTCAAGAATTTCAGCGACGTACGTATTTGACTCCTGTCGTGCCCCTCAGTCCTCACCCTCCTGGTCACTTTTCTTTATCAACCCAGGGTTCTTTTCCCAGGTCAAATACAAAGAAGCCTATCAGAAGAACATTCTGGGGCACTATCTGGGCAGCTTTGAGGACCCCCATCACACCCACTGCATGCAAGTCGAGGCCATGAAGAGCGATGTAAGTTGGTCTGTTTGCCGCGCCTGCATTCCAGGGAGAGCTCAGCTGGGGGGACTCTTATTGATTTAATTTTTTTTTTACTTGATTTTGCTCCTAGAAAAATTACAAAGCAGACTATGAGGAGGAAAAGACAAAATGCTACTTCCCCCAGACCATAACTCAAGAGTATGAAGCCATTAAGAAGCTGGAGCAGTGTAAAGATGTAAGTACAGGGCAGGAATAGAAATTCACTGAGTGATTCCTGCTGACTCTGTAAATTAAAAAAAAAAATCCCCACTTCTATTTTAAAGCCTTTTATGACATCTAGTGTTCAAGATAGTTATAGCACAACCCTTTTTTTAATAAGTAAAAAGATAAAATTAGAGGAATTTTACCAAAATGATGAATGAACTTCAAGCACTCACCTACTGAAGTAATTGTATTTTAAAATGAATACTTTAAAAGGACTTTAATAAGTCAATAAATAATATAATAAATAAAATAAATTAAAAATAAATAAATAAATTACTACTTTAAAAGGACTTAAATAAGTTGCTTTATTCATAATTTTATTTACTTCATTAATACTCTCTAAGGATTTTCTGCCAGTATATTATTTTTTCTCTTCCTTCAGCACACCTACAAAAAGCATCCTGACCAAACCAAATTCACTTCAGTCACTGACTCTCCAGTCCAGAAACAAGCAGAGATCAACAGCTCCAGGCTGAGTGATGTAAGGAAACTTCAAAAACTTAAAACCACTCTGCTATTACCAATTTCTTAAAAGAACTCCTGAAATAAATACGTAGATGAATATATGCACTCACAGTTCCAGTGGAAAACCACCTGGAAATCACACTTTAAAAAAACCTATTTTTAATTTACAATTAAATTTGGGCTATTAAATTTCTTTCTTTCTTTTTCTTGGCAGATTTTGTATAAATCTAAAGGTGAAGAAATAATCCACAAGTATCACCTCCCTCCTGATGTGCCCCAGTTCATCCAGGCCAGAGTCAACGCCTACAACATCAGTGATGTGAGTGTGTTCTGAATTTAGAGCTCTTGCTCCAACTGATTCCATCAATAAAACTCACCTTTTCTTCTAGAAATGGTGCAAAATGGGGTTGGGAGAATTAAAATCAAGGGGATATGATCTAAAAAGTGGTTTTATTCCTGTCCTGTACCAAATGCCCAAACTCTGAATTCAGCTAAACTTTTGATTTTTAAGCTGTTTGAACATTCATGAGCATAATCACATCTCAGTGTTTCATTGCCAGACCACTTGGATAAAGAATGAGAAAACCAGCTTGATATTAATCAGATCCCTATAAATCTGGTGACTTTTCTGTAATTTATTTTTATACAACCCCCGTTGTACAATTTTCAAAGGAAATGATCCAGTGGAAAGATCTGCTTCCCATCCCTCCTTCCATCCATCCAACACCATAAAGATCTCCACTAAGTATTAATTTTATTGCGTTTATGAGGCTTCATTTTGGTGGCATTTCCAGCCTTTTAGGAACGAGGGGAAAGCTGGTAACTCCTTTAATAACCTTGGAATGCCACTTACCTCTCCAAACTAATAACAAAAACTCAGCCAGGCTGTTTTCTTCAGGCCTTTAACACCACAAGGCCTGAGTTTGAAGCTAAGAGGCAAAAAATTTCTGCAAGATCAGCCCAGTGAAAAAGGGCTTTACTTAAGGAAAGACCAAAATGCCACTGGTGGAGCCGTTCCAACTAAAAATTGCAACAAATGCTCGTGGAGTTAATGCTGATCTTTGCAGTACATTTATTTATCCCAGTAGAACTCTGGTTGACGCTTTTCCTTGGAGTTTCTCAGGCTAAACTGAGGATGTATTTTGATTCTATAAAATGGCTCAAACATTTTATTCAAATTGCTGCTCCTGCCACTGTGAACTCCTTTCTTTTCTCCTTCCAAGGCCAACTACAAAGCAGACTGGAAGAAAACCATTGCCAAGGGCTACGACCTGAAGGCAGATGCCATTCCCATTCTTGCTGCCAAAGCTTCTCGGAATATCGCCAGCGATGTGAGTATCATCTACATCCAGTGGAACATTCCCTCCCCTTCATTCCAGCTGCCTGGAGCACCTTATCCACAGAAATACGGTGGGACCCTTCCACCTGAGAATTGAAATCATTGTGACACTGGGAAATAACAGAGATTTGAATGGAACTCTGGGGAAAAAAGGTTCTTTTAAAAATGCATCGTGCCATGTGTGGGCTCTTTGCCTCAAGTGTTCACCAGCTCCTTTGAAAAATTATTAATTATTATTTCTCTGTGCTCTGGTCTTAATTGCTGGAAACTTGTCCTTCTGCCTGAGCACAAGGTTGCAAAGTGTCTCTTCCATTCCCCTCTTAAACATCCCAATTGAATATTGGGATGTTTGATTATTTGGTGGCGCTTTTCAACCATTCATTAGTAGAGTCTTAATTAAAAGCTGAACGTTCCTGGGGGTTAGAAGTCTCTGAGAGTGAAATGTCAGTGCCAGTGGTGAGAGAGGCCATGGAGCTACAATTTATGAGGCTGGAGAGTAAACTGAAGTCTTTAAGACTTTGAAAGTCAATATTTTGAGGTTGCAGGATGAACTGAAGTCATTAACACTTTGACAGTCAATATTTTAATGCCATCAAAGGTGTGTTTGCTCTCTCCCAGCTGGGTAACCCTCTCTTCCCCCCTGTCCCCAGTGCAAGTACAAGGAATCCTACGAGAAGGACAAAGGCAAACAGGTCGGGTTCCGCAGCCTGCAGGACGACCCCAAACTCGTCCATTACATGAACGTGGCCAAAATCCAGTCGGACCGCGAGTACAAGAAGGACTACGAGGTCACCAAGACCAAATATCACACTCCCCTGGACATGTTCAGTGTGACAGCAGCCAAGAAGGCCCAGGAAGTGGTCACCAACACGGGCTACAAGCAGCCAATTCACAATTACACCCTCCTGCCCGACTCTGTCAACCTGGAGCTCTCCAGGAACGTGATGCAGCTCCAGAGTGATGTGTGTAATCTATGAGCAGCTCATCCTTCTCTTCTCTCAATGATTGTGTTGCATTATTAACATTTTAAGGCTAAAGCATTAAGTTTGTATAATCCAATTTGTGTTCTGTTGGATTGACAGTAGATTGGGATGTAGGTGACATTTATTTTTCTCTGCTTATCAGAATTCTGTGTAGCTCATAAGTTCTAAGGCCCTGACCAGCAGGAAACAACTTTATTTTTATCTCCACATATTTGGCTAATTCTCACCAAACTAACACATTTTAATTCATGCATTTCTGTAGTTGGATTTATAACAACAATATGTTACTCTATGATTATTATTTGTCCTGTCAGAGATCACAGGCTGTGTACAGGGTCTAAATATCGCGTATCTTATGATATTTAAATTTTATCTGAATTTCCCCTGCAAAACAAGTGACCAGCAGAACTTTTAAGCCTTGCCTGTTTCTATGCATATAAACGTTGTAATTTTCTTTGCCTCACTGTTCTTCCCTGTTTATTTTTTCAAAGAATTTGTACAAATCTGATTTCAACAACTGGCTGAGAGGAGTTGGCTGGGTCCCAATTCAGTCTCTGGATGTAGAAAAGGCCAAAAAAGCCACAGAGATCCTCAGTGAGAAGAAGTACAGGCAACACCCCGACCAGCTCAAGTTCTCCATTCCCATGGATGCCATGGAGCAAGTCCTTGCCAAGCAAAATGCCAAGACCATGAACAAGGTGAGGAGCAGTTTGGATGATCCTGGATGAGCCACACTTTGGGGTTTTATCTTGCAAAGTTGGGGGGCAGGTCCATTCCCACGGGAATGATTGAAGGTTCCAGTGGGTGTGGTGGTTTCTTGGGTAAGACTGGCCACCAAGATGTCATGGAACCTCAGGCTCTTCGTAATTAATGAGTTACTTTAAAACATTTCTTGTTTGTGTATGTGATTAAAGGTTTCTTCTCCCAGTTTAAAGTGCTTTAGTAAGCTTGGCTTTTTTCTGTAGAAAGTCTTAATAATCAGTGAGCTGAAAAACTCCTGACATTCTGTCAGTTTTGTACCCTTTTTTTGTCTCCATTAAAGCAGGCAAGAATGCAGCAGGAAAACTTCCATTTTCCATATTTATTACTTATCAAAATGTATTTTACAGATTTCTCAAAGTACTAAAGAAAAGAGGAAGATGATGTTTCCCCTCAACACTAATATTTGTGAAAGTTATTTGTAATCCTTGTGGAACTTCCTATAAGATAATTATTGTGCCAAATGAGAAAAACAAAAGCAGACTCTTGTTTTGTGAGGTAAATAAAACAATATTCTGTGTTGCAGAGGCTCTACACAGATAAATGGAACAAGGAGAAGACCAGCATTCATGTCATGCCAGATACCCCAGAAATCCTGCAGTGCAAAGTGAACCAGATCACAATGAGTGATGTGAGTTAAAAAAATAAATTAAATTCAGGTGTAAGACACTTGAGTAGTTCTGCCTTCGTGATATCTGTTCTTTTCTCCATTTGGAATTAGAAACTTTACAAGGCTGACTGGGAGGAGGACAAGAAGAAGGGGTATGACCTGCAGCCAGATGCAATCCCCATCAAAGCCGCCAAATCCTCCAGAGACATCGCGAGTGACGTGAGTCGTGTGACACCATTCCGTGGAATTCAGTGATCTGTCTGCAGGGATGAAACTGAGCTGGATTTTACCTGTTTTAACTGAGGCTTTGCTCTCCTTTCTCTCAGTACAAATACAAGCTGGACTACGAGAAATCCAAAGGGAAGCACATCGGCTTCCGCAGCCTGGAGGACGACCCCAAGCTGGTGCACTTCATGCACGTGGCGAAGATGCAGTCGGAGCGGGAGTACAAGAAGGGTTACGAGAAGGCCAAGACCAACTTCCAAACCCCAGTGGACATGGTCAGTGTGGTGGCAGCCAAGAAAGCCCAGGAGGTGGCTACCAATGCCAACTACAAGAACCTGATCCACACCTACAACGTGCTGCCCGACGCCATGAGCATCGAGTTGGCCAAAAACATGATGCAGCTGCAAAGTGATGTAAGTGGGAGGTTCTCCAGCCTTTCCACTGCAAAGATAATGAGCCTCAGTTGATGAAAGCACTCTGTAAATTAATATAGATAATTCAATATAGATTGTATTGGATTAATATAGATAATTCAATATAGATTTTATTGGATTAACGGTGGGTTGGGATGTGGCTGCTCTGGAACAATTTATTTACCAAAAATTATCAGAATTATGTGGACCTGATGAGTTCTAGGGAATCTGACCAGCAAGGAGCAACTAAGATGAATAATAAATTAAATCATACCATTTTCTTAGTGAAATTATTTCAGGTCTATACTAAAACATTGTAAATTAAACCAATTCCTCAATTTGGTCTTTCAACTCAAATCTTTGAAATCAAATCTTTCCATTTGATTTTTTTCCAGACTCTGAAATATTAAATTGTACCTGTTGCTAAACACTTTGAGCTCAGAAATAAGTACTTTTATGAAAGTAAAATGGATATTTCCTCCTTGCTTGTCCCACTCTTCAGGAACAAGACCAACACAGGAAAAACATCATTTCCCATTAACGATTTTTATCTTGTACTTCCAAATTAACAAACAGAACTGTTGGGATTTCCAGGGTTTTTTTCATGCCTCTGATTATTTTTTCCTTCCTTTCTCCAGAATCAATACAAAGCAGAGTATGATGAAACCATGAAGGGGGTTGGGTGGCTCCCCCTGGGCTCCCTGGAGGCCGAGAAGAACAAAAAAGCCATGGAAATTGTCAGTGAAAAGAAGTACAGGCAGCACCCAGACAAGCTGAAATATTCCGTCCCTCTGGATTCCATGAACATGGTCTTGGCCCTCAATAATGCCAAAATCATGGATGAGGTGAGGAAGGGGCCACCAACATCCATTTGGGTTTGCAGAAGTTAAAAAAAACCAAACTAGACCTGATGGAAAAGTCAATTTTATTGCAGGCAGAGCTTTAGAATTCATCATTTAGTGTGTGGCTGATGAATAAGTAAATATAAAATAAATATATATATAATAAATACATATAAAAATAAATATAAAATAAAAAACTGTTAGTATAAATCTTAATAATAAAATCAAAAGGAGAAAAGATAAAAAGATGACAAGAAAGAAAAGATAAATATTAGTATAACATCATTATCAAGGTATTTTATATGTCAAATAGGAAATATTATTTTAAATGGTTTTATTTAATAAAGAAATAAATATTTATTTTATCCTTCCAGCACAAGTACAAACAAGCCTGGGAAGAAGACAAAAAGAAAGTTCACATCACTCCAGACATTCCACAGATTGCTTTAGCAAAAGTAAATGCAGTGAATCTGAGTGAGGTGAGCGTTGTTCGTGGCCTTGCTCTTATTTTTTTAATAAGGAATAAATGACATGAGAACATCCAAAAGTTCTTCCTAATCCTCACCTTGATAACCTGGAATATTTTACCCAGAAGTTATTCATTTCCCCGCCAAATGATTAATTTTCCACCTGGAATATTTTCCCCCCCAAATTATTAATTTTCCTTTTCTCTGCTTCCACCTCCCCCCCCAAAATTAAATCCCAAATGTTGCCAAGGAAAAAACACATTTATGATTATTCACACAGATCATTAAAATGACAACACAGTAGGATTCGAGTGCTATTCATGTTTGTTACTGTATTTATTCTTTTATTATTTATTCTTTTATTTCTTCATGCTCAAGGGTTTGAAAATCCTGGCAGATTGCACCTGTCCTTTTGGGAACAGATGAAATTCCAGACACGTTTTTGGTGGCCAATTGTTAAATCTACAAATACTAAATAAAATATTGCTTATAATTGTTATTTAATGTGGGCAGAAATAAATACCTACATTTATATTTTTTTAAAGCTGATACCCTTAGAGATTTAACTTTTCCCCACATGGAAAACATGGAATTTGTTGCATTTTTAAAGGTGTTTCTGCCCTTTATTTTTTACAGAAAATGTACAGATCTTCATTTGAAGAATCCAGGAAGAAAGGATATGATCTCAGAGCTGATGCCATCCCCATTAAAGCTGCCAAGGCTTCCAGGGATATTGCCAGTGATGTAAGTTCTTGGAAGAGAAAAGGATCCAGTTTGGATGTTGTAAAGAGTTCAGTCCTTGACACAGCTCAAGTTTAGGTGCCAAATATATGAAGTTAAAAGAATAAAAAATATACACTTTTTCCAAAGATCTACCTTTAGCAAAACCTTTTGCTTTCTGTATACCAAAGGTTTTTTTCCTATTATCATATTTAAATGTGAAATACATGAATATAAATGTATTTAACATGAACTATAATTCATATATAATTTATAAAAGGTTGGAACCTGAAGTGACACTGAACCTTGTGCAGGGCCAGAGCAAACTATTGTAAGGAAATGTTCTTTATTAAGAAAGTGATGTAAATACACAGTTTTTGAGGGGGATCCAGACAACTGATTTGCTCTCAAGTGCAAACCACGAGTAAGAGGCCAAAGCCAACACCTCCATATGCCTCTTAACAATGCAAAAGTTNAAGTGCAAACCACGAGTAAGAGGCCAAACCTCTTAACAATGCAAAAGTCTTATTTAATCTGAGTTTGGGATTGTTTTTTTCCTTATAAAATAGATATTGCTGGTTAAACAAATGAATCATAGAGTCATGGGTTGGAAAGAAATTAAAGATGATCTTGTTACACCCCCTGCCATGGGCAGGAACACCTCCCGCTATCCCAGGCTTCTCCAACCTGCCCTAGGACACTCCCAGAGATGGAGCAGCCATGGAATATCCTGTGCCAGGACCCCACCACCCTCCCAGTGTGGAATTTATTCCCAATGTCCAATCTAAACAAATTACAGTCTCTGTTTCTCTTCTCTTGCAGTACAAATACAAACTGGGTTATGAACAAGACAAGGGCAAACTCGTCGGCTTCCGCAGCCTCCAGGACGATCCCAAACTCGTCCACTACATGCAAGTGGCCAAGATGCAGTCAGACAGGGAATACAAGAAAGCTTATGAGCTGAGCAAGACCCACTTCCAAACCCCCTCCGACGCCCTGAGCGTGGTGGCGGCCAAGGAGGCGCAAGGACGAGTGACCAATGCCAACTACAAACGCCTCATCCACCAGTACATGCTCCTGCCAGACGCCATGAGCTTGGAGCTCTACAGGAACATGAATCAGATCCAGAGTGATGTGAGTCACTGGTTTTTCCCCCTGGTTTTATGTCATGCTATTGATTTAAGGAAAATCAGTTCTCAAAATTTGCTTGCAAGCTACAGAAAGGTTTATTTTTGGCCTCAGGAGCCAAAGAAAAAACACTTGAACCAGCCAAGTGTCCCCTTACCCTCCCAAGAGCCAAAAGGCCCCACCCCAGTGTTGTCACCTGTATTTGTACGCCTGCCTAATACATATGCAAATCGCCTCATGAATACATATCCATCAGCATTATGTCATGGATTTGCACTTTGCTTTAAGCCTCTGACCAACCAGCTCCAATGTTTTACATTCCTTTGCTCCCTGTTTTGACTAAAACTCTGTTCTGTTTATCATTTTGTGCTTGGAAAATAGAATTTTTGCCTTAATATTGAGCCTTAAATTTCAGGCCTGGCAAATGCCTCTAACACCTACTAATTTTTCTAAATCCAAACCTTCTAGCTAGTTCACTAAAATCTCTAAGTTTCTAAGCCTCCAAATCTATGAATTTCTAAATCCTCAAATCACTGTACTTTGGAAACACCAGGATTATTTTGTGATGGTCCCAGAATTAGCCAAGGGACCCACGAGGATCATTGAGTCCAACTCCTGGCCCTGCCCAGGCCCATCCCCTTGTGCCTGAGGGGAAATTGTAAGCTTTCCTTGTGTTTTCCACTTGGCAGAACGAGTACAAGCAGGATTACAAGGAATGGTTCAGGGGGATCGGGTGGAGTCCCATTGGCTCCCTGGACGTGGAGAAATCCAAGAAGGCCACGGAGATCGCGAGCGACCGGAAGTACCGGCAGCACCCCAGCCTGTTCCCCTTCACCAAACAGAACGATGCCATGGACTTGGTCCTTGCCAAGCAGAACGCAAATATAATGAACAAAGTGAGTATTTATGGGCAAAACCAGACATACATTCCCAGAGAATCCACTGCAGTGAACAGCCTCCAAGCTGTGTCTCCACCTTTATGGAGCAGTGTTTTCTTGGCAAAAACAACCGTATCAGGCTCCTCTTTTCTCGTTTTGTTTCTTAATGAAACTGTTATTGGTAAATACCATTGTTTAAAAAATCTTTTCTCATTTTCCTCCAAGCAAGACTGGATAACAGTTCAGCTGATTCTGGATTAGGTCATTACACAGTCAAATAAATCTTTTTTGCCCCTCCAATGCCCAGAATGCACAAATGGAAAGGTGACAACCCTAGAAGAACCATTTTTTGGCATTTCAAGTATCACATCTGGTGTTTTTTCTGTCCACAGCATGCTTACACTCAAGCCTGGGAGAAGGATAAAACTCAGGTCCATGTGATGCCAGACACACCAGATATTCTCCAGGCAAAACAGAACAAGGCAAACTACAGTCAGGTAGAGTTTTTTTAATCCTTTTTAAGGTTTTAAATTGACATCTGATAGGGGTTTGGAACAGAGGCAAGAATTGCATGTGAGCAATATTTTCAGAGTAACAATAAGTACCAGTTTCAGGATAGAAAACTAACAGACTAAATTCAATTATAGTGTATAGAAAAGATAATTCCTGTTTTGGAAATCTGGGATTGCTTAACACAGAGATCAGTTAAAAATTCTTTACTATAAAAATGACAAATTAATTGTGTTTATTTTTAACCTGTGAGAAAAGAAATACATGCAGTGATTCCACCTTTTCTGTCAGCTTCCAAATAGCAGAAAAATTAAAATTATGCCAGGAAAAAATCCTCAGGTTTTGCTTTACATCATTGCTCAGAGGCAAATATTTGACTTGTCCTTAAAATCCACTGTGCACAAACTGACCTGGCGATTAAATGACTGCATGGAAACCTGATTAATTAAAATTTTGTTAAGCCAATCCCGCTTGCATATATTTCAAATTCCTCAAGTGTGTTTCAAATCTCCAGGATAAGCTCTAGTAAGAAGCTGCTCCAGCAGTGAAAAACTATTTAGTCCTTATCCTAAGCCTTGGAATATCTTGTTTTTATTCCTTGTTTTCCAGTTTCCCATTTCTCAGTTCCCATTCCAGTAGCCCTTCCATTGTAACTGAACCTGTGACATGACCAGGATTTGGTGACGTGGATCACTGGTGTAGCTAAATAGAAGATTGCAAATGTATTACTCAGACTTTTTAACGAATGTTGCTTTCAATTTTAGAAACTCTACAAGCTGGACTGGGAGAAAATGATCAAGAAAGGTTATGACCTCACACCTGAAGCCATTTCAGTGAAAGCTGCCAAAACTTCCCGGGACATTGCAAGTGATGTAAGCAGCACTTCCACTTCTCTCACACACACTGGATGGAATTGCTGTAACCTAAAAGTGTGGCTTGGAGTCAGCCCCAAAACTGGAGACAAAACTCCTTCCTGGCCTGTTCTTGTCAGTGCCAAACCCAGTTTAACCAATTTATGGCATCCTCATAAGGCCAAAGTTCATGGTACATCATGAGGTCCCCAGTCATGAAAAGGAGGAGTTGTTTTGCTCTTTTGGAAGCTTCATATTCAGGGCAGCAGCAGATTTGGTTCAATTAGCTGAGTCCAGTGGCTGTACTGATTAAATCCTGATTACAACTCTGGAACGGCACATGTGCTGCTGTTCCTGTAACTTGGTGTGAATACACCTCCTCCTGAGCTTGTGGCAGAGAGTTATTAGTCATTAGGAAATGTTTCCAGTGCTTAAGGATCTGCATTTTCCATTGTTGATGATGTTGCCCATCAAAATATTTCAGAGTGTGAATCTCAGGGAGTTCTGAGCAGTGACTGTGGCAATCAGATGGCTCAGGAGATTCAGCCAGGCCCTCCTCCTCTCCAGGGACTCTGTCCTTCCCCAGAGAGAGCGTTCACTGACACCCAGGGATGCACTTCAATCTACTAAATGCCATGACAAGTTCTTTTTTTGTAGAATCCTAGAATCATTGGCCCCTTCCAACTCCCACAACAGGTTGGAAGGGGCCTTAAAGCCCATCTCATTCCACCTTCCACCTAGCCCAGGTTGCTCCAAGTCTTGTCCAGTGGCCTTGAACACTTACGGGGTAATTTCATTGGTGCTGGTAATCAAACTGAGAGAACACATCGGTATTTTCCCCTTGTAATTTGAATTTTGCTGTCTCTGTCATTCCAGTTCAAGTACAAGGAAGGTTACCGGAAGCAGCAGGGACATCACATCGGGTTCCGCAGCCTCCAGGATGATCCAAAGATGCTGTGGTCCATGCAAGTGGCTAAAATGCAGAGCGAGAGGGAGTACAAGAAAGATTTTGAGAAGTGGAAGACCAAGTTTAACATGCCTGTGGACATGTTAGGCTTCCTCCTGGCCAAGAAATGCCAGGAGCTGGTCAGTGACATCGACTACAAACGGATCCTGCACCGCTGGACTTGTCTGCCAGACCAGGTGGATGTCACCGAGGCAAAGAGGGTCAACGAGCTGCAGAGTGATGTAAGAGCCCTCCTTTTCTTCTAAAGTAATTACTCCTTGTTGGAAAATACCCTTTTGATGTCAGTATGGATCAGACTGAGGCTAAAACACCCGTTAGTCCTTTCATCAGTGAACTGTGAAATGTCCAACCATGGGTTTGATTTTTCTCCTCCCCAGAATCTGTACAAGTCAGACCTGCAGTGGCTCAGAGGCATTGGATGGAGTCCTCTGGGCTCTCTGGAAGCTGAGAAGAACAAGAAAGCTTCTGAAATCCTGAGTGAGAAGAAGTACCGGCAGCACCCAGACACCATTAAGTTCACGAGCATCCCAGATGCCATGGACGTTGTTTTGGCCAAGTCTAATGCCCAAAAAAGGAGTGATGTAAGTCACTTCTAGAGACAGAGTGTGGGATTCAAGAAATAATGACACGAGTCATTTTTCAAATGATCTCCATATCAAAAGGTGTGCTTGAAATCTGCAAATAGCAGGTGTTTACAGCCAGTGCCACCCTGCTTATTGTCACTGGTCTTGAGTGCTGAATAACTTAATTATTGCCTGCAGTAATGATTTACTAGGTAATATATAAATGCATTCTCTTAATACTGCTTCCTTGGCAGTACATGGATGTAAAGAAGAAAAAAGAAAAAGGTTATATATCAGTAAGAAGTCATTGAATGATTTAATTTTAATCTCATTTATTGTTGCCATCACTTGAATTGCTTGGTACAGCTTTGCTTTATTAATGCAGAGGAAAGGTAAACTCAAATTTGTGAGTCTTGGGTCTCCAGAGATTTTTGTTTGGTCTTTCAGATCCTCTATAAAGAAGCTTGGAACAAGGACAAGACTCAAGTTCACATCATGCCTGATACCCCTGAAATTTTGCTGGCTAAATCCAACTTGATTAACACAAGTGATGTAAGTGGGTCTCTAAGATGTTTCCTTGATGGAAATGACTGATTATGTTGAGTTGCCTCGTTAGAATTACATAATATTAAGTAATTCACATAAAAATCCAGGATATAAAGGAACAAGTACAAACAGTATGGAAAGGTAAGGAAATGTCAGCAGCAGCTCTATCAGGACAGCTCAAGACAGATATAATTGCTTTTGAAATTGAGTGTAGAGAGTCATGGGTTTGTATTCTTCTTCCCTTTAGAAGGCTCTGTGAATCATTCAGATTATTATCTTTAATTGAAGAATGTTTTTATCTGGAATGAGATAATCAAAAAGCATTCAGATGGTAATTTTTACATATTTTATATAATCCATTAAATTTTCTATCATCAATTTTGTATCATCAAATAGAAAATAAATGTAATCCATAGCAAGGTATGTAACTTAATATAATTAATGAAACTGTTTGGAAACCCGTGCTTTATTTTCCATAGTGAAGGCTGGAAAGCTGTAGGATTAAAAAACTCTGTGGAGGGCTTTATTTGTAATAATTCCTTTGAATCCTTCTCCAACAGAAACGTTACAAGCTGGGGTATGAAGAGCTGAAGAAGAAGGGCTATGACCTCCCTCCTGATGCCATCCCTCTCCAGGCAGCAAAGGCATCCAGGGACATTGCCAGTGAGGTGAGTCTTGCACAGGGAAAATAGCAGTGGGGCAAAGAGGGGGACAGGATTTGGATTTACATGATTTATGTTTAAAAGAGGAAGGGTTTAAATTTTATATCCTTTTATATTGCTGCGCTCCTGTAAGGCTGTGTAATTCTTAATGCAGTAAAGATAATTAAATTAAATACAATCATTTAAAGCTGAGAGTATATAACTATAAAAAATCCCTAAGTATATGCTGGAAGTTATGTGAAATGCAAAATATTTGGGACAATAAACTAGGAAAATAAAGTCTATTCTGTGCAACATAAATAACTACTGTATTAACAAGAGAGATATTGAAGCCGCAGCTTGAGAAGAGGTGGTAATTGTTGTTTCTGCTTTGCATTAGTACAAATACAAAACCGCATACAGAAAGCAGCTGGGGCACCACATCGGGGCCCGCAACATCGAGGACGACCCCAAGATGATGTGGTCGATGCACGTGGCCAAGATCCAGAGTGACCGGGAGTACAAGAAAGCCTTTGAGAAGACCAAGACCCACTTCAGTAGCCCCGTGGACATGCTGGGAGTGGTGTTGGCCAAGAAATGTCAGGAGCTGGTGAGCGATGTCGATTACCGGCACCCTCTGCACCGGTGGACGTGCCTGCCCGACCAGAGCGACGTGGTCCATGCCAAGACAGTGTACGACCTCCAGAGTGATGTGAGTTGTTCTTCCTTGGCTGTGGGATCAAGAGAAATGTCACTGTGTTGTGTTTCACTGTTGGAGAAGGGTCTGTGTGTCAGGGGAAGGGCAATGGAGTCAAATACGACAGGAGATATAAACAGTTATGGGTGGATTGTTGATGGGTTGACCCAGTGGAACATGTTCCATTCAGCAAAGCTTCCCTTGGTAGGAGAAGTGGTTACACGGAGTGAGAAGGTGCTGAGGTGCTTTGTGTCCTTGCCTGTCCTTGCAGAACGTGTACAAGTCAGACCTTCAGTGGCTGAGGGGCATTGGCTGGTCCCCCATTGGTTCTCTGGACGAGGAGAAGAACAAGAGGGCGAGCCAGATCCTGAGTGACAAGAAGTATCGGCAGCACCCAGACACCATCAAATTCACGAGTCCTCCTGACTCCATGCCCATGGTTCTGGCCAAGCACAACTCGGACATCATGAACCAGGTGAGATTCCTTTTGTTTGCATCCTTAAGGCAACTGAGCACTTTCCTTTCCCAGGATGTTGGACTTTCCCCTTCCAGGGGCCTGGATTCTGCAAGTGGGGTGTTTCATCCTCTTGCCTCAGGGATTTGCGTTTCTTGTTTGAGGTTAAATTCTCTTTTGTGTGGTTGGAGTAACAAAGGGTTGCAGTGAGGAAAAGTAAATGGGGAGGCATTAGAAAGGTTTGGTGCAAGTTCAGGTGATACTGAGTCAATAGAAAGCAGAGGGCCCTTCCTTTGGTTCTTTGAGGTGATTCCCCCTGGGTTTGTTGCCCTGTGCCTGTGTGATCCCATTTCCCGTTGTGCTCCTGTTCCAGCGCTCGTACACGTCAGCCTGGGAGAAAGACAAGACCAGCATCCACATCATGCCCGACACCCCTGGGATCTTGCTGGCCCAGCAGAACAAAGTGAACTTCAGCGAGGTGAGTGGTTGGTGTGGGGTGCAGGACCCATGTTTGGGGGCTGCTGTGTCCCAGGGAGAAGAGTTGTGTGAGGGGACTGGCCGTGTGTGTTCCAGAAACTGTACAGGCTGGCGATGGAGGAGGAGAAGAAGAAGGGCTACGACATGCGGGCAGATGCCATTCCCATCAAGTCTGCCAAAGCTTCCCGGGACATTGCCAGTGATGTAAGTGCACAGGAGCCCTCGTGGAGTGCTCTGTTGAGTGGGTGCCAGGGGCTGGCAGGTGAAGCCCTGGGTTTGAAGGCTGAGCCAAATGGAGGCAGCACAGCCTTTACCAGTCATTGCCATCCCACTGGCCCATTGTCTTTTTGGTTCTGAACTGTCTCCCTGTAGCTGTCCCTGCATGTCATGGGTGCACAGTGTTGTGAGGGAAGGTCAAGATGATGGGAAAGAGTGGGACACGGGTGATAGCCATAGTCCAAGTCTGGGTTCCTCCTGGACTTGTGGCAAGGACCCCTTGTGCAATAGCCATGAGTTTTGAGCTCTTGTTGCCCTCAGTTTTGCCAGCCTGCATGGCTCTGACACTGCAGCTCAGCTGGTGAGCTGGACATTAGTAAAGAAAAGCCAACATAACTTTTTATTTAAAAATTAAGGCCATAAAAGTTACATTATTTTTATTACTATAAGGTATTAATACAAAACTGCATTCCTATTTCTGTTTGCTGTCACTGTTTAATCTTCCCAACCAGTCTCTCTGTTCTGGCTCGTATTGCCCCAATAGTTTGAATAGGAGTTGATTTGGTTATTGTGCTTGAAGGTCACTAACTGATTAATTTCTCAGGGAATATTTATTAAACCTCAGGCCTTTAGTACTGCTTCACTTATTTAGAAACCTTTTTTACTCTTAGTTAATCACCAGTAGCTCCTAATACGTAGGCCAAAAAGGTGAGTTGTACCAGAAAAACAAGGTTCCGTGGACCCTTTTACACTTGTTCACTGCAGCCCATGAGATGGATAAATCCTTACTCTGGAGTCTCTGTGGTTTGAGCTGCTAAGTTGGCTGGAAGTGGTGCCACAGGGACTGCTAGGAATGCCAAAAAAACTAAACTGAAACTCAATGAACTCTGGTTTGTCCTGCAGTACAAGTACAAGGAAGGGTATCGGAAGCAGCTGGGGCACCACATTGGGGCCCGCAACATCGAGGACGACCCCAAGATGATGTGGTCGATGCATGTGGCCAAGATCCAGAGTGACCGGGAGTACAAGAAAGCCTTTGAGAAGACCAAGACCCACTTCAGTAGCCCCGTGGACATGCTGGGAGTGGTGCTGGCCAAGAAATGTCAGGAGCTGGTGAGCGACGTCGATTACCGGCACCCTCTGCACCGGTGGACGTGCCTGCCCGACCAGAGCGACGTGGTCCATGCCAAGACAGTGTACGACCTCCAGAGTGATGTGAGTTGTTCTTCCCTGGCTGTGGGACACCCAAATGTGTCTCTTGTGTTGTGTTCAGCTGTTGGAGAAGGGTCTGTGTGTCAGGGAAAGGGCAAAACTATCAAGTATATTCATATGGAGAACCAAGAGTGGTGAAAACTAAGCCTTATGTGCAGTGGAATGAAGGGCCTTAGGAGGTGGGATTAGAGGCTCCTCCCATGCCTCTACCGGCTGCAGGTTGTCAAATGAGAGAGGACTTTTCTGGGCAGACCAAGAAGATGGAGAAGAAAGGTTTGGGGGTTGTTTGACAGCTCCTTGTGTTGTTGCAGGAGTGAGGGGCCGATTGTAACACAAATCCATTTCCTGGTGGATGGTTGGTGGGTTGACCCAGTGGAACTCTGTGTTCCATTCAGCAGAGCTT
>WEKX01004182.1:1573-27605 GCA_013390025.1 Pitta sordida | reverse complement strand
GACCGGGAGTACAAGAAAGCCTTTGAGAAGACCAAGACCCACTTCAGTAGCCCCGTGGACATGCTGGGGATCGTGTTGGCCAAGAAATGCCAAGGGTTGGTGAGCGACGTCGATTACCGGCACTACCTGCACCAGTGGATCTGTCTGCCCGACCAGAACGACGTGATCCACGCCAAGCAAGCCTATGACCTGCAGAGTGATGTGAGTGCTCTCCTCTTCCCTTGGTGCTGAGGAATGCCTTTGATATTTTACACAGGTGGATCAGGCACCACATCCCTGTGTGATAGAACCCACATTTCAAGCCTAATTTTTAAGTTTTGTGACTGATTGACACTCAGATCTTCAACAGGATTAAGTAATTGATACTCAGTTAAGTAATTGATACTTCAAATAGGATTAAGTAATTGATGCTCAAGTGGATACTCCTGTAATTCCAAGATAGAGATTTTGATGATTTTCCGTTCTGTGAAACCTGGATAATCTTTCAGTCTTTATGTTCATACAGATCAGGGTTTTTTCTACTCTTTTCTCTGAGGCTCTGAATTTATTTGAATTAGTTGATTAAGTTGATTGATCAAAGGTTACTTAACCGTGGAAAGTATCATCATGTAAATTGCATTACAGTCATACCTCACATATTCACACTTCTGGGTTCGTGTATTCACATTTTTTCCCTGTGAATAATATTCACAGATTGGGCAATTCACAGGACCCCCAGTAGACCTGTAACCCTTGAATTTTGAGGTATGACTGTATAATTATTATTATTCAAATAACCTTTGTGTGTGTTTTTGGTGGGTTTTTCTTGTGACAGAACTACTACAAGTCTGACCTAGAGTGGCTGAGGGGAATTGGTTGGGTCCCAATCGGTTCCTTGGAAGTTGAAAAAGCCAAGAAAGCCGGGGAGATCCTGAGTGACAAAGTGTATCGGCAGCATCCAGACACCATCAAGTTCACCAGCATCCCAGATTCCCTGCCCATGGTGTTGGCCAAGCAGAACGCGGACACCATGAACAAGGTGAGTCCTGATGCCACGAGGTAACACCTCACCAGTCTCTGCCTAAACCCTGGACTGAAACTAAGATATGGAGATTCCTGCACAGTGAGGCTTTGAATGTGAAAGTTCCATTCTTGGTAATCAGTAGGTTACTTATTTTCAACAAGTGGTAATTTAATAATATTTTCCAAGTTAATGCATCACAATTATCAGTTGGGAAGCTTTCCAGATATTCTGCTGTGTGTCTAATTACGTGTTAACTAACTTTCATCTAAATTGAGATACAGAAATTTATCTAATAAATCTAGTAATTTATCGAGTTTATCCCATAATCAGAGAGTTAATAAAGTACCTGCCTTAGATCAGCCTTTAAAATACCCATATTTTAAACAATTCAGTTTGGTACTTCAGTTATTTGAGTTTTTCTGAACCCATGGCCCTGATCTCAATCCTATCTATGCCAATAACCAATTTTCTCTTTCAAACAGGCCTTGTTCTTAGAGTTTAGATATCTATGTGTCTGATGAGCTTTCTGTGCCTTTTTTCTGTACAACTCTTTAACAGAATTCTTTCTGGGTTGTTAATTANTCTGTACAACTCTTTACCAGAATTCTTTCTAGGTTGTTAATTATTCACCTGGAATTTACATATCCAGAGGGGTGAATATAAAATCTCATGGCTGTGTAAGGAATAGAGATGTTTTAGACTTTGAGTACAGATCTGTAATTCTTATGTTTTAGGAGATCTCTGGGCAGTCACTGAGGTTTTTTTCCCCTTTAACAAACATTATTTCTCCTGCAGCGTTTGTACACCGAGGCCTGGGATAAAGACAAGACACAAATCCACATAATGCCTGACACCCCTGAAATCACCCTGGCAAGAGAGAACATGAAAAACTACAGTTTGGTGAGTGTGGGATCTCTCCAAATATATCTGCTCTGTGTCGTGGCTGCACCAGGAATGTTGCAGTAAAAAATATATGGGTGACACCTTCCATTTCCATAAGTCACTCACGTATTTATCCTCAAAATTGTGAATTTTAAAGCATTATTTGCATATCTGTCGTAGTGCCACCTAGAACAGTGAGCACTATTGAGAATAAATTCCATGGGGAATTTATTTATTTACTCTCCACTGAATTTTCGTGAGTAATTTCTGTCAGTTCATATCACTGGGAAGACACAGAATTAATTCCAACACTGGAAGTACCAGTAAGATAATTTCAATTCTGAAAAGTTGTGATCCCAGCGTTCAAAGTTATTTTAGGCAAAAAAAAAGTCACATATTAAAGGTGGCTTTAAAAAGTACATTTTATTCCACTTGTTTAGAAGAACATTTTAGCTCAAAATTGTAGTCAATGTTATGTTATTTAANCCCAAGATGATGTGGTCGATGCACGTGGCCAAGATCCAGAGCGACCGGGAGTACAAGAAAGCCTTTGAGAAGACCAAGACCCACTTCAGTAGCCCCGTGGACATGCTGGGGATCGTGTTGGCCAAGAAATGCCAAGGGTTGGTGAGCGACGTCGATTACCGGCACTACCTGCACCAGTGGATCTGTCTGCCCGACCAGAACGACGTGATCCACGCCAAGCAAGCCTATGACCTGCAGAGTGATGTGAGTGCTCTCCTCTTCCCTTGGTGCTGAGGAATGCCTTTGATATTTTACACAGGTGGATCAGGCACCACATCCCTGTGTGATAGAACCCACATTTCAAGCCTAATTTTTAAGTTTTGTGACTGATTGACACTCAGATCTTCAACAGGATTAAGTAATTGATACTCAGTTAAGTAATTGATACTTCAAATAGGATTAAGTAATTGATGCTCAAGTGGATACTCCTGTAATTCCAAGATAGAGATTTTTATGATTTTCCATTCTGTGAAACCTGGATAATCTTTCAGTCTTTATGTTCATACAGATCAGGGTTTTTTCTACTCTTTTCTCTGAGGCTCTGAATTTATTTGAATTAGTTGATTAAGTTGATTGATCAAAGGTTACTTAACCGTGGAAAGTATCATCATGTAAATTGCATTACAGTCATACCTCACATATTCACACTTCTGGGTTCGTGTATTCACATTTTTTCCCTGTGAATAATATTCACAGATTGGGCAATTCACAGGACCCCCAGTAGACCTGTAACCCTTGAATTTTGAGGTATGACTGTATAATTATTATTATTCAAATAACCTTTGTGTGTGTTTTTGGTGGGTTTTTCTTGTGACAGAACTACTACAAGTCTGACCTAGAGNCCCATAATCAGAGAGTTAATAAAGTACCTGCCTTAGATCAGCCTTTAAAATACCCATATTTTAAACAATTCAGTTTGGTACTTCAGTTATTTGAGTTTTTCTGAACTCATGGCCCTGATCTCAATCCTATCTATGCCAATAAACCAATTTTCTCTTTCAAACAGGCCTTGTTCTTAGAGTTTAGATGTCTGTGTGCCTGATGAGCTTTCTGTGCCTTTTTTCTGTACAACTCTTTACCAGAATTCTTTCTAGGTTGTTAATTATTCACCTGGAATTTACATATCCAGAGGGGTGAATATAAAATCTCATGGCTGTGTAAGGAATAGAGATGTTTTAGACTTTGAGTACAGATCTGTAATTCTTATGTTTTAGGAGATCTCTGGGCAGTCACTGAGGTTTTTTTCCCCTTTAACAAACATTATTTCTCCTGCAGCGTTTGTACACCGAGGCCTGGGATAAAGACAAGACACAAATCCACATAATGCCTGACACCCCTGAAATCACCCTGGCAAGAGAGAACATGAAAAACTACAGTTTGGTGAGTGTGGGATCTCTCCAAATATATCTGCTCTGTGTCGTGGCTGCACCAGGAATGTTGCAGTAAAAAATATATGGGTGACACCTTCCATTTCCATAAGTCACTCACGTATTTATCCTCAAAATTGTGAATTTTAAAGCATTATTTGCATATCTGTCGTAGTGCCACCTAGAACAGTGAGCACTATTGAGAATAAATTCCATGGGGAATTTATTTATTTACTCTCCACTGAATTTTCGTGAGTAATTTCTGTCAGTTCATATCACTGGGAAGACACAGAATTAATTCCAACACTGGAAGTACCAGTAAGATAATTTCAATTCTGAAAAGTTGTGATCCCAGCGTTCAAAGTTATTTTAGGCAAAAAAAAAGTCACATATTAAAGGTGGCTTTAAAAAGTACATTTTATTCCACTTGTTTAGAAGAACATTTTAGCTCAAAATTGTAGTCAATGTTATGTTATTTAAAGTAGTAAAAGAAATATTCAGAAACAAATGTATTCAACAAAAATCTTTCTTTGACATGAATTTTTTTGAGCAGCTGATCTGCAGGTTTGAGCTACAGTTAAATAAAGCTGGGATAGAATAAATCCTTGTTAAATCTGCTTGCATACAGATGTTTTGAATAGAACATAATATATGGAACTTACCTGAATCTCATTGTGGAATTCTTCCTCTAGAAACACTACAAACAGGCCATGGAAGATTCAAAGAAGAAGGGCTATGACTTGAGGGTTGATGCCATCCCCATCCAAGCAGCCAAAGCATCCAGGCAAATTGCCAGTGATGTAAGAATTTGTCTTCCTTTTTATGCTGACGTCTTATCTCAAACACCTGAAAGTTCTCAGAGGTGATCTGGGCATCCAATATCTTGATTCATGTTTCAGTACAACTACAAGGAAGGGTATCGGAAGCAGCTGGGGCACCACATCGGGGCCCGCAACATCGAGGACGACCCCAAGATGATGTGGTCGATGCACGTGGCCAAGATCCAGAGCGACCGGGAGTACAAGAAAGCCTTTGAGAAGACCAAGACCCACTTCAGTAGCCCCGTGGACATGCTGGGGATCGTGTTGGCCAAGAAATGCCAAGGGTTGGTGAGCGACGTCGATTACCGGCACTACCTGCACCAGTGGATCTGTCTGCCCGACCAGAACGACGTGATCCACGCCAAGCAAGCCTATGACCTGCAGAGTGATGTGAGTGCTCTCCTCTTCCCTTGGTGCTGAGGAATGCCTTTGATATTTTACACAGGTGGATCATGCACCACATCCCTGTGTGATAGAACCCACATTTCAAGCCTAATTTTTAAGTTTTGTGACTGATTGACACTCAGATCTTCAACAGGATTAAGTAATTGATACTCAGTTAAGTAATTGATACTTCAAATAGGATTAAGTAATTGATGCTCAAGTGGATACTCCTGTAATTCCAAGATAGAGATTTTTATGATTTTCCATTCTGTGAAACCTGGATAATCTTTCAGTCCTTATGTTCATACAGATCAGGGTTTTTTCTACTCTTTTCTCTGAGGCTCTGAATTTATTTGAATTAGTTGATTAAGTTGATTGATCAAAGGTTACTTAACCGTGGAAAGTATCATCATGTAAATTGCATTACAGTCATACCTCACATATTCACACTTCTGGGTTCGTGTATTCACATTTTTTCCCTGTGAATAATATTCACAGATTGGGCAATTCACAGGACCCCCAGTAGACCTGTAACCCTTGAATTTTGAGGTATGACTGTATAATTATTATTATTCAAATAACCTTTGTGTGTGTTTTTGGTGGGTTTTTCTTGTGACAGAACTACTACAAGTCTGACCTAGAGTGGCTGAGGGGAATTGGTTGGGTCCCAATCGGTTCCTTGGAAGTTGAGAAAGCCAAGAGGGCGGGAGAGATCCTGAGTGACAAAATCTACCGCCAGCGTCCAGACACCATCAAGTTCACGAGTGTCACGGATTCCCTGGAGATGGTGTTGGCCAAGCAGAACGCCGACACCATGAACAAGGTGAATGCTGCTTCCACTGGGCACCACCTCAGCAGGCTGGGCCTAAACCCTGGGCAAGGACTAGAACTGAGCTGAGCCCAGACAATGCTGTGGTGGTTGATTCATTCTTGGTAATCAATGTCGATTTATAATGTCGATAATAATGGTTTATTAACCTCTTTTGGTGTGTCGTGTTAATCTGTTCCCCTATTCCTCCCTAGCGTTTATACACGGAAGCGTGGAATAAAGACAAGACCTCAGTTCATGTCATGCCTGACACCCCAGAAATCCTGCTGGCCAAACAAAACAAAGTGAACTACAGTGAGGTGAGTGAAGCTGGAGAGTTCACACAATTCTAGGGTTTCTAGCAAGAACAATTTTGCCATCTCTGGCTTTCAGTTAATACTAAAACATTGTCAGGTTGCTTAGTTTCATAAATTATCAGCTCCAGTGCTGAAATCAGAGTTGCTCTTTCACTAGAATTGACCTCCTGGGTATCTAATTGAGCTTTTAAAAGATATTATCAGCCATAAATGAGAAATCATTTCTACAACAATGTACAGAAGTAAATAACTTATGTTTCCCTTGCCTACATTATTTCCATTTCCCAAATATCTGCAGTATAATTACAAGGTGTTTGAAATCTGCATTTCATTATTTTCTAGACAAGATAGAGTTGGGTTTGAGTTATTTTAGTTGCCTGAAGATCAAATACATTGTTTAGGGACTTGAATAGTTTTAGTGCTCAGATATGCTTAACTGAGATGCAGTTTTGTTTTTGAAACTAAAATGTGAATGTTTTTCTCACAGAAAATGTACAGACTGGCCTTGGAGGAGTCGAAGAAGAAGGGCCATGATTTGCGTTTTGATGCCATTCCCATTCAAGCTGCCAAAGCCTCCAGAGAGATTGCCAGTGATGTAAGCAGGGGGTTTATGGATCTGGAATACCAAAAATGAATTATAATATAATGTTTGTTCTTCTGTTTGTTTATATCATACCTTAATTAGAAAATAGATAATAACCCGGTGATTGTCCCACATGCTTTTTGTGCATAAACAGAACTGGTAACCAGTATTTCTGTGTGGGATTTATATCACTGAAATAAATAAATAACATAATGGGAAGATTCTTTATGTGCCCCCTGGAATAGCTCCATTGATGTTCAGGGATGTTCAAGCAGGTTGATCATAAAGGCAAATGAGTCAGTGCTAGAGTTTGTCAAGTTAATTTCTGACTCAAAGACTATTTCTGTTGAAGGGTCATAATGAAATTCAAGTTGTCTGAACACTAACACAGGGATAAAACTCTGTAAAACCATAACAGGTTTTGCTTCTGGGATGAGGCAATATCACTAAGAGAGGGGTAAAACAAAATTTTTATGTTTTCTAACAAGGTTGATATTTCAACTGTTTGTAGTAAGGCCAGTTCATACCGTCTTTATCATGGGGTTTTGTTTACAGTTTGTAAAAGAAGTTAATATTTGCAATTTAATCTTAATAGTAAAAGAATGTGGAAAATTAAACTTACAAGAATGTGACATTAAATGTTGACTGAATAGAAACTCTAATATAGTTACATAAAAAATCTGAGATAATTGTATCTAATGAAAATGCTTTTTATGTGAAAACTAATCCAATACTAGAAAGACCTAAATCATATTTTTGTCTTAACAAAATACTAATGACTATGTTAAACTGTTTGAATTATTCATTCACTTATCAATACACCAAGTGACCTGAATGTCCTTGGTTTCAGTACAAGTACAAGGAAGGGTATCGGAAGCAGCTGGGGCACCACATCGGGGCCCGCAACATCGAGGACGACCCCAAGATGATGTGGTCGATGCACGTGGCCAAGATCCAGAGTGACCGGGAGTACAAGAAAGCCTTTGAGAAGACCAAGACCCACTTCAGTAGCCCCGTGGACATGCTGGGGATCGTGTTGGCCAAGAAATGCCAAGGGTTGGTGAGCGACGTCGATTACCGGCACTACCTGCACCAGTGGATCTGTCTGCCCGACCAGAACGACGTGATCCACGCCAAGCAAGCCTATGACCTGCAGAGTGATGTGAGTGCTCTCCTTGTCCCTTAGACTTGATATTAGGAAAAGGTTTTTTACTTAATGAATGATCTGGATTTGCAATAGGTTGCCCGCAGAGGTGGTTGACTCGCCCACCCGGAGATGTTTAAGGGGAGGCTGATGAGGTGTTTAGTGATATGATCTAGATGTAGATGATAGGTTAGTTGGATTATAGGTTGGACTATATGATTTTCAAGGTCCTTTCCAGCCTTATCTATACTGTGATACTGTGGTGCTGAGGAACGCCTTTGATATTTTACAAAGGTTGAACAGGCATCACATCCCCCTGTGACAGAACCCACATTTCAAGCCTAATTTTTAAGTTTTGTGGCTGATTGAAACTCAGATGTCCCATAGGAAATGTTAAGTAATCAATATTTCAGTGAACTCCTGTAGTTCTAGAATAGGGGCAGGAATCATTTACCATTCTGTGAAAACTGGATGATGGTTTCACGTTTAATGTAGATGAAATGCAGTTATTTGTTCTCTGATTTTCTTAGGATTTTGAATTTATTGCAATTAAGAGTTGATACTGAGACTGTTTGACTATGACAAGATGCCCCATGCAACATCTATTATTTATTATTTTATTAAAATAACTTGTTTATTTTTTCTTTGGAACAGAACTACTACAAGTCTGACCTGGAATGGCTGAGGGGAATTGGTTGGGTCCCAATTGGTTCCTTGGAAGTTGAGAAAGCCAAGAGGGCGGGAGAGATCCTGAGTGACAAAATCTACCGCCAGCGTCCAGACACCATCAAGTTCACGAGTGTCACGGATTCCCTGGAGATGGTGTTGGCCAAGCAGAACGCCGACACCATGAACAAGGTGAGTGCTGCTTCCACTGGGCACCACGTCAGCAGGCTTGGCCTAAACCCTGGGGAAGGACTAGAACTGAGCTGAGCCCAAGCTGTAATTCAGGGGTGATGTATTTGCAAACAGTGTTCTCTAGTTGTTTCACTCCAAACTCTCAGGCTGATGATGGAAGACTCAGCTTTGCATGATGTTCTTCCAATTACATTTTAGCCTTTTCCTTGAGCTGTGTGTGCAGTAGGCACTAATAATCCTTGGGTTTAGTCATTCCTCTGAAGCAATGTGGCACTTTCCTGAATGGTGTTAAATTCCCTCAGATATATTTTCCTGTTGTTGATGTTATCTCTGCCTGATTAAACACAGAACTCCAAATCCCTGCTATATTTTGGAGTATCATAGAATGGTTGGGGTTAAAAGGTACCTTAAAGATTGTTTTGCTCCAACACCCTGCCCTGGGCAGGGACACTTTCCACTAGACAGGTTGTGTATAATTTTAATTAATATCCTCTATGTTTTTCCTTGATTATTGAGGTATTTCCCTGTTTTGGGATGCAACATTGAGCTCTTCCCGTTTTCTTCCCTAGCGTTTATACACCGAAGCGTGGAATAAAGACAAGACCTCAGTTCATGTCATGCCTGACACCCCAGAAATCCTGCTGGCCAAACAAAACAGAGTGAACTACAGTGAGGTGAGGAAATGGAAGGGTTTCTGACAAGTACAATCTTGTCATCTCTAACTTTCAATCAATAGCAGAATATTGTCGAGTTGTTCAGGTTCAGTAATTGCCTGTTCCAGTGCTGAAATCAGAATTGTACTTTCACTGGAATTGTCCTCCTGAGTATCTACTGGGCATTTAAAAAGTATTATCCACCCTAAATGAGAAATCATTTATATAGCAAGTTAAGGAAATAAATAATTTAACTTTTTAAATGTTCCTTTGTTTGCCTTCCCTTTGTGTTTTCTATTTTCAAGCGTCTACAAGATAATTACAAGGTCTTTGAAATCGGGGGCAGGAGGGTATTTTCTAGACAAGAATATTGAAGTCGCCTGAAGATTAACAATATTGTGTAGGGACTTCATTTGTATTATTACACAGTTGTACGTAATTGAGTAATCTTTTCCTCGCAGAAAATGTACAGACTGGCCTTGGAGGAGTCGAAGAAGAAGGGCCATGATTTGCGTTTTGATGCCATTCCCATTCAAGCTGCCAAAGCCTCCAGAGAGATTGCCAGTGATGTAAGCAACCTTGGGCATTTCTGTATGGATTTGGTAATGGAAAAGAACCAGGGAGTTTGTTCCATTTTTTGTTATTATCATATTTTATAAAATAGATAATAGTGAAATCCATTTTCATAATGATATTACTACACGTCCTTGGTTCATGGAAAGAATGGGTAGCCAGTAATTTTATGCATGAGATTTATATCACTGAAATAAATAGAGAATAATATGAAGACTATTTATATGCCCCCTATAATAGTTCCACTGCTGACCATGAATGTTCCATCAGAATGATCAAATAGACATGGAAGTCTATGCAAGAGTTAGTCATGTGAATTCCTGATTCAAAATAGGAAATAATATATAGATATATGAGTAAATCAAAGAGATGTATTTGTAAATAGATTCTAAAAGTTTAAATGCTTGTATTTTCTGAAGGGAAAAAATAATCTTTTGAAGAGTCATGTTGAGATTCAAAATGTCTGAGCACAAAACCAGGAAAAAATATACAGTGACTAAGACAGGTTTTGTTTGAGGATGAGGCAACATCACTCAGTGACAGAGTATAACAGATTTTTGTGCTCCTTTCTTCTCTATCAGGACTGGTGTGTAAATGGTTTATGTTAAAAATAAATGCATTTATATTTTGTTTTCCCTGCAGTACAAGTACAAGGAAGGGTATCGGAAGCAGCTGGGGCACCACATCGGGGCCCGCAACATCGAGGACGACCCCAAGATGATGTGGTCGATGCACGTGGCCAAGATCCAGAGCGACCGGGAGTACAAGAAAGCCTTTGAGAAGACCAAGACCCACTTCAGTAGCCCCGTGGACATGCTGGGGATCGTGTTGGCCAAGAAATGCCAAGGGTTGGTGAGCGACATCGATTACCGGCACTACCTGCACCAGTGGATCTGTCTGCCCGACCAGAACGACGTGATCCACGCCAAGCAAGCCTATGACCTGCAGAGTGATGTGAGCAAATCCCTACATTTTAAATACATAATTAAATATTCAGTGTCTTCTACACTCTGATTTTTAAAATACACATTAAATGCCTTAGTGACTTGCATCAGTTTTGTTGGTAGAGTTGATAACTGAATTAACATTTAAACCTACTTCCACTGTCCTTAACCTTAGTTGTAATTTTTCCCATAAAGTTTTGAAAATTGAAATTTATGAAATTGATCCTATTTTCACAGTCCTTAAGCTGAGGTATAATTTGTATGTAACTCTGGTATTTATATTGTCCTCCAATGACTGTGTTCCTTTTGTTATTTATTCATTATTTTACTTCCTCCTCAAAAATTGTTTCCAAAACCCAATCCTGCTCCCAGTCAGAAACACACACATGTGTTCATATCATCTAGGATGTGCTTATTTATAATAATTTTAATATTTGATCACACTTGAACATAGATAATGGACTTTCAAATCTTTTCAGGCTGTTTACAAATCAGACCTGGAATGGCTGCGAGGCATTGGATGGGTTCCTATTGGTTCGTTGGAGGTGGAGAAAGCCAAGAAAGCTGGAGAAATCCTGAGTGAGAGGAAGTATCGTCAACCTGCAGACCAAATCAAATTTACCAGTGTGACAGATTCCTTGGCCATGGTCTTGGCCAGGCAAAATGCTGAGACCATGAACAAGGTGAGGGATTATTTTTTTTTTCCAGCAGTTACACCAGTTGATAGAATTTGTCCATGAGGTGAAAAATACAAGATACAAAATAAGACTAAAGACTTTTGTTGTGGAGTTTAAATGAACATCCAAATTCAGCCATTGTACAGCAAAGCTCTTATTTCAGGGCTGTGTCTGAAGAGAGCATTTGGTAAAAATGTTCAGAAAACTCACCTAAATCACAGCTTTTCAAGAGTAATGTTGAATAACGAGCAAGTTGTGAGGAAGTGGTTGAACTTCTCTGGAAGTGAAGCTTCTGCAACGTGTCTCAGAGCTGGAGGATGAAGATCTTTAATCACCTCCTCCTCCTCCTTTATGAGAAACATAACCACACAACTTATACACATTCAGCAGAATAATGAAGATATTTTTCCTCCTCCAATTGCTGCACCAACTTAGCGTGAGAAATAATGAGGAAGAACAAAGTTTCCTCCTTGAGCTGCTCACTGAGAGGCTTTGCTGAGTCAGGGTATTTTACAGCTTGAACTACCCACAGCAGATTGTAAAATAAGTTTGTATTAATTTGGTTATATATAACTGGTTGTGCTTCAAGGTTGTTTTTCTATTATGGATGTATTTTTTTATCACTACTGCTTTCAAATTTGCAGTGAATTTCCATCACGAAAATGTGTCTCAAGGGCTGTTTCCTCTCTCGTAGCGTTTGTACACAGAGGCCTGGGATGCAGACAAAAAATCCATCCACATCATGCCTGACACACCTGATATTCTGTTGGCCAGAGCCAATGCAGCCAATGTCAGCAAGGTAAGAACTCTTAAACATTTACTAAACTAAAGGAAACTCAGAATTAAGGAAGTATTTATTTCGCCATAAAAATAATCTAAAATATTCATTCTCCAAAGGTTTGAGTGATAAGCCTTTTTCTGTCTTCTTTTGTGTAGAAACTTTATATCCAAGCCTGGGAAGAGGCCAAAAAGAAGGGTTATGACATGAGAGCGGATGCAATTCCAATCCAAAGTGCCAAGGCATCAAGAGACATCGCCAGTGACGTACGTCCTTCTTCACACGTGTTTGCAATTATCTGCAAAACAAGAATACGTGTGTTTGTGATCCTCAGCAGAACAGAATTATTGGACATTCACCCCGTTTCTTTTGATCATTCTTTTTGTATCTCTAGTACAAGTACAAGCAAGCCCACGAGAAGCAGAAGGGCCACTACATTGGGTGCCCCAGTGCTAAGGAGGACCCCAAGCTGGCATTGGCCGCGCGGGCCATGGCGCTGCAGAACGATCGCCTCTACAGGAAGGCCTACCACGATTCCAAGACCCAGATCCACATCCCAGTGGATGCTCTGTCAGTGCAGGCAGCCAAGGAGTGCCAGACCCTGGTCAGTGACATTGACTACAGGCAGTACCTGCACCAGTGGACGTGTCTTCCTGACCAGAACGACGTGATCCACGCCCGGCAGGCCTACGACCTGCAGAGCGATGTGAGTGGGAACAACTGCAGGAAAGCTTTGTGGCAGAGGCTCTGTCTGTTAGTGACTGTGCAAATATCTTTTCAGATGCACATTCATATTCCTCCAGTCTGTGCTGCTGTTTATTTTATCTTTTCCAAAGCAGTAATGCTTTCAGCCTGGGGGTCAGAAATACTTGGGGTAATGCATATGGAATGCACGTTTTGTTCCTCTGCTCCATGCAGGTTATGCCACTGGTTTGCATGTAGCAAGTGTCTGAAAAATGTCTTTGTTGCTGTGAAAATTGAGGGTTCAGGGGGTGTGTTTGGAAAGCCCCTGGTACATCCTGGTGTCATTGGCTGCGTGTTTAACAAGTGTGAGAAGGAACCTGGGGAAAACCTTATTAGAAACCTCCCTGCACAAAGGCTTAGAACCACAGAATGCCAGAATGGTTTTGGTTGGAAGGGATCTTAAAGCTCACTTCATTCCAACTCCGTGCCCTGGGCGGGGACACCTTCCCCTAGACCTGGAGAAGTTCATCCAGACTGGTCTTGAACATCTCCAGGGGTGGAGAGTCCCCAGCCTTTGAGGGCCAAGACTTGTGCCTGCAGTGTCAGTAACCTGTGGTTTGTTTGTAGAACGTGTACAAGTCCGACCTGGAATGGTTGCGAGGCATTGGCTGGCTGACAGAGGGCTCTGTGGATGTGGTCAAAGCCAAGAAGGCCCAGGAGCTCCTCAACGACAGGTTGTACCGCACGCGGCCAGAGCAGCTCAAGTTCACCAGCATCACCGACTCCCCGGACGTTGTCCTGGCCAAGACCAACGCGATGAATCTCAGTGATGTGAGCCCACCTTGTGCTCCCCTTTCTTTGATGGGATGGCATTTCTTTTCCGTGTGGTGACCAGTAGCATTTCTGTCATGGGAATGACTGGGTGGGAAGGTTTGCAAATCAGAATGATGGAAGAATTCCTGTTGGTGGTTTTTTGTCACCGTAGTGAAATGTTCGTTTTCTTCCCTCCTCTGCAGCGTCTGTATCGTGAGGCCTGGGATAAAGACAAGACACAGATCTCTGTGCCTTCTGACACTCCTGTGATGCTGCAGTCCAAAGTCAACGCTGTCAACATCAGCAATGTAAGAGAGTCAAATGAAAGGCTTCCAAAGTGTTAGAAAATGAAAACTGACAATTGTTCTTCCAGCCTTTGGCCTGTGCCCTTGAGGTTTTGCTGTAGATGGTGGTGTAGAAACACCACCTTCTGATGTGCTTGTGAACACAGAATTACATCCAGGGCTCTTTAAATGGATGGATTTTGTGCTCACGTGCAAATTCCAAAGTCCAGTGTGCTGGAACCTGCCAAATACTTTCCCTGCAGGAATTGTTGGAGTTTGCAGACTCCTCAACCCCAACATGTTTTGCAGACTTGGGTTGTCTCCCTCAGTTTTATGGGACTGAAACACTTGAGGTTCTGTACAGCTGGAAACATTTCCCATTTGGAATTTTCAGCAGGACTTGCCTGGGGCTTTACCTGGAAAATATATTTACTCCCAGCCTCTTTTGATGTAATATTTTTCAGAAGTGCCTGATGTGATTGGATTAGGCATGAAGTATTTCAGATGCTGTTGCAACAGATACTTCAATTCCCCTATTTTTAGCTTGCTCATGCTTTGACTACTCTTTTTTAATTTCTATTTTTTTTCTGAGTTCCTAATAGTCTAGCCTGCAATAGCATTTGGTTTCTGAGTTTTCACAGACATTAAAAATTCAAAGTCCTTCATTTACCCACCTGTGCTAATGCCAAAGTTGCCAGCTGGGCTGACCAAACTTCTCTGGACTGAGATGCCACTAAAGCAGGAGCCCTTGTGTTATTTGGGCTTGATGTCCTGGACAGGTTGGGTGTCTCTAAACACATGAGGGCACTTTGGTTTCTGTTCAGTTTGAATATGGACTGAGCCTCTCTGTCTAAACTCACTTTCTTGACAAGGATCAAAAAGGCTGGCAAAGAAAGAAGTCCCTGGCAGGTGTCAGGAGGCTTCACAGCTTAAGGACAGTCTGGATGTATTTTGTCAGCAGAACAGATGTTTTGTGCCAGTGGCTGTGACCCCGTAGTCAGGTGTGTGTGAGCAGAACCTCTGGCTGTTGTAGGGTCATGCAGAACTCAGTGTTTGCCTCTTGGAGGAGACACAGTGGGATATTTTCAGGAATATTTCTGCCTCATCTTTGTGCTTTGGGTCTTGCACCTACTTTAAGTCATGAGTTTTCTCTTAAGACACTTGCCAGGATTGTTATTGCCACTTACAGGGAACAAACAGGGTTCCCAGGCTGGACATTCCAAGGGAAGTGTGTTTTAAGAGAAGGAATTTGTATCTGAGAGACTTCACTGGCCTTAACAAAAGTGATTAATTTTCTTTGCAGAAACATTACCAGAAGGCCTGGGATGAGGCCAAGGCGAAGAGCTATGACATTAGAGCTGATGCCATTCCCATCAGACAAGCCAAGGCTTCCAGGGACATTGCCAGTGAGGTACAGTCTTCTCCTGACGTGGTGGTTGTGTCTGTCTCTGTGTCCAGCTCAGCAGAACTGAGATGTTTAAGAGAAGACTCAATGAGGAGCTCAGTGCCATGGGCTGGATGGTGGGAGGCTTGGATGGATGGAGCGTGGTGCCCGTGGTTCCAGGGTTGTGGGGCTGATCCCTGGGTGGGCGTTCGCTTGGGAGTTGGACTCGATGATCCTGTGGGTCCCTTCCAACTCACAATAACCTGTGAACCTGTGAACTGAGCAAAGCTCCGCTCAAGGGGCCGAGATCTTGGGAGGCTGAAACCCCTTTTGTGTGGTGGCCGTATCCAGGTGAGCAATGAGTGACCGAGTTCCATCTGTTACCTCTGCACCTCTAGTACAAGTACAAAGAAACCCACGAGAAGCAGAAGGGCCACTACATCGGGTGCCCCAGCGCCAAGGAGGACCCCAAGCTGGCATTGGCCGCGCGGGCCATGGCGCTGCAGAACGATCGCCTCTACAGGAAGGCCTACCACGATTCCAAGACCCAGATCCACATCCCAGTGGATGCTCTGTCAGTGCAGGCAGCCAAGGAGTGCCAGACCCTGGTCAGTGACATTGACTACAGGCAGTACCTGCACCAGTGGACGTGTCTTCCTGACCAGAACGACGTGATCCACGCCCGCAAGGCCTACGACCTGCAGAGTGATGTGAGTGTCTGCACACGGGGGGGGGACTTCAATTAATTAAATAGCTCCTGCTATTTAATATACCCTCATGGTTTGATGTTATGCAGTCACAACAGATTTATCGTCAAACTGTTTCCTTCAATTTTTTATGTGACTGCTACCATCTGCTCCTTTTCACCCTGACAAAGCACACTGGTTTTACCTCTAAATTTTATAAAACTTTAGTTGGTGTCTGCTGTGTTGTGTGTGATTTGGAGAGGTATTTGTCTCTCTTGCTTTGATGGGAGTTATGAATTACACCTGTGTGCTGCCTTGGACTCAGGTGGCTTTTATTACTCCTGTTTATTTGAGTCAGCTTGGAAATCGTTGTAATTGGAAAAGCTCAATGTGAGGCAGCAGGTGAGATGTTTTAGTGGCTGATTGAGCAGGAGGAGTCAGTGCAGGTGATTTCCTGACTTGCCTTTGCTAGTTATCACTCATCATCAGTCACTGTTCCAGTTATGAGCTTTAGAGGTGAGATTCATGTTCTTTGCTTTTTCTCACATTTCCTGGTTGGTTTGGGGGTTGGGTTTTGGTTTGCACTTGCAATTTGTTGAAATTACTAGAGGAATAAGTATTTTGAAGGGGTTCTTTTAATATTTTTTTATTAATATTCTTCATAATCAGCAGCAGTTCCTTTCAGTTGTTTCCTCTTTGTGTAACTTCACAAGGTTTAGAATGTGTTGTTTAAGCAAGAAACTATTTAAAACCTCGTTCCCATATTTAATTTCACTTATGAGGCTGAGTATTTCTTGTAAATAAAAAGGGTTGATCTGTCTCTAGCTTGGGTTATAAAACATATCCTGCTTTGTATAGTCCAAACTAAGACGACCTTTTCAATCTCTTCTTTTCTCTAGGCCGTGTATAAGTCAGACCTGGAGTGGCTCCGTGGAATTGGCTGGTTACCCAACGAGTCTCCAGAAATCAAGAGAGTGAAGAACGCCCAGGATCTGCTGAGTGACATCGTGTATCGCACCCCCATCGACAGCCTGAGATACACCAGTGTGGTGGATTCCCCCGACGTCGTTCTGGCCAAAGCAAACGCTGAGCAGCTCAGCATCGTACGTCACAACCTTCCTAAAGCTTCTTCCAGGCTAGAACATAAGATTGATCCCTGGTGTTTGAAGTTTGATGCTTTTCTGAGTGTTTTGTTCTTTAGAGATTGTAATTCAGCAGAGATTTATGGTGGGGTTGTGTTACTGGTGAGTGAAATTCTGGGATTGTGATCTTATTAAATGAACTGTTTTAACAGCCAAAATACAAAGAAGCCTGGGAGAAGGACAAGACCATGATCCATATTATGCCAGACACGCCTGAAATCACTCTAGCCAAGGCAAACGCTGTTAATTACAGCCAGGTATGCTTATCATTATTTTCTGCTTTTGTTTTGCACACTCTTTTCTATCATTTTCTACATTTCTCTCAAATAGTGTGTCCTGTGAATGCTATCATTCTGAGATGTTTCTTCCAAAGCTGAATATTAAGTCACATGAATCTCCTTGAAGCCTGTCCTCATACAGGGTTTGCAACATTCCCTTCCCTCCACAGAGTATCCCTAAAATATTCAACCATTTAAAAACAAATGCTTGCATAGAGCTGCTTAAAAATCATTAGTATCATGTCCCATTCTGGTAACATTTTGCTGATGAGAGTCCAAGGCTTATAAATATTTTCTAAACTTTTACAAACACCTTTCTGTGCTCTATAGGCTGCAAAACTGGGGTTGCAGCTCCTGGGTGTGTTTTCAAGATTTGTAGCAACGTTTATCATTGGGATGGGAGTAATGCACAAAAAAATTCATGGTGTTCCAACAAACAAATGGCTGGAAGCTCTATGTTCCCATAATGGCAAATCCTAGAGGATTTAGCATATGGGTGACAGTTTCCTATCTTTCCAGAAAATGTATAAAGGAGCGTGGGATGAGTTGAAGATGAGCTACGACTTGAGAGCAGATGCAATCCCCATCAAGTCAGCCAAGGCTTCCAGAGAGATCGCCAGTGATGTGAGTGCCAGAGGAGACATTCAGCTCTCCACGTGCCCCAGGAGCTGTTCCTGGTGACTTGTTCACGGTGGCCTCTGCTCTTTCCCCAGTACAAATACAAACTGGAGCACGAGAAGCAGAAGGGACACTACGTCGGTGTTCCGAACGCCAAAGGAGACACCAAGATCCAGTTTGCCCTCGACGTGGCCAAAGTCCAGAGCGAACGAGAGTACAAGAAGCACTTTGCCAAGTGGAGGACCCAGTGCCACCTGCCCGTGGACATGATGTCCATCGTGTCGGCCAAGCACGGGCAGTCTCTGGTCAGCAACGCCGATTACCGGCACTACCTGCACCAGTGGATCTGCCTCCCGGACCAGAACGACGTCATCCACGCCAGGCAGGCCTACGACCTCCAGAGCGATGTAAGACACCAGCAAAACATCCCTTCCTGCACTTTGTCTCTTTGTATTTTGCTTCAGCTCTGAGCTGAACCTGCTGAATTCAGGGACTTGGCTTTGCTCTTGGTTGGCAGTGCAAAATATACACCACTTATATATTGCTGAGTTGAGAGGGTGATAAATTCAGTTGTACTGCTCTTGGTGGAATTCCTGCTCTCTGGTGAACCACTGGGAGTTAAGTGCCATGATTTATGGATCTTGCTGGAAGTGTAGCTTCCATGATTTATGGATCTTGCTGGAGGTGTAGCTCACAGCATGGGCCTGTTTTGTTTTCCCAGGCTGTTTATAAGGCGGATTTGGAATGGCTGCGAGGAATCGGATGGCTGCCAAATGACTCCCTTGGAGTCAGGCATGTCAAATATGCTGGAGATCTCTTGAGTGAGGTAACAAAGTGGTTTTCCATGCTAAAATATTCTTCTGGGTGTTTGTCATTCAAAGTAATTTAAATGGTTCAAATACTACAGCTGTAGTACTTTCACATCATTGATTGTGAATGGAGGGGTTTCTTTCCATGCCAATGTCTGGTGTATGTATTAAAATTCTTGTCTTAGCTATGAAATATTCCAGGGTGAGAGGACTGGGTTTTTATGGAATACTCCAGGGTGATCTGACTGTTTTTTATGGAATGTTTCAGGGTGAATCTGACTGTTGTTCTCTCCTGTACAGAGGAAGTACCGCACCAAGGTTGAAACCCTTCCCTTCACTGCCGTGGCAGACAGGGTGGATTATGTCACAGCAAAGAACAGTGGGGAAATCCTCAGTGATGTAAGTTTGCTCTGGGTGTCTGGGCTACATTTGGCTTCTCTGAGTCTGTATTTAATGTGTTGTAAACCCAGGGCTTTGTACATTGTTTGGTGCATAAATTCTGGTGTTTTCCCAATCCTATGATGGTGCTACAAATTCTGGTGTTTTCCCAATCCTGTGATGGTGCTCCAAGGGAGTAATTTCTTTCTCTCTTCTAGATTAAATACCACAAAGCCTGGAATGAGGCCAAGTCAAATTACACATTAACAGACACACCACAGCTGGATATGGCCCGAGAGGCTGCCAGGATTCTAAATCAGGTACCTCATCCCTCCTTCACGGTCTCTACTCACATTAATTAACGTTTAGAAAACCTGCCTTATCAAGAAGTAGCCAAAGGAAAGGTTTTTATCCTTATACTTTAATATAGATTAGATTTAGAATGGTTTGGGTGGGAAAGAACCTTGGAGCTGCCCTCATTCCACCCCCTGCCATGGGCAGGGACATGTTCCACTAGACCAGGTTGCTCCAAGACCTTTCCAACCTGGCCTTGATATCCTGTAATAGTTATCATTGTTATAGTACTGAATTCCTCCCCAATTTATTTCCTACAGAATTTATACAAGGAAAGTTGGGAGAAGGAAAAAGCCACTGGGTACCTGTTGCCTCCTGACACGGTGCAGATCTCTCATGCCAAGCACTCCAGTGATGTCCAAAGTGAGGTAAGGACTTTTCTCATTAGCAAAACCAAGTGCTTGAAAGCCTGAAATGTTAAAGGCCTTGAAAATTCACTGTCAGACGTAAAAAGCTTTCCATTTGGGATAACACCCAGGCTTTCCATGACCTCCAGACAGTTCAGCCATCTTTGGGATCGTGGGTTTTGGATGTACCAGTGCTGAAAGGTCAGACTGACCCTTCCGTGTTCACTCCCTCCAGAAACAGTCCTTTCAAAATTACCTGAGAGGACTTTCATATTTTATAAATGGTATTGGAGTGACATTGTAATTGTAATACAGATATAGCTGTGATTTCTCTTTTTGGCATATCCTTGGAGGCTTCAAGGTGGTTTTCCTTGAAAACACGGGGGATAGTGAACACTTTACATTTTAAACTTTAATGATGAAATTATTTCGTGACCTTTATTTGGAATACACATCTTATCTGATGTCCATACCTTAAATAAACATCCACTCTTCAAACAGTCTCAAATACATGTTGCCAAAACAAGACTAAATGCACTTATTAGCATTAACATTTTCTAACAAGTTTTTCCTCTTGTGTTGAAAATGCTGTTTACTGAAAATTGGTGGTATAGTGCTGTAAAAAATGACATATTTTGGAGTGCAAGACCTATAAAAAAATAACATTATTGTTTTTCTTTTGTTTATATGGTCATGTACTGAAAAACTGAGGCTGCATTGGACAACTCTGTGTCTCTTTGTGTTGACAAACCCATGGCTGTTGACAGAGTCAAACCAGAGTGGGGAGAGCCAGTGTTGATTTGTCTGTGTTTCTCCCCTCTTCCACCAGCTGAAATACAAAGCAGAGTACGTCAAGCAAAGAGGCCACTACGTTGGAGTGCCCAAGATGAGGGATGACCCCAAGCTGGTGTGGTACGAGCACGCGGGCGAGATCCAGAACGAGCGCTTGTACAAGGCCGACTACAACAAAACCAAGTCCAAGATCCACATCCCTGCCGATGCCATGGCTGTTGTGGCAGCCAAGGAAGGGCAGAACCTGGTCAGTGACGTTGACTATCGGCAGTACTTGCACGAGTGGACGTGTCACCCAGACCAGAACGATTGTATCCAGGCCCGCAAGGCCTACGACCTGCAGAGTGATGTGAGTGGTGCCATGGCCATTCCCTTGGCCTGGGGATGTTGTCCATAGTCTATAATTCATATTGAATTCAATAATTTCCCTCATTTTCTGTTATCTTTATGACTCAGAACATTTATAAATCCGACTTGGAATGGCTTCGTGGCTGTGGTTGGATCCCTCTGGATTCAGTGGAACACAAGAAAGTGAAGAATGCACAAGAACTGATCAATAAGGTAAGGGAATATTTCAGCAGTGGCACAATGAACACTTCTTTCTCCTGCACAGTGTTTAAGGAATTGTTTCATGTCTTTGCAGAGATCCTACACCAAAGAAGCCCTGGATAACTTTTCCAACTACACCAGCGTGGTGGACACTCCCGACATCGTGTTGGCAAAGATGAACTCTGTCAACCAGAGTGATGTATGTCCTTTTCTTATTTAATACATACAAGAATTAGCAGATTATTTATAGTATCACAGCATCACAGGTTAGATAAGGCTGGAGAGGACCTTGAAGATCATCTAGTCCAACCTATAATCCAACTAACCTACATCTACATCTAGATTAATTGCTTTTGCTAAACTATGTTATGCCTTCCTTGTGTGTGGGAAAATGCTACTTCGTTAATAACAGGGGTAAATAAATTTAATAAGAAGGGATATAAATGAACAACAAAACATTCTATCCGAATAAATTTAGCATTTTTTCTGTAGAAGGATACAACGTGCCCCTGATTATTTTACATAGATTTTGCTCATAGTATTTCAAAATTGAGTCCTGTTCTCAGGATGTACCTAAGGAAAAAATTAATGTTTACCTCTAATAGGTGATTAGTGGGAGTAACACATTTCCCCAGTGGAATTAACACTGTGGTTGTTGTGTTTTGTAGCTAAAATACAAAGAGACCTTCAACCTTGAGAAAGGCCAATATATTGGGTCTGATGATACTCCTGCACTGCACCACGCCAAGGACATGGCCCTGCTGCACAGTGAGGTAAAATTCCACAAATATCCACCTCATCCTTGACTACTGATGCAATTTACAGTTATTTTTTTATCAGAAAGGAGGTGATTTACATTATTAAACAGTTTCTTTAGAGCAATCACACATTTTAATGGGTAATCTCTATTTTTCTAAATGTAAGTGCCCACTCATTCATACAAGTAGACACTTCAGAATTTACTCTAAAGGTAAATACATTTATTATTGATCAAAATAAGAAGCATGAGAGAAGCACTGACAATAAACACCAATATTACTTGAAGACTTTTCACAATTTTGAACAGGTATTTATAAAATTATCCATGTCAATTCTATACTGTGAATTCTTGCCTATATTTTAAATATTTTTATTTTCTTTTGGATATAAGGACAATAAAGAAAGCAGAATTCAAATCTGTGCTCAGGTACTTTCCTGAAGTGAAACACTTTCTCTGTTTGCCTTACACTGAACAAAAACATTAATTCACTTTATTGGAAACAACAATAATCACTTCCCACAGAGTCAGAGTCATGTTTCTTGGAAAGTATAATTGATTTTTTTTAAATCAAAACCTGTATTTTGTCTAGAAACTTTATAAAAAGGCCTGGGAATTGAGCAAACCCATTGGATACACTTTGGATGAGAAGTACATCCCCCTGGTCGGGGCGAAACACGCCAACCACATCAACAGTGAGGTGAATATTCCCTCCTTTCCCTTTTCCCCCCCGTGGTTGGTGTTAGAATGAAACATTCACATTTCCACGTGGCTATTTTGCAGCTCAAATATAAGGAAATCTATGAGAAGCTGAAAGGCCATTACCTGGCTGGGACGGACATCAGGGATTTTCCCGCCGTCGTTCACTCGCTGGAGTTCCAGAAGATGAGGAGCGCGGTGAGGAGAGGATCAGTCTGGCTGGAGCATCTTCCAGTGTCTTCATTTCACTAATGGGATTCACCATTTCATGCTTCAAACATAAATAATTCAATGCCTGGTAGAATTGTAGAATCTCTGAGTGATTAAAGTCGGGAAAGGCCTCCAAGGTCAAGTTGGATTCATCAAATCCAGCCTTGACCTCAATCCACAAAAGCATCAGAGTGATCTCAACATGTTGATGTCTCCTGAATGGAGATTTCATATGTGGGTTGAATAATTGAACTGTAGATAATTTTAATTTTGATTTAGGAGATGAAGAAGATTTAATATAAATGAAATGTAATATAAATTAAGAAGGTTTAGATATAAATTCTTATATATTTATATATTCTATTAAATAAAATAGAATAACAAAGACTGAGTAGGAAAAAAAATTCTATTTCAGTTTAAGAATATGAAGAGTAAGAAATGCCACTTGGGATTCTTTTGCTTTACAAATCCAAGTGTTGATTTTATGTTGAAACAGGATTTTAAGAGCTGGAAAATTAAGTGTATGTGTGGTGCTTTTGCTGATATCACCACTGCACATCCAGTACGTTGTGCAGGGCATAAAATTATCATAATCCCAAATATTCTGGCTTTAATTAGATGAAAACCATGTTTGTAGCATGTGACTTTTTAATTCTTGAAGCCTTATTAATTTTCTCACCAGCTTTGAAATCTGCAGGTGAAAAAGGTTCTTGTCTTAAAAACTGCTCAGAATAAATAATTAATATCAGAGTTAAGATTTATCCTGTTGAATTCTGTGGGAGTTCAGCTACTAAATCCAGAGATCACGTCCCACATTGTGCTGTGGCCTGTTAGTCAAAGTTGTTTCCTCTCCCCTTTTCCCCAACCCTTCTTTTTCAGTTGGCCTATAGGAAGAATTACGAAGACACCAAGAAAAACGTCCACATTCCCAGTGACATGATGAACCACGTCCTGGCCAAGAAGTGCCAGTACATCCTCAGTGACCTGGAATACCGAACCTACCTCCACCAGTGGAATTGCTCCCCCGAAGAAAATGACGTTATTCTTGCCAAAAAAGCCCAGGAGATTCTGAGTGATGTAAGTCCAGCACTTCTTTAGGGTCACAGAACGTCCTGAGTTGGATGATCCACAAGGGTCATCGTGTCCAGCCCCTGGTCCTGACTGGGCATCCCAACAATCCCACCCTGTCCCTGAGACAGGAACCAAATGCTCCTGGGACTTGGTTTGACATCAGAGTAGCCTTTCATGGAATATTTTTTCATGGTATTTAAATACAAAATACTTTCAAATATCTTCTGAAGTATTTAAATATGATGTGAATAACTGTGCCTTTGAGTTCCTAGCAGCACAGTGCCAATCATTGCAGTGATTGTGTGGTAATTGGGAATGTGTTAATTAGCACAGGGGCCAGGATCCAGTGGATCCAGTGGGGCTGGAAAAGAATTCTCTGGGGTTGGGGTTGTATCAGGGAATATGGGGAATAGCTCTTTCTCATATCCTTGGTCACCAATGAATTCCCCCTGCAAGTCCTGTGGGTAAAAATCCTTCAGCAGACCATGAGATGCTCACAGGAAAAACTCCAGACTGGAATTACTGAAGGAGCCTGGTTCACACTCAGTGGTGACCTTCTGCTTTGGGTTTGCTTGAGGCAAAGACACTGAATATAGGGCAGAAATAAATCCTGTTTTTTTCTCAGAGAATCCCAGACTGGTTGGGCTTGGACAGGACCTCTGGAGATGATCCAGTGCAGGGGATCATGAGCAGCTGGGATGGAATGTCACATCCTCTCTGGGCAGCCTCACCCTGAACAATATTCCCAGCAATAATATTCATCTTCTGCTTCATTTTCCTCAAGGACTTCTTCCTAACCTCCTGTTCTTTTCCCATCCATGCAGGCAGTGTATAAAGATGACTTGAACTGGCTGAAAGGACTTGGCTGTTATGTCTGGGATACCCCACAAATCCTGCAGGCTAAGAAATCCTACGACCTCCAGAGCCAGGTGAGCTGGTTTTGCTGGAATAAGTAAATATTTCCAGGATGTTTTTTATGGTTCACTGGGACTCACACTTGTTCTAGTTCAGAGAGGAGGAAATAATTCCTATTGCACCAGAAATGTTTTGTTAAATCTGTGATAATGCAATCTCTGAGTTTGATCTGGAGCGACACCACCTGAGTTATTGAAGGAGCAGAAAACTGTAGAAACATCCCTGTAAGAGAATCACTGAGAATGGAAAGACAGAGGAAGGCTTTTAATAGTGAGAAAATACCACTTCTTTTAGTTTTGTGTGGACAAAGTACCTCAGGGAGACATTTCTTTGGGGGAATTATGTCTCCTGTCTTGCTGGTTGTGCTCTGAGCCTGCCAGTGATGTATTATTTTCATTATTCCTTCAATATTTCTATTTTCTGACCTGTCACTTTTAGAGTTGGCCTTAACTGAGCTGTAATCCTGGGCTTCACTTGTCCAGAACTGATTTTAAAGGGAGCTGGCAGGGAATTACCAGGTTGTTTTCAGCACTAACAAGCTTTTTGTTGATTTTTTTTTTTTTTGTTCCCTTAGATAAAATACACCTCTGCAGGAAAGGAGAACTTCCAGAACTTCAGCGTGGTCACAGACACCCCTCTGTATGTGACTGCCCTGCAGAGTGCTGCGAATGCCAGCGAGGTGAGAGCTCCTTCCACTCAGCTTTTCCCAATATTCACAGGTTCACAGGTTATTGAGAGTTGGAAGGGACCCACAGGATCATCGAGTCCAACTCCCAAGTGACCCCCACCCAGGGCTCAGCCCCACAACCCTGGAACCACGGGCACCACGCTCCATCCATCCAACCTCCCACCATCCAGCCCATGGCACTGAGCTCCTCATCCAGTCTGACCTTAAACACCTCCAGGGATGGCGACTCCACCCCCTCCCTGGGCAGCCCATTCCAC
>WEKX01004179.1:40148-52335 GCA_013390025.1 Pitta sordida | reverse complement strand
GATGAATCCCATCTGGTCCCATGGACTAGTGATNTGGTCCCATGGACTAGTGATGATCCAAGTTGCTCAGCAAGTCTCTGACTACCTCCTCCTGGATTACAGGGGGGTTATACTGAACCCCTATCCCATCCACTAATTTAGAAGTCCAGCTGTCCTGTAGACAATCTGTCTTGCCGGTAAAAACAGAGAAGAAGGCATGAAGTATCTGGCTTTTCCTCATCTCTAGTTGCTATATTCCCCTTTGCATCCAATAAGGAGTGAAGGTTGTTGCAGCCTTTCTTTTTGATGTTGATGCATTTATAAAAACACTTCTTGTTGTCCTTTACAGAAACAGCTAGTTTGAGTTCCATCTGGACTTTTGCCTCCCTAATTTTCCTCCTACATGACTTGACAACTTCCTTAAAGTCATCCTGACTTGCCTCCCCTTTTTTCCAAAGGCTGTGCATTCTCTTTTTCCCCCCTAGTTCTTTCAGGAGCTCCTTGCTCATCCAGGCCAGTCTCCTACCCCTACGACTCATTTGTTGGCACATTGGGACTGCCTGCTCCCGTGCCTTCATGAGCTCATTCTTAAAGTATGTCCAGCCTTCCTGGGCCCCCCTGCCATTAAGGGCTGTTTCCCATAGTACCCTCCTAATTAAATCCTTAAATAGTTTGAAATCTGCCCTCCAGAGTCCAGTGCGGAGGTTACCTCTGTGACCAGTGTGGTGGTTCGTGCCCTTCCTTGTCACATTGTCAATTGAAAACTCTATTATCTCATGGTCACTCCATCCCAGGTTGCCTCTGACAACATCGCCAACTAATCCTTCCCTGTTTGTAAACAATAGGTCGAGCACAGCCTCCCCCCTGGTAGGCTCACTCACCTGCTGCATCAAGAAACAGTCACCAACTCTTTCTAGGAACCTTCTGGACTGTCTCCTCTCTGCTGTGTTAAATTCCCAGCAGATATCAGGCAGATTAAAGTCTCCTATAAGAACTAGGGCAGCTGATCTTGAGGCTATCTCTAGTTGCTTAAAGAGCAATAGATCTGCCTCTTCCTCCTGATCTGCTGGTCTGTAACATACCCCGAGCAGAATTTTAGCTTTATTGGGTATCCCTCTTACCTTGACCCATAGGCTCTCTACTTGATCAGCCTTGATGTCAAGTTCCATGGTATCTAGGGTTGCTTTAATATATAGAGCCACTCCTCCACCTCTTTGTCCCCTCTTATTTCTTTTGAACAGTGTGTAGCCTGCCAATGTAGCACTCCAATTGTGTCAGTCATCCCACCATGTTTCCGTGATGGCAACTATATCATATCACTCCTGATGTACCAAGACTTACAGCTCTTCCTGTTTATCACCCAGGCTGCATGCATTGGTATACATGCACTTCAACTGCGTTGCTGAACTCATTTTTGACTCATTTATACCAGTTTCAGTGTCCTCCCGAGAGCCTGCTGCATCCCCTTCCCCCTTCAATGGGCCAAAACCCTTTTGCCCTTATTTGACAAATTCTGCCCTCCAGAGTCCAGCAAACCTAGACTCACCTGGTTTGGTGAAAGCTGCCCCATGATCATAAAACCCAATATACGTCTGGTGGCACTAGTCCCTAAGCCATTTGTTAATAGCAAGAATTCTCCTATTCCTTTCAGGTTCCAAACCTGCCACCGAGCAAAAACTACCTGCATTCCTGTCCACTGATCAGTTGACCAAGCTCCTTAAATTCCATTTTAATTGCTCCGGATCCCTTCTTGTTGATCTCATCACTGTCTGCTTGGACAACCAGCAGGGGATAATAATCAGAAGGTTGAATTAGTTCCGGCAACCTCTCAACAATATCTTGTACCCGGCCCCCAGGGAGGCAGGAGACTTCCCTGTGGGATGGGTCTGGTCGACAGGTAGGTCCTTCTATTCCCCTCAGAAGGGAGTCACCAACAACCACTACTCTCCGTTTCTTTTTGACACTAGAGGTTCTGATTTGCTTGACGGAAGAGGTAGTTCCTAGTGATTCACTAGACGGAATGCCTTCTTCTGTATTATCCTCCTGATTCCCAAAATCCAGGACCCCAAACCTGTTCTGCAGGGGCAACTCAAAAGGTGGCATCTGAAAAGGTGGTGAGGGACAGAAGAGAGTTTCATTACCCTCATGGAAGGAGACATGTTCCCACTCCCCTTAATCCTTGAGGTTTCTTTCTTCTACCTCGTGATGGGGAATGTGAGGTGTATGAGGCTCCTCTGGCTCTCGAGAGTCTCTAAGGGATGGTGGTGCACATGCCCTTAATTCTATTTCCCTTTCCCTATCTCGAACACTTCTCAACCTCTCAACCTCTTCCTTCAGCTCTGCTATCATGCAGAGTAGGTCATTTACCAGCTCACATTGGACACAGGTGTTTTATTGACTGTCCTCCTGTTCAGCCAGCAGGCTCAGGCATTCCCTGCAGCCAGGAGTCTGGACAGCCACATCCATTGACACAGGGGTTGTTTGGATAGGAACTTCCCTTGTGGCATACTTTAATACACTATTTCCTTAACTTTTTGAGTAAGTAAAATCAAGAAACCTTCCTTTTCACACTGATAGAAGCTTTCCAGACCTGAACCCTTAGCTACCACTTACATTCTCCTTCTCCTTAATACACCAAGAAAAAGCAGATTACAATTTACATTACTTGCTAACATTCCAGGGAGGCAGGTGTGTTTTGCACAGTTAAATTAACAGCAAATCTTGAAATATAAATCTATATATTAACCAGATATGTTCCAGGCTATCCACTCAGGAGCAAAAGCCTCCCCAGGGTGTGCTGTGCAGTGGTGGTACAGCCTGCAGGGACACCTGGGAGACAGAGGGGACAGTGGGTGCTGTGGGCAAGCAGCCACCTGAACCCTGCCTACACCACCCACAACCTGGCCAGGGCCACTTAAAATAACGTCAGTGGTTTGTATTGACTGGAGCTTGTGAAGAAATTTTATCCCAATACTTTCAAAGCAGAGACATCTGTGAGTAGCTGTTAAATACAGACAAACAAGACCTCAGTCCAAAGTATGCATGTTCAACATAGTGCTTCATATATAAGTTGTGCTACAAGACCACAAAAATGAAGAAACCAAAACATATTAATTATTTGAAATAGAAATACTGCCTTTTTAAAGGCAGGCACCCTTTTTAGATATCTTATTTAAGTGTCACATTGATTTTTTAAATCTATGAAGTCACTTTATCCTCAGTGCACTTATTTTATGAGAGTTACATTTTGACACATGGTTCTGGTTTATCATGTAATGCTTCAATAAGTAAATGCAAATTACCAATAATGATCTTTTTAATTTGAAACATAACTTGACCAGAATAAAACTTTTCAAGCAAATAAATAGAAAGAGAATTTTTATTTTTGGTCTTATTTCACAGATTAGTTTCAGTGTCTAACACACACATTTCAAAGAAGTTCACGTTTAATATGAGTAGGACAAATAAAAAAATCCAACAAAATCAACACCCCTAGTACACCCCAATCTTGGAATGTGTCATTAAAACCACATGGATTTTAAATTCTTGTTCTTATACAGAAAATTGCATTAACAGATTTTGACCTCAAGACTAAGCCAAGCTCCATGTGTTAAAGGCCCAGCATCTCTGCTCTGATCCATAGGACTGTTCCTGCATACTTACTAAATAAATGCAGCCTACCGATGTAATAGCATCCTGCATATGTCTCATATTAATAGTATTTTCCTAATAGTAATAGCATTAAAAGGCTGCCTGCTTTGCTATTGAGTTACCCTATTTAGGATAATTTGCACAGAAAGACTTGAGCATGCTTGGGCATGTGAACAAGCATATCATTTTATAACACTTAACTTAAAATATCGAAGTCAAAGCAAGCTGCCAGTTTGATTCCAGAACCAGTATTTTTCCATTACATATATAAAAAAATGGTTGTGTTTCTTGAATAATTTATTATCTGTGTTTTTATTGTATTTTCCACATGGAATTGATGAAGAAAAAGTGCTTTTTTTTCCTAAAGAAAGTTTGGAAGAGTGAAAATTCACACATGGAAAACAAATGAGCATCGGGAAACACTCCTTGTAGCTAATGGCTACTTGGTATGTCGCCAGAATTCAGACAGATCCTTAGAATCAAGTAAATTATGCCCGCAGTGATAGCTCCCTCTTGCTGGAGTCCCCCAACAACCACCAAATGGTGGAGCGAAGCTGAACTGCCAAGTTTCATTTTTACCTCCCAATTCCTTTCAGTTAAGTAAATTTGTTTGCTGCAGAAGGGCCTATGCATATTTTATAGCCCCAGCCCCTCTCTCAGGTGCTCTCACAGTGTCCTGTGCCAGGGCACGAGTCTCCTTGTGCCATCCACGCTCCCAATCTCCTCCTGCCCCCACGGGCAGCGGCTCCCAAAGGCAGGGCTCAGCCATTCCACTGTGCTGAGTCAAAAAAGAAAGGAATGGCAGAGGTGAAAGCAATCAGACACGTGTATCTTCTTTAAGCAGCTCTCTGAAGGAAAATGGAGAGAATATGAGCTTTCAAAGGAATATGTAAAAAAGAACTGTTACTCTCCTGCTCTGTTCTTGTGATAAGAGATCACACACTTAAAATGCCTTATTGAACTCAAGGTTAAGGAACCTGCCACTCATCATGTAACAGATTAAATAACTGGTGAATTATGTGCTAGAAAAATTAGGATGGATTACACAAGTATCTGTTAAGGCTATGATAAATATTTATAAACAATCTTCCTTGCAGAACATGTCTCTATCATTCATTTCACTCCAGTGAAAAACCTGGAACAATGGAACTAATGACTACATTGTTCCAAAGTTAAGTAGTATATCTAATAAGGAAAATAATCAAATGAGCCAAATTCTTTATGAACACAACAGTGAAGCAATTAAAATAAATGTGATTTTCCAGATCAAAACTTCTGGCTGTTAATTGCTATATGGCACCTATCCTAGTCATATGAGTTTCCCTTGCAGCTGTTTTTATTTCATGATACATTTTGAAATCCCAGGAGCCTAGTCCTGGGATCTGCTGTACAGACAGTTAGCCTGAAAACCAGGATGCTTATCAAGTGTTTATAATCTGGGTAGATGAACTCTCAAGACAGACCTCTGAGAACAAGCACTTTCTTGCCATTTGCATTTTGTTTGCAATGTGTTTCCAATGAAGATAATTTATTGATGCATACTTCTGGGGCTGGAGCACAGGGTTTGCTGCCATATGCAGGCGAGCTCAGGAGGATGAGGCCTGGGCAGCAGGAGGTGTTTCTGGGCAGCAGGAGGTGTTCCTGCCTGCCCAGCACTTGGGGCTGAGGCCACAGCAGATTACATGGCATGGGGACTCTGATGTACTTCATAAAGGTACAATTCAATGTGTTTCTTATCTTCCATGGCCTCTGATTTTCAGCATCTGATGGCTTCTCTTGGGTCTTGTTTTTCTGCAATTTTTGCTGTTGATGTGTGTCCAAAGTGAGGAGCACTGGGTCAGGAGGGCTGCAGCCTCTGCAGGGGCAACAAGTCAATTTAACGCACAACATACGACTCTCTGTGCTAACGGTGCACACTGGAAACCTGGCATATTCCAGGCAGTTTATTCAAAGCTGCATTTCAGTATCTGTGGGTTATTAATGAGATTAAAGAACTCGGTTAGAGGCAATGACAAATGCAGTTTTTCCAACACTGAGCAGATATTGGCTTCCATAGGTGCAACTCAGGAGTCAGTGAACTCAGCTATTGAACAAACTAAAGCCATGAGCAATATGATATTGATTAGACAATGGATATTGTATTTACCCACATAGTTTTATTGGGTGAGGCTCTATGTAATGTATTTTTATTTGGGAAACTTAAGGAAGATAATTAAAAATGTTGCAAGGAAAGCCTAGCACCCTTCATGCTTTTCTTTTTAATGGCTACAAATGTCTTCTCTTATTCCTTTAAAACTGCTTATGCTCCCTCTCCACCTTCCAAAAGATCAAGAGTAATAATAATAACAATCATAATACAGTATCCTGGGATTTTTCTACATGCCTCAAGAGAACTTTAACATTTTCCAGGAACTGTTTTCTGACAACAGCCGCCTCTTCTACTTGCTTGCATCGCGAGTGCAGCTGGGGCTAAGTTAAGGTGGTGTCTTTGAATATGGGGCCTTTGCTGTAGAAAATTCTTCCTTTGTAACCAAAACCATGCAATGTTCAGCACAATTAGTAATTTCCCCTGTTTTATGTCCCCTATGGAATTCCCACCACACTACAGTGCCAATGCCAGCATTCAGTTTTGCCTTGCACATAACAAGAGTTGGTTAGAACTTGAACTTGAACATGTTAGTCTCATTTCAGTCTGTGGTGTTGGGCAGTGCTGGTGATGCCAGAGTGGGCTCAGGTGTTGCCTGTGTGGATTTTGGGCTATGCTGCTGCTCTCAGAGCCTGCCTGGACTGGCTGTGCAATAGCTAGGGCTCTCCCAGCTCTGGGGCATAATCTTAGGTCAGGATCCCAGGCAACCTCAAAGATGAACTAAAACACTCCAATCATGGAGCCCAATGGAATGCTTCAGTTATTAGTCTTTACATTCTTTTTACTTCTGTATCCAACTGGAAGAGCTCACCCACTGCCACAGACACAACCCTCTGGGAGAAGGGAAGGCAGGGATGGAGCATCCCCGGAGAAAATCTTCTTGCTTGCTCTTTTTCCCATCATTTGCATACTGCTTCTCTGACAGCTTCTCTTTTTCTTCTTTTTTTTTGGTTTTTTTTTTTTGTTTTATTCCTACAGCACTATCATGTTTGCCAGCCCCCAACATCACGTTCCTCTCTTTCATCAGGAGGCTGACTCATAGCATCTTTCAATCTGGACTCACTTTTTTTCCTGTGGGATTTTGGCCCAAACAACACAACACACAAAGTATCTGCCCAGACTTGACACACAGTGAGGCATCGCCCAGCATGGGGGTGAACCAGGACCCATTTCTTCACCATTTACTTTGCCCCTAGGAATTTTACTGTACTGAGACTATTGTACCTGAGTTTGGGTGTGACACCTTAGCATATCCCCTGCCTACATGGGTGACTGCTGCTCTCTCATTCTCCAGGCTTCTAGGCATGGGACAGTTAATTCTTTTTCTCCAGCCTGGTCCATGCCCGATGGTCTGAAACTACTTCCAGCTCTGGTTCCCATTTGTGAGGCTGCTTCTCCCAGCTACTGCTGCTCCCTCTGCTCTTGAACCTCACACTTTCCAGCTCCAGGCTCTGCTAGGAGAGGCATGGGGCTGGAACCATGGAGTGTCTGGAGGAGTGGGTGACTGGCTTCTGGAGCCACATTCAGAAGCAGCTTCTCCATCTGCACCACATCATGGGAATACAAAATGGCACTGAGTCCTACTTCTCCTCATTAATTGTGGGCAAACTTGGCTGGAGCACAAGTTCAAAAGCTCGTCTTTCTTCAGCTGCTTGTAATTCATGCTTGAGCAAGAGCATTATTTGGAGTTTAAGTCAGATTCCTCTAAGTAGGTCACAATTCTTCTAGACACAAATTCCTGCCTTTGACTTCTCAGGAACATGGATTCTTAGTCTCTCCTGATTTGTGTAACACCTCAGGTGCCCTCTTATCAGATTCATCAGCTCATCAAATGAATCCACAAAACAGTTACTAACTTGCTGCCTGATAGAGTTCAGACTTGGAAAAGCTCCTGTGCTTTGGTTGACAGCCATTTCTCTGGCTGATTTGCATGGCTGATTTTTCCCATTTCAGTGATGCTCCACTGTTAGCACTGCAGCCAGGTAAAAGGATGTAACTTCCATCTCCTGTGATTAGTGCATCAATGAGAGGACAGGAGACTGTAGAGATGGCCAGGAAACTCCAGCCCATATGGGGCTTGCATTCTGAAACAGATGCAGCACAGTCCATGCTATAAAACTGAATTAATTTTGCTGGTACAGAGATTGATTCCCCAAATCATGACAACATGTGTTAGACATTAATCCTATTCTTTTGTACAGCACTATGAAGGGTTTGGACACACTCACTGATACAATGAGGGAGATAAAATAGTGCAATGAGATATGGAATGGAGTAGAAGAGGCTACAGCACAATACAGGGCAACACAATACAAGAATGGCATTTTGTGGACAAGGACTGTAAGGGTACGTGGATTTATAACATTTCTGTAGGAGTGTTCTGAGTTCACACCAGCTCACCCACCTGTTTTTCAAAAATTATGGATTTGCTTGTTTCAAGCCAAAAGAAAGAAAAAGAGAGGAAGAGAGGAAGAAAGAAGTTTTAACCCCTCAATGAACCTCACCTTTAAAAATACTGGTGGGGAGTATTTGGACACTGTGTCTCACTAGAGAGATGTGGAGGTAGAGACTTACAGGTGAATATGGTTTCTGCCGCAGTTGTCTGGTTAGAGGGGTGGAAGGCTCTCCTTAGGAGACAGATGTTTGGACATTTATCTGCATCACAACCCCAGCTGTTTTTTATTCCTCAATTGCCACCTTGGTGTGCAGTGGTGAAATGCTGGCGCTGGATCACAGCTCCTTTCTGTGGTCACCTTTGTATTAGTGAAATGTGTTGCCATTTTACAGTGGAATACAGGATGCCCACTGGCTTTTATGTTTTATTTTTTGTTTCTGTGAAGTAGTTTTTCACTTCCTCTTCTGAAAACAAGCAAAATGTTAAATTTCTAATTGAATAGACTGTTGGGAAAACCAAATAGGAAGGTTGAGCACATGAACTTCTGTGAAGCAAATGTCTTTGTTTCCAAACAGTCCACTGATAGCAAATATTTATTGACATTTTCCTTCCACAGGGCGTTAACAATTATTATTTGCTAGTATGTACTTCGTGAGTACTTTCAGATTTTGAACAGAACATCTGTTGGTCAAAGATGAAAAAACCTTGAAAAAAAAAAAATCTATTTTTCCAGGGTTATGAATCTAACAGCATCACAAATTATCGCTAGGAAAACATTTCAAAAGCCTGAACTTGCACTTATGGAAAAAGGAACACAGATAGAGGAAACAGATAAATATGCGTTGTGTTAGTAGGCTTTGTTTTCAGAAATGATATATTGTTCCGGAGGAGCAGTTAACAAACAAATTACTGTCTGTGTCCAATACAGCCAGATCTTTGGTTCCACTGAACAGATGTTGAGGTGAAGCAGATTAAAGCTTAATTCACAATAGGGCTGTACCACAGGAAAGGTGCCCTAAGTTTATCTATTGTTAAATAATATAATTTATCGTCTTAGAGGGCTACAGAGCAATTTCTGTTCCTTTTCTACTTTTTGAACAAAGATTTATAACACAGATAATCCCCAATTTTAGATATTTGCTGCAGGTTATATTTGAAAGAATTTCCCAAAAGACTGATAACCCCTTTTTTTCTCCTAAACCACAGTCAAACCAGTGAACTAATATGATGCTTGCTTCAAATAAATGTATTTGCTGCCTCTGTGCATGATAAGTTTTCATTTAGTCTATGATCAGCTGACAGTATGCAAGTTTGCAGATACCAGTAATTGAATACAGATAACCTTGGTTGTTGACCTATGCAGAGCCTTGACTGTCTAGTTTCCATTGTTTCTGTTTTCGCTAGTTGACACAAAACTGATGTGGGCTGAATTTATATATTAGCCCTCCATTATAGTGGGAATTGCTTATCGTTATGGATGGATACTGCAAGAAGTTTCTATTTATTTAACCTAATAAGAAGGCAAAAAGGAACTTGATTGGGCCAACCCAGGAACAGATTTAACCCTTAGCAACCCGGATAGTTTCTGCACAGATAGCAGGGCATGAAAAGGACATCTGCCTTATTTGTATTTATAACAAATTGATTTTCTTTTTCATTTGAGGGATTTTTTTTTCTAGCAAACAATGCCATGAAATATTGAGAAATTGTTTGAAGTTGAGGGTTGCAAAGATACCCAAATCCTCTTAGATTCTGATAGCAGTAGACAGCTAATTCTCTTAGACTTCCTTGAGCACTTAGTCTGAAAATACTGAAAGGTAGAGTTTGTCAAGGTGTGAAGAGGACAGTGGCAGCTCAGTCCCTATGAAAGGTGCCTGCTGTGCACACCATGGCCTTCAAATCACATATCAGAAGCTGCTCCTCTGCAGGGTGCTGCTCTCTCCAGCCTGGTGTACATTACAGCCAAAATGGGACTCCCTTGGTTGTTTGCAAAGGTTATGACTAACTTGGTTTGCATTTCACCAGAGCTGCGATTAGTTGTGTGAGTTTCCAGTTACCTATGAAATGATTTAGATCCAGAATGAAAATCCAGACTTGCAAACACGGTGATTATTGTAACCTGCTGACTCAGGTTATGCTGTGACAGCCTGGGAAGGGCTGATCCACTGGCTGCAGAGGGCAGCAGCAAAACAAGAGAGCCATCTTTTTTCCCCACAACCATTAAAATGATGATCAAATTCTGACCCCACTGACATTGATGGCAAAACATCAAGGCAACTGCAAGCCTGGTGTGGGTGTCATTGTGGGCAGGTTTCCCTCCTGCCAGAGGAACAGGAGAAATCCTGCCTGAAGTGCCACTGGAATTTTCGGAAAAAGTGTCTATAGACTGTAGACTCATGACCAGGCTATTGATCCCCTTGCTGAGCCTTTATGTGCTGACTATTCAGGCCTTGCTTATGTTATGTGCCAGGACTCATATGAGGTTTGCTCAAGAGCGTGAAAGCAAAATGACCAGCTGCAATTCCCATCACTTTCTGGAGTACAGTAAAGCACAAGGAAACATGATACTGCTGCTCATATTGAAATCTCCACTTTTAGTCCTTTTCAGAGAGCAAGTAACATGAAGTCCCACTATGACTGAATTCTGGTTTTGTTATACTGAGTTGTCAATCAAGTTAGCTAAACTGAGATGGGTTTTGAAAATGGCTTTCACCCGCATCCTGTAAATGGTTTTCTTTGTAATTACAGTTATACCCCCTCCATCGTGAGGAAAGGGACAGGTCAAGGCCGTTGCGAAACACTAAACTTGCAAAGTTTAATATTGCAGGTCGTTAATATGCATGCAGACCACGCGCGTTGCTCCATCCCCCGGAACTCCGAAACTCTGTGGACAATCTTTGCTCCTTCACGTAGTCTGTCTCGGCACAGGCGAGAAAAGGGAACTGTTTCTGAGCGGCTGATGCAACTGTGTGTGCTCGCAGCCCAAACCCCGCGCTGCTCCCCCCCAGCCCCCTGGCTCAGCCAGGCCCCGGTGCTCACGCCAACCCCGGGCGCCCCGTGCCAGCCCGCGCATGCTCGCCCTACTTCCGTGGCGGGGAAGGGGTGTCCCTGAGCTCTGGTCGGCATTCTTGGAGCCTGGAAAAACCTTAACTTTGCAACACTGCAACACCCTGTGCACTTATGGCAGGGGAGAGGCGCTGGTATGGGAGTTTCTTTCCCTTTAACATCCACCAGTCCCGGCAGAGGCAGCCCACGCTGCACACTCCAGCCCACACCGCGGGGCTGCTGGCGCGGGCACAATCACTGGGGTCGGGGGGAGAAGCGGCGCAGGATTTAGGCTGTGGGAGTGACCGCAGCAGCCCGGAGAAGCGCACAGGGTGGTGGGGGTGGGGAGGTCGGGTTTCGTCCCCTTAAACATCCACTGGTCCCGTGAGAGAGGGGCAGCACTTCCTTTACAGTCCCAGACAGAAGCCTCTTCCTGGCGCAGCTGTCTGTGCGCCCTCCCAGCACACAGCTTACCTCACTTTCGTGGGGCAGTTTCCCCGTTCAGGGACCAGGGGCATGGTGCCGCCATTGTGAGCCCCCTCCCTGCAGGGCGGGGTGAGTCCCGCCCCACAGGCACCGCGGTACCGCCCCTTGGCAGAGCAGAGTCACTGTACATGTGTCAGGCAGCTGAGCTCGCAGACCCCTGAATCATAATTGCAAAAAAATTGCTTCGCAAATGGGCGGGATCGTAATGGAGAAGTTCCGATACAGAGGGGATTCACTGTAGTTTCAAAAATATAAAGAGTCATGAAAAGGGAACTTTTAAACATCCTTTTTTTTTGGTCACCTTTCTGAATCATGTCACCTATTCTGTGGATCTTAGTTTGCCTGTGAAGATGGACACTAGGAAGCTGTGGGAATGCAAAGCCCAATTAAAGTGTTGCATTCTTGTTCTGTATGTATTTAAGGACAAGAGGTACTTAGGAATTTCACATACTTCAGTGATAGACCTTTAACTCCTGGAAAGCAAT
>WEKX01004179.1:22648-37648 GCA_013390025.1 Pitta sordida | reverse complement strand
TCTCATTTCTGATGCTGTGGTTTCATATTTTAGTGATGAGAAACTGAAAGCTCTGTCCCTCAGTAAGAGAAAGTGACATGACGTCTTCATGCAATTTCAGGTTTACTCAATAACATTTACATTTTTTAGCTTTTCATCTAAAGAAAGATCTCTTGAAGTAAGAAAAAGTAAACATTTCTTCAAGAAAAATTTTTTATTCACAGAATACCTATGGAAAAGTGTTCTCTCAGCACATTGTTAAATATGATTGTGTTATGCAGAAGCTGTGCTGTGCCTCCAATATGTGTTTCATTTCTAGTCAATAGGCATTTGAGCTAGTTAATAAATTTTTAACAACATTGTAGACTAGACAGGGTCATCAGCCATTCAAAGAAACAACAGTTTGGTTGTCAGTGGAGTGTTAATTTCTTTCACTTCCAACTCACCTTAACATAGATTTTAAGATTCGTATTTGCAATGTTTTGCTTCTCTTGTTAAAAAATGATAAACATAGATTTGCAACTTTTTGCCTTTGAGATATTTAGATTTCCTGTCAATATTCTGCAGGCTTTTCCTCCAGCCTTGCTCTGCTTCTCTGTCTCAGGTCCAAGGCTCCTAGAGAAGAAACGCTGTTTTCATTCTCTAATGCAGCAAAGGTGCAAGGTTGAACAACGAGAGCCTAATTAAAGTGCAGAATTGAAAAATCAATACACATCAATATACACCAGACATTATACTAAACAGCTGAAAATATTTTGTCAGAGCAGAACAGAATATAAGTCAGTGCAAACTTCCTTTCTTTTTCTTGTTTTGGGTTTCACAACACACGCACATACAGACTAAAGAGTTATTTTGCTGTCAGAAAAAGACTATAATTACACTTTTACACTTGCCTCTCTTTCAAAGTGCAGCCTTAAAAATATAGAGCTGCTCACAAGGTTTACCAACCCTCCAGAGGAAAAGCCACACTTCTTCTGAGTATTTTAATATACTTTATAGCCACCCATCTAAACCACAAAGGTGTTCTCACTGCTGCCAGAACTATGGACCACGACAGTGTTTCTGTCCAGGAACACACTGAAACACGTGGTTCGTCTGCAGGGGCCCTGAGCCAAAGGAATTCAAGTCCTGCCTCATAGCTGTCCTGCCTTAGCAAAGGAGTCCACAAAACAGCCTGCACTAATTCTTCCCCAGTGCCATCAATACCGACGACCTTTTATCTGTTCATCTGTAGAGAAGGCGAGCGCAGGGCCACCTGTGGTCACCATGGAAACGACAGGATTTGCTGACTATATTCTTTTCCTTGATGCATGTAAAAGGCTATTGGCAAACGGAGGGACACCTGAGCCAAGGTGAGCTGATTAGAAGGTCTTGAACTAGTTGAGATAACTCTTAAATTTTAATCAGTACACTTTCTTATTTGCTGCCAAAAAAATTCAAGATGATGAATAAATGCAAGTTTCAAGCACGCAAGGCTGTGATTCAGACATGGCCACAAACTTTGGCAATGCTAAATGCAGCAAAAAAAAAAATTATTTATTACCTTTAGTATGTCTCAATAAGTCTGGTTTTCTCATGCTGAAATCTGCTTTGAGCTAGGCTGAAAGGTTAGAAAAGGTATCAAAAGGAAATTAATGCTTACTGGTGGGTACCAAGGCAAAGATAATCTCAGCAGTGTAAGACAGAATATCACCAGAGACATTGGGTGAACTTGATTTGCCTGTTGCTTCTTGAACCACTTTATTTAGAAGCTGATGGACACCTCTGTGATCAATCACCTGCAGTACCTTTCCAAAGAGTGTTGCAATGAGGGAGGGTCTGTCCTGTCCCCGGGACCCAAAGCCAACCTAGGGGCTGATGTGCCTGTGCAGGGCAGCAGGTGGGTGCAGTGGCACAAGCTCTGGGACAGCTCTAGCACACAAAGACATTTATTTGACAAGCTCAATGTGCTCTGCCAGGAGTTATTCTGCAACAAAAATAGGCCTCTTTTAGTTACATTTAGTGTTTCCGTACTTTCCTGCGTTAAGATAGTGTATAACTAGTGTGGGGTCACCTGGAACCCAGAGGTCAGAGCTCAGGGGCTCAACAAACGAAAGGTTAGTGCTCAGGTTTTTGGCATCAGCACAAAGAAACAACAAACCAACATCAAACCCCCTCCAGTCTGGGTTTCAGTCCACCTCTGATGACCAATCCATAAAAATTCCCTGCTGTGCAGTGCTACAACTGCAAGAAGTCAAGACATGGGATAGTAAATAAAAGTGAAAGCAAACCAACACTTATCATGACAGAACACAAGTGTGCAATGTATTAGCATAATGAAAACAAACATTTTGGGTGGGTGTTGCATTTTTCTAATGAGCACTAGAACAACAAAAGTGCAGTTTGTAATTGAAGAAAATAGTCACTTGATAGCTGACTTTGGACAGAAAGAGAATCACGGAGGAACTCAGAATGTGTACGTAAAATAGGAAAAGTTATAGAAGAATATTTTATCTTGGTTTTGAAGACACATTGCCATTTCAAAATGACTTAATATTTTTAATTATCCTTCAGCCTATGTAGATCTGTATCGATATGCAGGTGTCATTCCATTGCACGTATCTGAACAAGCTGAACCACAGCTCGACACTCCTCCTCAAGGTGAGGAGAGAAAGAGGAGAGTGCAAAGCAGCTGGGGCAGAGCTGTGGGTAACTCCAGCAGCCTCAGCTTGAACACCTCCTGGGATGGCCCTAGACAGGAACAGGAGCACCAGTGGGGCATTGCACGTTGTGGTCTCTCCCCCTCCAGCTCCCCAGGCATGCTGGGCAGGCCATTGCTCCTGTAAGTGAGACCTGTGTCTAAGAACAATGACATAGGGAAGGATGAAGAGGAGGAGGGGTGGGGAAGAGATGTAACACGTCTAGGCTACAGATTAAATTTGGGCCAACCTTCAGCCCTGACCTCCTAATTCTACATCCTGTCTTTCCTTGCACCTCGTTACTCACTGGGCTGTCAAAGCTGGACCCCAGCCTGCTAGATTAAGGACTGCAAGTTTATTTAAAAGGAAACAAAATAAAAACACATCAGTTTTGCTCATTACTGGCAGCCATCAGGATGTCTAGCTCTGCAGGACCACACAGGGAGTGGAGGCAGTGGCATGCTGACAATTAGCTTTCCCATCAGCTCGGGCTGGGAGCACTGCAGGGTTTCTGATGCTGCAGAGCATTTTCCAGCGCTAACAAGGAGCTGGGCTACCCTTGCTGAGGCACAGTTTCATGGTGTACCACTTCGTCCCAAATCCTCCCAAGGCCAAGCCCTGTTCCCCGGGGGGTCTGGAGGAGAGGACATGGTGCACATGGGTGTCTGCTGGTACCTGCTGCACACCTGCACCGTGCTGGGATGAACACTGCCCTGTGCCTGAGGCTCCAGGCAGGGAACAAGAGAGGCCCAGCCACCTCAGTGCAGTGGGTGATACTGTCCTGAGACATGAGGGCAAGGCCCTGGCCACGTGGGCTAAGGCTGCGGGTCTTGTGTGGGATGGGTAGCCCCAGTCCAATGAGATTGGGATAGGGTTTTATTTTCTTTCTGCTTCATTTCAAGGCACAAATACACTCTTTTAGGGGTGCCTGGCTGCATTTTACATTCTTTTTTCTAGATTTGAGTTGATGGGTATTGCCCAGAAGAACAATTCTCTCCTGAACAAAAATGGGAAAATTCTTATGTGTAAAATCCAGCTCAGCTGTGACCCATAAGGGACCTCACACTGCTGATACTATGTCAGGTAATCAAGTTACAGAATTCAACTGTACAAAAATAACAGATGCAGTTAGTTTAGCTCTCTAAAATGTTTAAACTCTACGAAGGGACATATAACATTTAGAGTCATCCTTGAAATCTGAATGTGTGAAAAACACTGTTTTGATATTGAAATATTTGAACTTACTCAAAAACTTTGCAGGCTCATATAAGGAGTGGTGAGACTATATAATGAATCTTTTGCAAGTACATAGACATGAAACCATAACCATGGAAAGGCACACATTCATGTTTCATTGTTGAATCCTGAACATAAGTAAAATTATTATTTCTTACGAGGTTTTGGTCCCAGACAGTGCTGCCCAGGAGGCAGAAAGGCAGGCGCACATCAGCCAATCTCTGTTGTGGTGATTAGGCTCACATGTGCCCACTCAAATAAGGTGCACCTCCACGATAAGAATTCCTCACATGCCAGCTGCCAGGGACTTTAGGATTGCCCCTCTGCCTGATTGCCCAGAAGATGAAAGCACTGAGCAGATTCAAGGCGAGTTAAATGACTATTTGGATGCATTATCTTGTTGCACTGTGACAGTTTAAGACTCAGACTAAGTTCCTGTATCTTATTTCATTATCAGATAGGTGATGGCACATCACTTATGGGAAGAAGATCTTTATTACGTATTTAACTATCTCTGCTTATAACTTTAACTGTGGACAACTTCTAACCTGCACTCAGGGGTTAAGGTCCTCAAGGTGTACAAGTTTGTTCAAACAGTACGAAACTAAGCAAAGATTAGTGTGCATGCACACACACACACCATTCCTGTGTACTATATGTTAAAAAAGTGTCCCAGCACAGCTGAACTTGTCTGCAAGGACTGGGCAGACCTAGTCACCTACCACTGGTTGATACAGAACACAAAGTGTAATTCTACATGTGCACATAAAGCAAAGGGTAATATTTCTCAGGGAAGTCCTGTGTCTTTTCCCCCTCATGTGGCTCCAGCTGACTGGTTGGGCTGCTGCTACAGCTGCTCGGGCTCTTGCATGCCTTCAGGCTTTCATTCCAAGAACACTTCTGGTGCGAGAGGGTTTTGGCAACAGTTATAACGTGAGTGATTATTTCCACTGAGGAAATCATTGGTGATAACAGTGATGCGAAGGTGTGTGTGGTGTAAACCACAGCTTGCTCAGAGCATTAGACCATGGGGGTAGGCAAGGACAGCCCCTTGGTGCTGTTAGGGAGGAAGATGCTCTGCAAATGAAATAATGGCATGTTAGTAGGGAAGTGAATATGCTAAACAGAGCTTAACCCCCAAGCTGCCCTGTGAATAAAATGTTTCCAGACTTGGACTGAGCTAGGTGTTCACTGAGCTAGTGAAAACATTACACCCCTCTGTCTAACCAACCTGATGCATTCACCAAGCATTGCTGTGAAAGGAGACACATGTTTTGGGCAATTCTATTGCCAGGTTGCCTAGTACCAATGTGGACAGGGTAAGTCCAAGAAGTATTTAAGTTGCTGTGATCTTAAATTTTATTTTCTTACCCAGCTGCTCAAGCCAGTTTACATGCTGATCAGTATCTGCTGCAGCCTGGGAATAATCTGGCCCCAGCTCCTTGGGCAGGGACGTAAATCCTTACTGACATCAATGAACTGAAAAATTCTGAGGCCTGGCAGTGACAAAGGGAATAGTGAATGAAAGCAGTATTTCCTTATATTGATCTGCCTTTCCTGCTCATCTACTAATAACATTGGCTGTTTACCCTCTGTAATAAGCTGTGATAGGTGCTTACATTAGCACCAGCTTTCCAGCTCTCCCAGTATGCAGGAAAAAAGGAATCCCCAAATAACGGAGCTGGCTAGAACCACATAAAATTAAGCCTATTAATATGGTTAAATTTGTAATTCAACCACTTGTCAGACATAAAATCGAGATCTAAATATGTCAGAGAATTTCTCCACATGATACTTAAAGAGCCTACAACCCAATTTACCAGACATGGGGAAATACAGGGAACCTTCCTACAGCCTTATCCTGGAGATTCTTCCATATGGGGAATCTGGGGAGACATCAGTGCCTTTGTTTCAGCTCTGTATTCCTTACCATTTGAAGGGCGTTGGAGTTTAATCTACTTTTTATATTTCCCTTTTACTGGTGTTTCTGAGCTTGTATTGTGTATCACTGAGGCTAGTAGTGCGTGCCCATTTAATGCCAAAACTAAATGCTGTTTGTTAAGTTACCAGTACAAATTTTAAAGGTATGGGACTGCTTTTGAGGACCACCTACAGACAGGATGATTCCACAGGTGGCAAAAAGTGAGTACAACAAAGGTTTATAAGATCAAGAATGTCATGGAAATAATTATTGGGAACAAGAACTTAAGAAATCAGTACATATTCACATAATGCATAGTGAAACTGGAATTCAATGCTCCTGGATGTTGTGGATATCAAAAGTGGCCTTAAAATCTGATTATGCAAAGTAGTGGATGGGGAAGTGGGGTAAAATGTATCAAGGACTATAAAAACTGATCAGGATACAAGCTCTTGTTCAGGTAATTGGAGCTGCTGGATGGAGAAAGCTGCAAGGTTTTGCTATGGAAGCAGCAGCATCTAAACACACTTTTCTGGTCTCTTCTTTACATGTCTGCTGCTGGGGGAGGAGGAGCAATACCTTCCCCAGGCAGGACATTTGTTCTGGTCCTTCTACAGCTGTTCCTATGTACAGTGTAGCTCAGATTCAGTTAAAAAAACCCCAAACAATTAAAAACCCAGGAAAAACAGGGATACAGACCTTATTAACAGCTTCTGTCCCCGGTGTTCTAACAAGTGAAGTTGTGTGTCTGTCCTGAGTGACAAGCTGACGCTGAGCACACCTTGAAAGGGAGCTGTGTTATGCTGTTTAGCATGAGATCTTTCCACAGGGATCCTTAATGCTTGTAACAAGACAAGTTTGTCTTTGGTGAAGAAGAAACCAGCCCACAAGTTAGAGGACAGTTTCTTTGGAAGAGCCCAAGTTTTAATTTCTTTCAGTTTGATGCAATATAGAAAAGACTAAATCTCTAGCCCTGGCAGGCTCCATCCTCTCCTTCCAGTTGAGAGGCTGCAAGGCCTTGGCCACAGGCCCCCGTTCAGGTCTGGTGGAGCTGGACAGCTTAAAGTGAGGCTGTTTTAAATACTCTCAAGAATTTAAGTAGTAAATGTAGCCTGCCCTTCAGATGCCACAGGTGACTGAGTTCGTTTAAATGAATATTACTTAAATTATACTAATTTTGAGGAGTTTTTGCAAACTGGTACAGCGATGTGAATTTACAAATAGAAGTCTATTAAACCCAGTAATGAAATACAGAGCTGAGCCAAAACAAGAGGTCACTACATAAAACCTACACCCCCATGCTCATGTTTTACCTTTTGCAGTTTGCTGATGTAGTAGGAGGGTCCTGTGAGAAGCTTAGAATGTTGTTTCCTTCCTTGTCATATGTGGGGCAAGACCTTGGTTAATAAACGTAAGAAAAAGTTGTTTAATCTCGAGTACTTTGTCATGGTGCCGAGCTCTGGGTTTGAGTTACAGAAGGACAGAAAGGCTAAAGACATTCAAATCTGAGGCAGAATGGGAGATTGCAAATAGTATAGATGTACACCAAGAACAGAGCTAGCAAGGCAGACTAAACCAAATGCACTTGAGATAATCCACAAGGATAGGGCTACCAAGAAAAATATACACACTAGTGAAAGCTGAGATTTAGGTGAATCTGAAGATACTGCCTTCAATTTATTGCAGTTGCCATTCCAGTAGTTCATTGGGCTTTTTCCCCATAGTAGTTTCCCATGTTTATTTTGGCACTTGAGGGGAAAACGTCAATGAGAGAACTACTGTTAGTGTACCCTGCTGTGTGACGTGGAGTTATTCCAGCACCACAGCAGCTATTTTCCAACAGATTAAAATTCAGATACTGGGGGAGTTCATTCAGTTCATATAAATGTGCATAGAAATTTTATTAACTTATAACTTTTTTTATTTGGTGGGCCACCTACAGAATGAAAACAGATTGCTTACATCCTTGAAAGATAGAAGAAAAATCTTTTTAGAGCTGATAAAAATATATGCTTTTCTGAAAAGTTGAAAGTGCTAATCTCTGAAACAGTAGCACTGAGGTTTCCAGCTCTTTTTTGAAAAAAACCACAAACTCCAGATATGCAAAACGCCACAACTTAATTGTCTCCTTATTGGATTTTTTTCCCCATTTTTGTTTGCATTGCGAGAAATATGCCATTAAGAAAAAAAAGGATGGGTGCAAAAGTAAAGCACAAGGTTGGCACTTGGGGGATCTGGTTTTGGTTCCTGGCTCTGTCAAGCGTTTCCTATGTGACCTTGTAAATGTCACTTTTGAGCATGTAAAACCATCTGGCCTCATCTAGTGAAACTTGTATTTAATTTTAAGATGCAAGTAGTTCCACTTATATCTCACACGTTTAAATTTGAGGACATGTTTACATGCTTTGCTGGTTGGGAGCCCCAGTGCTCAGCCACTTCCAGGGAAAAGCATTTCTCCTCTGCCTCCAGCATTGCAGCTGCACATCAAGGGCAAGGAATGGTTGGTCTCTGACTCTGAATTCTCTGAAGCAGAGGCAGTGGCTCCACTCTCATGAGAAGCAGCAGCACAGTGGGGTTTTCATTCTGAGAGCAGGAGCAATGCCTACGACTACTATGGATAAAAGCTGCAAGTTCAGATGCCTTCATTGTAAATAAAAATCTTCATTTAGGCACTGAAATTGTGGCCTGGTTTTTCAGAGTTGCTGAACCAATGGTCTCCTCAAGTTAAGAACCCAAGCTTTGTGGCTCAGAAAGCTTGTTAAGCGTTGTGGCTCAGAAAATGAGGTTAAGGAGGTTAAAAATAGGTTTTGAACCCTGATTTCAAGACTTGAAACTTGGCCTTTGTCTTAAATGTACTCTGATAATGTATCCTGTCCCTTGTCATTATAGCTAGCCATAGACTCAAACATTATATAAAACTCAGACTCAGAAGTAAAAGTATCCTCTTTTAACCATTTCAATGTTTGCTAAATGTAATTAAAAGAGAATTCCACTGAGACATTTTAAATAATGTATATAATATACATATGTGTATACATGTGTTTTTAATGTACATAGCATATACAATGTTATTTTATGGCACAGCAGATGGTTTTTAATTCCCTGACACCATGCACTGGAGTAAGATTATGCCAACCTATTTTATTATGAGTAATGTGTTTGCTCCGTCATTAAGTGGGTTATTAAAGACATAAACAAAGTTTTATGCCCTGCTTTTCAACAGCTGTTGGTGGTCTACAAAGTGATAATCCTGCTTTCAGCCAATATTCTTAGGCTTAAAACTAATACATAAATAGATTTCATAGGCAACCAGTTGACTCATGAGTGGGCAGATGGTACCTCTGTGACATGTCCAGTGCCACGGAAGCAGCAATGGCATCACTTCTAAGAAAAGCCCTTAGATGGAAGGCTGGGAATGAGGTGGCTGCTCCAGACATCATCTCTTCCTCCAGCCACACAGTAACTCCTATACTGAGCAAACAAACCTGGATGGCATTTATTTCAGCAACAGCAGGGAAGGAAAAACTTTAGAACAACTTTTAAATAAAGAAATAAACATATTCCTCCCACCCCACCCCCCAAAAAAAGAAATTAAAAAAAAAGAAAAAGAAAAAAGCCCAGTACATGTGACAATAGCTGGTTTTCCCCTTCCTAATGAATTATGTGGCAAAGTCACAGTAGCAAATCCTGTAACCCTGGCTTTGAAGAAAATCATCTGAGTAGGTTGTGGATAACTTCAAACAAAAGGGTAGAGGGGACAGCAAAGGTTAGGTGGCCGTGTTCCGCCACGGGCACGATGGCTGTTAATTTGAACGGATGTGACCCCTATATGACAAAGCTCCAAAGGTGTAAGGGGAAGAGGGTTTATTCTTATAAATAGGACTGATGCCAGGTCAACCAGCCCCCCTTGTTTTGGACTTCCTAAAGAAAACAGCTTCAGACAGCTGAGCAGAAGAGTTATGGAGAGTGCTGAGATAGGAAATATCTACAGTTCCTGATATATTATGATTGGCCCCGGGAATGAGGAAGCCAAGAGACGAAGGTAGTCCTAAAGGGTGCTAAACTGTGCAGTGCTAATGTACACAACAACATCCTCATACAAGCAGATGTTTTAAAAAGAACAGGAGGGAGGGAGGGAGATGGAAATTGTATTTAGACAGCATTGCACTCGCCCTAGGGAGGAAAGCTAAAAAAATGGAGAATGTGGAACCAATTTTCAAGCTTGAGCAACTGAAAGTCTATTAAATGATTCTGTCATCAACATGAGATGAGAAAAAAAAAGTAATAATTTATACAACAAATTGGGTAATTGTAGCTGCACGGACAAATGATATTTCTTTCCTGATAACTGAATAAACATTGTTACAAGAGGAAGGTTATAAGGAAATAGCCACTTTGGCGAACTACAAGCACCAGGTCTCCTGCTTCTGTTCGTATCAAAAGAAAGACATTAAGGACTGAAGGGCATATGTGCTATATGCTCTTGGTCACAGATATTTGGATATAGTTTCTTCTCTTTTTCAGGAAGCACATTTGACTTTTTAAAGATGTGCTCAACTACATATAACTAGAAGCAACCTCAGCCAGATTACTGCATCATGTCAAACTCAAAACAATTTTTTTTTAAAAGATAGAAATATAAGCTGGAGGAACTACAGAAATAATATAGAAACCATACAATTTATGTTTTAATTGATTATATTATTATAAACTGCATAGAAAGTAACAAAACAAACAGCAGGAAATTGTAGGAGATATATTGAGAAAATAAATAGTGGGACCACAGTGAAAGCAACATCAGGTTGGGGTAATGTGGAGTGTAAGGCAATAGCTTCTGGGTCACCAGATTATTTCATATTGGAATAACCCAGCAGTCAGCTAGAGTCAGTGGAAGGCCCAAGAGAGCAAACCCAAAACACACTGAAAACTCGGTGCACAGAGGAATGGTTAAATGTAGGAATGCCCAGATAGAATGGTTAAATTCCTCAGTTTGGGGACCTTCACATTTTTATTTTCTTTTCTGTCACAGACTTCCTGTGGGATGCTGAGCAAGCCACTTAACAGCCTCTGTGCCTTTGTATTGTTCTGCTCAAGATTATACTGGATTTTGCCAGTGGAGACTGGGCCCTTATTGCCAGAAACCTTTGTAGAAGGGTCACTGCTGGAGCAAAATGTCTTGAAAACTTACTTAACCTAGGAATTTGCAACATGCAGTACTGACCTCAAAACTCATTACCCTTGAAATTAGTATGACACTATACAGATTGACTTGGGAGTGCTCTTCTAAAGCACAAGCTTAACTGAGACCTCACCTTCCATGAGGAAAAAACAAAAAGTCAGTTCCATGGCAAGGGGATGAATCACCCATATGATGGTGCACTGCCCATGTGTGAGGGAGGAAGGTGCTTGAGTGAAAGGCTTGTGTGAGGTGTTAAATCACTCCACTGTCAAGAGGACCATGTGTGTGCTCACAGATCAGCATGTGCCAAAGGCTGTGCTGGAGAAGAGCTCAGCTCACTGTGATCAACGTTGGCTTGGAGAGGCTGAAACAAGAGAAGATAGAAAGTGAAAAGGATTTTTGCTAGGGTCAATATTCTGTCTGTCTGTATCCTTCCATCTATTCCAATATGTGTGTGTGTGTGAACAGAGTCAGTCCCCGTCTCCCGCCCCTCGTATCTGAAGTGAAAAATAATACAAACATATTTACACAGCTTCAACATCAGGCTATTAAAAAGCTACAGTTGGTATAACAGAGGGGAAAAATTACAAAGAATGATTTGCATAGCAAACACATTTCACAGTTGTTTTGGACAAATGCCCTTGGTAAATATGTTTAAAGTCATGTACAACAAGAATATTTTATCACAAGTAACCATGTTTTAATAAACACTTAGTCTTTTTGTATTTCATTCTTTCTCATCATAATAATAGACATATAACACCATATATCACTGTAAAACACATTTCCACATAAATGCTGATAAGCACAAAATATTTTTCATCATTTACATTTTAACTGTAATAATATATGGCAGGATTAAAGCTGCATCCATCATTTGTCTAACTAACCTTGCTGTAATGAATTTTTAAATGTAATGGTTTCTGTCACAAAGTAAAATCATACATAATATCTTTTGACACAGTATGCTGGTATATGCAAGGTTTTAAAATGTAAATGCAACTTCATTTTTAATTAGATTTATAAACTAAAATCACTGTTTTCTTTGCTATAAACCAAGGAGGAAGGAAAAAGTGTGGGTCTGTGTCAAGGCTGCAAGTTTTTTCAAGTTTCTTGCTCACAGGAAACATGCACATCCAGTGTGTAGAAAAGCACTAGAAACAAAGGATTATCAAAATCATAGGGAACTAAAGCTCTCTAGGCTGCCTGAAGGGCCTCCTCTGGTACCCCGGGTGCCCACTCAGTGCAGTGAGTGGAGGACAAGCATGTCCTGGCCCTGCTTGAAATAACAAATAATCTGGTTCACAAGAGAAGAATCATTAAAAATAATTTGCAGGAGCTTTCTGTTCTGCGAGGTCTTTTTTTGATACAATATTTCCTTCGGTGATTATCGCTGTGGACATGTTCCTGCCATATGGATGGGAGCTGGGCGAGGAGGCGGCTCAATACCTGAGTGGTTAATTAAGAGCTGTTGCTGGGCCACAAGAAGCAGGTTTGAAATCCCTCTTCACTCACCGACAATGAGTAGCTTTTTTAGCAGCAGAAGTCACCAGGGACAGCCAGAAGCGCCGGGTAATTATTTGAGATAACACAGAGCTGAAGAGCGGGCGCGTGTGCGTGAGGGTGCGCGCGGGGGTGCGCGGCTGAGGGGGGGCACCTCCGAAAGGAGGCCAACAGCACAGAAAAGTCTATAATAAAAAGGTCAACATCTCCTATTTTTCTGTACAGTGTTGGCAGTCTGTAATGCCTTTTTAGAATGAATGACAATGGATTCTATCTTTTTTTTTCCTTCCCTCATTCCCTGCCCCCCACCCCCCTGCTTTTTTAAAAATGAATCTAATTCTGTATTCCAACTTTGCAATGGTGAGTGCGGGTCCTGGAGGCCAATCTGGATGAGCTGTTCTCACTTTATCAGCACAGATGCTGAAATGACTTTGATTGCGTTGTTGCAATATAGGAGTAATTTCAACATTAACTTGTGTAACCCTGTGCTCTCAAGAACAAAGGAAAAGCAGTGAACTGAAAGCCATAAATGAAATGAGGAAAGTCCGTAACTTTTTAGAAATTGAGGACTGAATCCTCAGCAGAGTAAATCTGTATATTGACACAGGAAGAGAAAAGGGTATTTTGGCTGTAAATGAGTAACTCATCCAAACAAGCTGCAGATCTGCTCTTTAGCCAGAACATTGCTTGTGGGTAAGAGGCTCTAGGTTATTATTTATGCCATTTAAAACATAAACATAAACTGAGGCTCAAAGGGTTGAGTAATGGTTTCAGCAATGATCTTGAAGCGCTGCGTTCCATTCACTATTTTTCTCAAAAATGTAAAGACTGTGAATTTTAAAAGACTATATTTTTTGTAAGTGCTTCATGTCCAAAATATTTATGAAGCCAAGTTGCCATTCAATTCTTACACTGTCCAATATTTTATACAGATTGTGAAAACTGAAGACAAACTGTGTAGTAACCCACTGCAGTGCTACGTTTCTTTTCTCAGATCTGGAGAAGAGAATATGAACACTCACTTCCTCAGTTATCAAAGCTGTCTATCTAAGTTGTGGGCTCAAAAACCTATTTCTTCCTTTCTTTTTTGTTTGGCTTTTTGTTGTTGTTGTTGTTGTTGTTTTTAAAGCAAACCTTTCTGGTTTATTACTGAGCAAATGATGAAACTTCCGTCATATGTTTTTTTGGCATTTCCAGAAAATCCCACGTGTGATCTCTAACTTAGAAGGCTTAAATCTCCATCCAAATATGAGCTCTGTGAAGCTCACATGAACACTTAGCTTTGTGCTGTAGGGTAAAAATAAATTCAAGGTAGTGAAAAGACCCACAACCTCCTCTCCACACACACTTTTTCATGTCTTCTCAAACGCTGGGAGATATTTTGCCGGAGCAAGTGGAGATTTGAACACACACGACAGGCCTCTTCAAGCACACCAAAGGTTTAGCAGTTATTAGGTGTGGGCTGAGCCCCCCAAAACTTCCTTTTTGTGGTGTGGGGACCACACTGTACCTGTTCTCTTTCTTATAAAGGCAGATCTTGCAAGCCTTTGATGTTTCTAGAGTGCAAACAATACTGCTCCAGCAGAAGCACTTTTGCCAGTATAACTGTCTCAGCTTTGTTTAGAAACTGCCCAATATGTTAATTATCTTCTTTACCTCTGTGGCATTATACTGTCAAACTGTACAACAGTCTTTAGAAAATAAAAGCTAACACCCTAAGCTGCTGTACCCGGCTCCCATAATATCTATTCACTGACAATGCCTGAGCTGTCAGATCAGAAGAAGCTTCATTCGAATAAAGGTGGGCAGATGTGTGATAATGAGACAGAAGCATACAGATGCTAATATAACTGTTCAGCAGAGCAGGCTCATCTTCGTTAGGCAGACCCAGGTAGCAGCTGCAGACTGTCAGACGCTGGAATGCTGCTTTCTCTTGATTCTCATTTAAGATCAGCTTCGTTCGCTGTCTGTCAGTGAACTTTTCCCTCACAGGAGCCTGGACCCCTAGGTGATCAGTCACATTTCGACATAACTAGATGTCAAAAGAAGTTTAAGTTGTATGACGAACTGTGATGCATTCCCTGTGCTGGCTGGCAGTCTCAGCCCTCCAAGGCGTCTTGCTAATGATCCACCTGGAAACTCTAGAGTATTTCCTGTATTTTGTTTTCTTATTAAAATACTGGCTAAGGCTTTGTCAATATCCATGTCAGCAACTGTAAGCTCAAGACAATATTATCACAAGCATAATTTGATTTAAAAATGGAATGGTGGACCTGTGCCGACCCGGCAGCCAGAGACACTCATGGAGTGAGCAGGATGCTGGCTTTGTGTTGCTCTAATTTACCCCCATCAATTAAAACAAAATATTTCTGATCTTCTTGGGAGCAGAGGCAGGGTGTTATGAGGCAGGTGAAATAAATTTTACAAAGTTTTATTATGAAACATGTCTGCAGCCAGACAGCACCACTCAGCTGATGAACACAACCAGGAATAAGATAATGGAG
>WEKX01004179.1:5148-17648 GCA_013390025.1 Pitta sordida | reverse complement strand
ATCCTACATTTTACAATGGTACTGGAGTACTCAAACATCTGGCACAGAGTATCATTCAGAGAGCCCTTCTTAGCTGCAAAGATTTATTACATTTTGAAAACAAAAAATGCATAAGCAAAATGCTTACATTGCCTTCCAACGCATATTTTTCAAATCTTGTTTTATATGGGAATTAGTTTAAAGCCATTTGGATTGTTTATGTTTATTTAATCTAAGAATCTCTAGGCTAAATATATCAAAGGAAATTAAAGTAAGTCCCAGTTGCCAGTGCATGAAGAGATGATGCTATCAGTATGCACAAATAAATGACAGTCACTTTTGACAGTGAAACTGGTGGGCTCTAGGTTGATAATTCTAAGCCTGCAACATTAAGGGATTCAGAAAACCACAAACTTGATTTTGGCAGCATTTCTGTGCTGCTTCCCTATCCTGGAGTCTTTTGCTTTTGAAAAATTGCTAACCAAGTCTGCTCATTTTTTACATCTTTTTTTTCTTTAAACCAGGCTTTCTTGAAAAAGAAAACACACTCCCAGATATCCCCAACCCTGAGGCACCTCAGTTACATTCTCAGACTGGAGTTCATCCTTGATTTTAGCTATAAGTGAAAATAAATGTATTGCATTATTCCTTCATTCACATGTCAAAGTAACCCTGCAGATTAGATTGGCGTGAGAAACAATTCCCATCTTAAAAGACACCCTAGACTGAAAAAATCAGGGATGGTGCTGATCATTCAAACTTTAACACAGGTGTGTGGGATATCTTAGAGAAAAGCTGCTCTCAGTACTCTTGACTCAACATGGTGCTATTTGCCCCTCACTTTCCTGAGTGCCATATTTACAGGCTAAGAGTAGAATATACAAATAAAGGAAAAGAAAACAAAGATCGAAACATTGGAATATATGACACCTTAACAAAAAACCCCCTGTAGCAGAAATAATTTGCTGGGACAAATCTGGAACTTTGGAAATTCATTACTGTTCGTGCTGTCTTTACAGAACAAAGCTCCAAGAGGCTGGGGTAAGAAAAAATATGTAACATACTTCAATGGACTAATTGTATATTAATTAAAAATTACAAATTTGGCTTTATAAAGTACAGATGTCTAAGACATTTGATAGCTACCAGAGAAATTACTATAATAATTACATGAAATTATGACTAATTACTGTTATGAACAGGGTGTTTCACCTCATCAGATGGTAAATTCACACACCCAGGAACAGATACAAAACATGCAGTAAATACAGGAATCAAGATTCCAAACCACACATTCCTTTTCTTATTGCCTGGTATGGATCTGAGGAACAGATCTAAGAGGGTACTTTAATTATTACTAATACTTGATTAGCAGATCAGAAATAATGGCAACTGCTTAACTGCATTTTGTAAAACCTTTGGAGAAGTTGTGCTGTTTGTTTTTGTTTCACACTGGAATGATAACAAAGCCTGTTAAGTGGTCTTGCAAAAATAACTTCAAATGGTTGGGCTGGGCTGGAAAGTGCCAGGTTTAGAACTATTTGCTGTTTCAAATGTCATTCTAGAGAGGCAACATTCAACACATACATTAAAACCTTATGCTTAGAACTCCATCAAATCTAATTTGTTTCAAATTGTAAGTAAGGGTAAAAAAAAGTAAATCTGTCCAGTTGCCGCTTGAAAATACATATTCTAAGTGTCTCACCAGCTTAAGCTTTCTAATTCCAGAAGGAATTAGAAAAGAAGGACTGAAATGAAACTTTTTAATCAACTTTGTTGTTACAAAGGCAAAGGACCACTGAAAATCAATTGTCATACTTTCACACCTCCTCTAAGAGAGGATTCAGGATCATAACATCACGTGTGAAGGTTCAAGCAAGCAGAGGACTTTTCATGGGTTCTTTACCTCATGATGTTATTTCCATAAGAAAAAGCTGGAAGTTGAAACTGTGACAACTTGCCCTGACCCATGGGAATGCAAACATCTATCTCCTGATAACACGTCGAGATAATGCACGTCACCACCGCGGGCAGCATGAGGACACTTGTCTTCACTCATTTTATATCCACTCTGTCACATTCCTGGCCACACTTCCCTATCTGTCCTTTCAACACACTCCAGACATTCCTTCAGCGAAGTGCACAACCCACTTGTTCAAACAGTACTGGGCAGCACAATTACACTTTCCTTACAGCAGCTGAAGAAAACCCCAAAGCTACTCAAAAAGGCTGTTCGAGAAGGTCAGTATTTCACACCCTGTTGTGGGAGCAGCCCCCTTTTTATTTCCATGAGAAGTTTGGCTGTGTTCTCCACCTAGTCTTTCCTCCCACAAGACAGAAACAAAGTGTTACACTCAGTCTGTGAAATCTGGAAACCACCCAGAGAAAAGCACACCTGCAAGACTTCTTCTTTGCCATCCATTTTTCTATTGATAATTTTGGCATTTCTGAAACCATAAGCTTATGCTGCATCCTATTTGCCAAATTAGACCAGTTTCTAACATCAAAAATAGTAATAAAACTGTTATTTTTTTAATTCCTTGACATTTTTTTCTGAATAGAACCCCACTGCAAAAATATTCCATTAATGATTTGAGTGATATTTAGAGGAGATGGAAAAAATGCTGAACAAAAGCAAGAAATCCCAGCGATAAAAATTGTGGTTTGTCTTCTGCTTGTTCCAAAGGTGGAGAATAGAAATAGAGGAGAGAGCAGGGGAAATGAAAATATTTCATTTTTAAGAAATTTATTTTTTGAACATTTTTGTAGGTGACAAAAAGCCCCATTATTGACAATCATGTGAAAAAAGAAAACATTTTTCTCATGTAATTTTCTTTTTCAGAAAATATCTAATAGGTTCTGATTGCACTTAATTCTTTAAAATCAAAATAAAATTATGTTAGATCAAATCTAATGCTGAGATAAAATAATTTATGGTGTTTTATATAGGTTGCATTCAGCACTGAGACTGCATTACCTTTTAGGTGCTTAACCCTGAGGCCAAGGCAACTGGTGTTACCTGTTGGACTCCAGTACAGTAGACGGGGATCTTCTCCTGTATTTGATGTTACCTAAAGTGAAGAGAGAGTAATTTGTCTCTGTTTCCATCTCAGATGGTTTTTTCCCCTTTCCATTGTGATGATGCAATGAATTAAACTGTTTTTCTGGTGATTAAGGATCCAACCTGATGTCCACTGGATTCATGAGTGTGGATTTCAATGGGCATCAGGTGTGACCTGGATTTCTCTGCTGAGGCCAGACTCCTTGCTTTTGGTTGCTGATTTTCTCTCTTTCTCAGGATCTGCTTACCAATGAATTTCCAGTGGGGATAGATAGTTCATACTCTTGATAATGATGCCACTAATCTTACATATTTTTATTATAATTTTTTTTATTATAATTTTTCTTTGAAGGACCTCCCTTCGCTGCCTACTATTATTTCTCATTTGTGTTCTGATTTCCAGGTAGTGTTGTACAAAGCACAATGAGTTCTTCTGATGTTCATCTCGAGAGGCAAATAATATTATTTGTTATCTACCTGGCGTTAGAATAGATGAAGGCCATAGGATATATGTACATTTTAACTGGAAAAAAACCCCTAAGATTAAATTTAGAAATAAAAAATTTTTCAGCTAGACATTTACCAGATGTGGTGTTATGGCACATGCCAACTTCCTGGAATAGCAAGGAAAACAATCCCTGAATTTTAATACCAGTCAAGGGAAGGAGCATCTTTAAAGATCTGAATGTTTGGATTTTGTTTTTAAAAAATTATTTTTATTTTTTAGGGAGCAACTTGTGGGTGCTGTTCAAAAGACTGTGGGTTTTAATGTGCAGCTGAGTACAGTGGCCAGTTTTCACAGCACAAATTACACTATCAATTTACTGCTGCTATTCTAAATAAGAGGTATTTTCTTCACACACACACTATAAAAGTTCAGTCACTTAAATTACCCAGATTGATCTGTCTGTGGTGAAAATTACAATTTAAGTTTTATTTATCTGTGAGTGTGCTGTGCACCTGTTCTAATCTCTTAACAAACTACCACATAATCCAGTGTCTGCTAATAAGGTATCCACAGGCTCTAAAACTGAAAATATAACCCTTTTTGCCTAAAATACTTCAGAGCTGTTACGTAACTCAAAGGTCAGTAGGCAGGAGGAAGAATATTCTGTGAGTTTTGAGAGCAGTGAAAAAAGAGAGACCTTTAAATAAATAATAACAAATGAAGAATATTAGCTGATCCAATGTGCAGAAATGTGATGAAGAATGAGTGAGGAAGGCTGTATTATTTGATCTGGTAGCTGAAAACTTCATTTTCATTTGTACCTGGAAGTGCACAGGGAGCTGTTCCACAGTTTGAGAACTTTGAGAGCAGCCTGAAAGCAATGTGAACCCTGAAGAGAAAAAGTGAGAAAGAAACTGCTTTGTGACCAAGTTTCTGGATATTCTTCAGCCATTGCCCTAGGTACAATGTGACTTAGTAATTCAACTCAAAAGTTGATAAACCCATGAATAATTTTATAATGACTCACATACAAATTCAAAACATTGCAACACCCAAGGGTGATCACTCTTGCTAGCATAGCTTTTGGTAAGAGTCCTCAATGTAGGTGGAACAGGAATTTCTCTAACTTCTGTTTAACTCCCATCAGTTGCTTCTACCAAGTCAGCTTGCTGGAAACCTCTTATTTAAGTCTCAGGTTGAAGCACAGCAAGGGGAAATGCACCATCTGCACTCAACTGCAATACCCCCTCCTTCCAAAACACAAGCTGGACACATACAGTAAGTACATACGTTTTCAGAATATGAGACCTCCTGGCCTTGAGGCCATGGCCAGCAGGAGGGGTGACGAAGCAGAAGCCTGTGGTGCATGACAGCAGTCAGGGCAAATTAACCATTGCCTCCTCTATTCACAAAGAGAAAAGAATGGAGCCATTCAAGAGCAAATCCATCTGTCCCTGTGAGGGTTCACAAGAGTGTCAAAGAAACCTCACGGTCAACAGTCTCTAAGTGCTGGCACACAGGAATCCAGCAGAATCAGCATGGAAACTTGATGCTTTATCCACTGTCAGAAGCTCCAATATCAGTGTGCAATTTTCACAGCCTGTGTGCTTTCAGGCTGGGCAGGACTTGAATCTACCTGAAGGCTGAAGGTCTCCACAGTGCTACCTTTGCCAAAGACCAATGGGGGAAGACAGATGCAAGGCAAGACTCTTGCCATTTTCATCACAAAAGTGAGGGTTTCTTGGACATGAAGAAAACAACTGCTTATTTAAAAGCCAGTTACCATGTTTCAACAGAAAAGGTACTGAGGGCATCTTCATGCGGGACTTAAACAATGCCTTAAATCTTCAGATGAGTGTGCCCTGTGTTCACAGACCGTCTGAACAGGTCTATGAGTTAGATACTTAAACATAAGCCAGCTTAATACACCCTGTGTCTGCATTAGTTATGATCACCAGAAAACTCTCAAAATACATATCATAGGTAACTCTAAGCAGTGCCCATATTTGCAGAATGGGGACAGATTTCTGTGGAGCTTGATCTACCTCATGCATCTCAACAGACAAAAAGTAACATGATAGAGACAATATCTCAACTAAACCACATGTCAACTAAACCACATGATAGAGGCAATATGTCAAGCATCAACATTGTTGAGTCACTGCACATCAAGGCATAGAAGAGAGGAGAACTGGATTATGGATTTCTATGCAGTTCCTGGAAGTATTGCTCTCATTTTAGAACCTCTAAGGAGTGAGACTGTAATTTTTCCTTCTTTTCCCTTTTTCTTTCCAAACTTACGACAAACCAAGTATAAAAGGCAAAGGAGAATGCAACAGTCCTCCGACCTCCTTTGGCAGGAATAATTTTCAAAAGGTCTGGGAGACTTGGGTCCAGGAGAATTTATGCCATTTCCTGAGTAGAAGCCAGCAGGCTCATTTCATAGCCTCTGTGTATACTCAGACACCCTTGAGTGAAGTCCAAGCCTACAAAATTCTAGATATGTACCATCCCAGTGAGAGTTCCATCCCATCCATGCAGCCTGGAGGATTATGATGTTGTGTTCCATACCCAATTCAAGCAATTCTTTCTCCAAAGCAGATTTAGGGGTTCTTTTTTCAACTGTTTTGACTGTTTTTTTCAACTGTTATGACTCTCCCTCTTGTCAGCAAGGAAAGGTGTTCTCACTGTGAGCACAAGGCTGATGCAACAGTAACCCGTTATCTAGGAGAAATACCTAAAAGTCGTTAACTTCCACAAAGGATGAGGCTTCAGATCAGATGGAATAAAGATTGCCACAGAAGCAAAATGCCAACTACTTACTCCAGATGGCCACTTTATAATGACTCTTGAGTCTCCCTCATGTTTTTCACCCCTAAATGAAAAGATGTAATAAAAAAATACAAAATAATCAGAACATAAAGGTATATAATGATGATAAAATAACACATTTTTCTTTCTTAATGCTTCAGCTGTCTGAAGAATAGTTTTCTGTTGTAAAAGAGATAACTATATATCTTCTGATTTTATTGGCTGCAGATTACACTAATTATCATAAAAAATTACTACCACTAATAAAAATTCTATTATAAGTTACTTATAGTAATCTCCAGGGTACTATACTTAGCTTAGAAAAGATCGTAATTACACTGCATTACAGAGAGAATTTGTTTCCTGAAGCAGCTTTAACACTGTCTGTTTCTTTTAACACTTTAAAGTTGTTGGGTTTTTTCCCTCTTTCCCTTTTCAGGTCAAATGTTGCCTGTTATTTTCACTGTGCAGGATGTGATTTTATCCCAGAATAATGATCCATCTCTGTTGCAAGTGACGCAAATGAAGTTTTAAAATCACAAATATCTGGGTGGGTTTCACCTCCCGAGGGGTTTAGCATGTCTCAATGGAAGGATACATAAAAGGGAAGACCTAACACTCTCCGCCCAAAGGGAAACAGATTCTGTATAAAATTGCTGGAAGCTAGTGGGTGTTCACAAAAAATACAATGTTCGGATTTTATTTGACAAGACAACAATTGTTATTTTCCCTTTTAGATACTTTACATTTTACCATCTGTGAGGTTGATGACTCTTAAATGACCTTAAATCATACTGCTGTTAATGGCAGTGGTTACAGGCAAATGTGGAATTCTCTGCACTACCTGCCTTGAACTGAACATCAAATTAAATGGCTTTACTTTGATAGCTGACACTGTAGTAAATAACCTCAAAGTCCAAGTAATTAAAATAAAATTGAAAGAGTGGCCATTTCTTTTAGAAAGGGTTTCAATGCTTCAATAGCAGGGCTAATCAACATCTTAATTAACAGGCAAATAAAATGAAATAGCCCATTTGAGTTGCTTTAGAATAGACAACATATTTATGCAAAGACTAGTGGCATATTAATTGCTAACACTAAGAAAAAAATACGCCTTTGAGCTTTACAGCTTCCTTTGCAGCAAAGTATTTGAGAACTAAATTGTGGAGAAAGCATATTACAGCAGTTAATTTTACAACAGACATGAACCAGAGGCACAAGCAAATGAGGGAAAGTTTTGTGGTGCGTTTCAGTTTTCTGGTTGTTTCTTTTGTTCCAAATGAGATTAATTAATCAAAGTAGCCTTATAATATTCCTATTCTATTTAAAGTTAGGTGTTCCGGGTTTAGTCCTGGGAGACACTGACCAAACTGGCTGAGATCCAATAACTCAGTTAACTCTAAGCACAGGCATCTTCCCCTGGGACCAGCTGGCCAGCTCAGGAGCCGTTCAGTGCTGGAGAGGTCTGCTCAGGACCCTGAAGGACTGACCCTTCTCCTCTCTGCTCCTGAGGCAGGCACACGCACTCAACATTGACCCAGGCAAACAATCAAAGGGCTACTCATTTGAGTAAGCATTTCCAGGATCAGGTCCCAAATGACTCATCTCCAATTAGTCTACGCCAGGTTGTATCTTTAAATAGCTTTCATTTACTAATGTGTGTGAGGGAGGAGCAGCAGGGAGGAATTACATTTCCTTTCCTAATTACTTTACTTTTGTTGACATCTTGGAATAAGTTTTTACTTTCAGAGGAGAAAAGTTGATTTACACTACAGAAAAAGCACAGCAAGCATGAGAAAATTATTTGCCCTTCCTCCTGCCAGGCATCCATTTCCTTTTCACTGGTGCTAACAATGCGCTAACTATTTATGCATTTGTCCAAGGATACCAACATAAGAAAACTATATTTAAATCACTTCACTACAAAGTGAAAACACAAGGTAATGATTCAGACTCTATTTAAGTAATCATAATATTTGTACAGACTGCCTGGTGAACATGCTAGGAGGAGGCAGGAGCTCAGTACAATCCTGAAGCATCAGCAGTAACGAGATTGGAAATAGCATTTAAATTTCTTCTTTAAAAATAGCTTTTCATTTAAGACCCTGAAATATGTACCATAATGTGTAATTCCTCAGATTAAAGCTTGATTTCACTGCACTTTTCAATGAAGCTGAAAATTAGGGAAGTTTATTTGCAGAAAGATTTGAAGACCCATGCAAGTTTCCAAGACAAAGTTTTATCTGTCTACATGAATTAGTTGTTTTGCTTATTTTACAGGTTTCCCCCTCAATCATCAGCTAGAACAAACTGGAACCCCTGTTGCCTTACCCAGCTCAGGCTCTAAGGAGAGGAAGATGTAGAAAACAAACTATGACTCTCAGTGTCGAGAATGTGTTGAAACTGAAGCACATTGACAAGGTAACAAGGCAACTTGCTGTACGTGTGCCACAGAGGAGATCAGTCCCTCTGCTGTCAACCTGGATCTTCTCATAAAATATGTAAGTGCAGAACGTCATATTCAAAATTCAGAAATCAAATTCAGAGCCCAAATATTATCACAATTTAATCGCAATTTATCTAAAGCCTAGTCATATAACAAAAAAAGACACTGCAAAAAATTGTATCTTTCACTGAATTCCTGGACACAACAAAAATAAATGGACAAAACCACTGATGCTTATGTGCTCTTCATTTTGGCCACTAAACACAACATTTTGTTTTAAGGATATATTTGCAAAATGTTTAGATGTGCTGTTAAATAGAACAAATGTATTTACTCATGCTATACTCACCTATTTTCAAACTGGGTAACTACAAAGAGTCTGCAGTAGCTGTTGTGCACCCAGGTTGTTTGAGAGTCTGAATTTCTAAAATCCAGATTTTTTTGCAGCAGATGACAACTGCAGATAAGAACACAAAATTGATAACGTCCTAAGATTGGCAAAATTAAGGGTGTAAGCAATCGCCTATTTATTTACCTATACTATCCACCCATATTCGACCACATTACAAATTACAAGTGACATACATAATTTTATCACAAAATTCACATTAATTTTCAATTCAGTTAGGGAGGAGACAGAAGGTTTTAAAATGGCTGCATGCTTCCCTCCCTTCTGCCCAGCTTGGCATGTGCTTGCATATTGTATGGCATAGGAAAATAATCCTGGCTGAGTGGGATTCAATTTAGGTTGTGGCATATTGAAATTTATATGTACTGGGGTAATGCAAAACTAAAAATTCAGCTGCTGAAGATTCCACTTTGCAATACAGCCAGTGCTTGGGAGTCATGAGAGAGGGGAAATAGAATTTAATTCCATGTACGTATGATGTCACGTGAGAAGTTGGCTGGTTCACTAAGAAAACTTGAATACTGGCAATGTGATACATTGTTTCCATCTTAGAGGGATCAGGAAGAATCAGAAAAATTCAGAAATCACCTCACCAAAACCAGTAAACCCCATAAAATACACAGATTGCTGAGAAAAATCACTTAACCACACAGACGCAACTAAACAACAGTACTGACAATATTAGCAGAGTGCCACTTTGTTAGCCTCTCTTTGTATCCCCTGTTCCATTTCTTTTTCTCAGTTTTCTTCGTTGCAATTATTTAATTACCTTTTCCATTTTCCTTGTGACCTTTGATTTTCCTTCTCAACTTCCTTAAGATACAAGGGGCTCAAGACATTAAAAAGCTGTTCAGCCAAATAACAGCAGCATGGTAATGCTGGTGGGCAAGAAATGTAATAGAAGTCAGAATAACTTTATAACCTGCCAAATCTGAGTTTGAGAATGAATTCATATTTTTCTTTTCTTGGTACAAACGCTCAAAGCCTTAAGTATCTTAGAGGGTTTAAACAATAACTGGAAGACTATGAGCTAGCAGCTATTATATTAAAGCTTTGCCCCAAAGGAAAATTAAGACTTATTCTCTTCCTTTTCTAGTGGAACAGAGCCTTTCAATACTATATGTGTTTTGCATTTAATGCATATGTCAATATGCTTTAAAAAGTATTATTTCTAGCATCAAAAGCTGTGCCCAGGCAAGAGCATTCTGATTAGGTAAATACTTGGCTTATCTGAAAGCTTTCAACCCTGCTACATACCTGGGTCCTGGCAGGAAAGTTACATTCACCTGACCAAAGAGAGGCAGTAAATGAAACATAAGGATGATTCAAAACACTGCTCATTTTCCAGCAGATCAAATGCAACATGACCCAATGCAAAGCTCTGCAATAAACAACTTAATATGAAAGAGGCAGTGAGAAGTGGCTTTCCTGTTCTCTTGGGAAAAAAGGACCTCCTATATATCAAAATCCAAAATTGCTAAAAATACCTTATTGAGACAAGTACCCAGTCTTTGATGGAATATTCCTTCAACTTAGGTTAGTTTCCTCTAAGCATTTTGCAGTTAGCAGTACAATGCTACTCACATGATGTGAAAACTCATCCTGTTTCAGAAAGATTACACAAGGATTTTACATCATCATTTTTTTTACCTGCAGTAAATCAACACAGTGATATAAACACAAAAGACAAAAAGAAATTCCTACCCTCCAACACAATGCTTTTTCTTACTTCAATCCAGCCGTGACATGAAACCATTGTGCACCATATTTCTAAATTTTCGAATGCGAATTTCCTCCAATCATAACCTTATGAATCAGGGGAAGAACTGCAGGAGATGTTTTCTCAAGAGCAGCCCCTGGTTCCCAGGTAAGTGCTGACAGGGCTTGTACAGGCCACTGGGGAGCGAAGCTATAGTTGCAAGCTTTGAACTCCTGCAGAACATTTCATATCGCTCATGTTTTATTTGAATGCAATTTCATTAACTTCAGAACAAATCTGTAGCGATCTAGCTAATCTTGCCATACTAACAGGGCCTTTGTTTTGATTGCTGATTAAAAGATATTATATCTGATTTCAGTGTGAAGGAGGAAATCTTTTTTCAGTGATCCTCTGCTGTGCATGGCAATGCAAGGCAAGTGGGACCTTTCCCAGCTTTGATGGGGCTGAGATCCTCCCAGCTGTTTTCTACATAACACGAAACAAATACATTAACTTCTAAGAAGTGGAATGTTTCCCAAGGTCTCTCTTCCGTAGTGCTGATTAACTGAAAACTCATTAGTTTCAGGGGCTTCCTCTATGTCAGGAGTAGCATCTCCAGCCTGTCAAACCCTACTGAGTCCCCTCATGTTACTGTGTCCATGTGCCACTTGCCTTCCAATAACCGTCTTAATGTGTAACTTGGGTTTAGTTCAAGTTCTGCACCCTTCAGCTTTGTTCACTTCTAACCAATTCTTGTATTAAATGGCCAAAGCAAAGATCTCAAACTTTATTTACCATGTAACCCGTCACTGTGATAAAAACCGAAAGCCTTTTTCAACTTTCAAGGAAGAGACAAGACTTGTTTAGTTTTCCCTGGCAGTTACTTCTGCTTTACAAACCCCATTCAAATGCAGACAGTTACTTTTGAACAGTGAGAGAAGGTGTTAAATTGAGATTATGGTAAACAGTAGATTTCTTTAGATGGTGAAGAAATTATTTCATGAAGACACAAGAGAATTAAGCAGGGTTTCATGTCACTTACTGTATGCACTGATCAGAGAGTGAATGATGAGTTTCTTGCTGTGGACAGCTGCTCTGTGGAATATTGTGCAGACTTCAGGTAGAAGAAAAAGAAATTCATGCTTTAAAATGGACCCCCCCCAACAACATCTTAGCCCTTTTGTGTGAAAAATAAACAGAGCTTTCTTGCCAGATTTATTATTCTATTTACATGTTGTCTGAATGTGTCTAAGAATATTTTGAATTTTTTTCTTCTGTATCTCATTTCACTATTACTGTGACAGCTTGCTTCTGTCAAAGAGAAAAGACCGTCTTTCTCTTTATTATACTCACTGATGCTGAGATCTAGGACTTTCTTAGTCTGAAGGGAATGCCACTTTGGTTGATGAGGTCTGTATCATTTTAGCTATGTTGGGTACCAAGTTTTGAGTAGGCACAAGAGATTTTAAACATTACTACTGTGCTGTAAAAGACAAAGCAAGCAGGTGTTTCCCCTGAAGTAGGTTTTATTTCATAATTCTAACTAGATAGCAATTATAGCTTCTGTGTTACTTGGTAATTTTACTTACTAGACAAAAAGGCAAATGCTATAGGTCAGATACTCCCTGTAAACATAAAAAAATGTTA
>WEKX01004177.1:0-11811 GCA_013390025.1 Pitta sordida | reverse complement strand
CTGCAGCAGCAAGCAGGAACATGCAGGCATATGCAGCAGCAAGCAAAATCAGGCAGGAGCATNCAAAATCAGGCGGGAGCACGCATCAGCTAGCAGGAGAAAACAGCTAGCAGCAGCTAGCAGGAGAAAGCAACCAGATGTTGCTAGCTGCTGCTACCTGTTGCTAGCATCTGCGTGCTGCTGCTTGCAGCAGCTAGCAACAGTTAGGACCAGCTAGCAGAGGAGGAGCTCTCCGCACTGCAGCCTGCTTAATAAACCTTTGAGACAGTGTTATAAAAGTTCCCTGTTATACAGGTTTCCCACCATTTTATTAATCTTTGCAACACTCCTAAACAAGCAAGCTCTGGGTGGCCCGTGAGGGAGCAGCACCTGCTGACATTGGCCCTTCCCCCCCGCAGCCCCACATGGGGCTATAAAGGGGGGAAGGCAGAAAATATCTTCACAGGAAAAAATCCTGCAATGTACTGAAGCCACGATAGGTGAATCGCGAAATACCATATAAAGATAACTTTGTTGTAACATCTCACTACATAGTATGATACGATAAAATTATATTACATAATTTGTAGTCAGAGGAGGATTTTGATAAATTCAGGTAAGAAATGCACTGGACCTACAATGTGTCAGATAAGTCTTTGCAGTCCTTTCATTTATGGAAGAAGAGGTTTCAGGCAAGAACTATTCTGGGTAAGAAGACTAAACTCACGTGAGGAATAGCCCATTTAGTTTCCAGAGTAGAAGTGTCGAAATTTAATAATAGTTAACATAATGACATCCCACACTGAATATATTTAATTCTCATTAACAAAATGTGGACATTTGAAAGCAATGTAAGATTATTGTATTTACAGTATATCATCCTGTACGTGCATTTGTTATGAAAGTAAGATTTATTGGGTTCTACTAAATAAGGATTATTTTTTTTAATCTGTGTCTTGCTTCCATAATTTCAACATTTAACAGTGGTTAAAATGTTCTCTTCTTGTATCTTCTGATTTTTAAAAAAAGGAAAATGATTAAGGCATCAAGCATTTTTCTTCCTGGTATGTGAATATCTTAATTATGAGAGGGTTTTCTTTCTGCTTTCTCCAAAATATTTTGGATAATTTTCTTCACAGTTTGAGCAAGAATATTGTGCCCAGAAATTTCTGTTCTAGAACCAGGTGGCTACTGTACATATTTAAGACAGGCATATGTTTTGCTCTGACATAGATTAAGATTTGCTCTAAAGTCACTGCTGTAGTATAGAGCTTTGCTGTAGTGTAAAAGAGGAGACATACAGATCACTTAGTAGAATGGTCTGCCCAGAGAGGTGGTGGAGTCACCATCCCTGGAAGTGTTTAAGAAATAAGTGGATGAGGAACTCGGTGACATGATCTAGATAATGGGATGATGGGATAGGGAGTTAGGTTATTAAAAAAAAATAAAAAATTACATGACCCTGAGATTAGCTCAGATGGATAAAACATGGTGTTCATGGCACCGGGGTTGTGGGTTCAATCCCTGTATGGGCATTCACTTAAGAGTTGGACTTGATGATCCTTATGGATCCCTTCCAACTCAGAATATTCTGTGATTCTATGATTCTGTAAATTTCTATTTCATAAGCACCAACTCTATTATACTAGGTCCATATTGTTAAATTAAACATTGCCAGGAAATTTTCCTGAGGACTGACACAAACTCTTTTTTTTGCCTCTTATATGTGTGTATGTTCAAAGTGCTACAACCATCTGTACTTTTATATTTGCAGCTGTTGATGTCATAGCTGGAATCAGTTCTCCCTCAAATTAAATTAGTAATAGGCAGTTTGTAATTAATGTAACATTTAGCAGGTATACTTGAGTTCTAAAGAATATTTTAAGGCAGATCTCAGAAATGTCTATGATAATAAGGATGCAATATGGATAAATTTCAGCTTCTATTCAAATCACACTCTTTCAGCTACCGCTGCATGATCACACGAAACCCTTCCAGGCAATATTTCCCATATTTGATATGAATCCAATGGTTTTGAAAAGGGGAATAAAAATCAGTGCAAATGTTGCTGAGAGTTTTAGGTACATGCAAGAAATAGAAAAAAAATTAGTGTTTTTCAACAAATATTTTTGACAAAAACTACCAAATTGTTGCCTCTACTCAGGAGATTCCTGACAAACAGGATATGCGGTCACGCAACTCCCTGAAAATCCAACTGCGAGTAATTGAATATGTGAATATGTGAACAGTGAACATGCAGTGTTTCTCTGCATAAATGGGTGTGTTTCTAACCCTATGCCTTCCCAAGGAAACGTGCTGATGTACCCTGAAGTGGAGTGATAATTTTAACTGTTATTTTTTTTATACTGTGTTATAGGTATTTCATAATGGCTTTTCAGAAAGTAGGTAAAACTACTAAAAGAAATATAATCTTCTTTGTAATAAAACATAAACATGCTTATTCAAAAATTATTTGATTTTTACACATCTTACTACAATGTTGATGTTACTGCAGACAGGTTCAGAAATCTAAGAAATACTGTTGGAAAGTAAAAAAAATTGAAAAATCTATATATATTTTTGCAAGAATTGAAAATTAAGACCACATATTGTGTTTTAAAAATAAATTAATAGTTATACAAAACTAGTCTCTTCTCATGATCTAAGAGCCCAACCATGGCTTTGAACAATTACAGACTTAAGGAAATAATTTGATAAGATACTAGCCCTTCACATGCTACTGGCAATCTAAACACAAAAATTCTACAGGGGAGGGATTGCCATGAAGACTTCTTGACCATTAATTATAAGATGACCTTCTTTGGAACTAGTCTTAATTTGCAGCTATTCTTAAAGGAAACATTCTCATATGTTTCTCAAAAAATTGCCTTTCTCTGCTTGCTTTTAGGCAATGTACATTAAAAGCCTTGTAAAAATATGTGAAAACTGTACTTTTACATTTTTACAAAACTTCAGACATTTTGATGAGATAAACTGTAGAGGCACGATAAATATATTTTAGCTTTCTGATTTGCTACAGAAATTCATTATCTTTATTGATATTGAAATGTTGATTTATTTGAACAAGTTTTGAATTTCCTCTACCTATAAAACCTTTCTCTTACTATTAAGCATGGAATTGCTTTTTCTCTTCAAAAATTATTTCTTGTCTCTTGAATAGGGACGTGAAAGTCTACAAAGTCATGTGATCACATAGTATTCCCCCAAGAAAATAGTTACAAACACCTCATCTTATATTCCCACTGTATGTTTCATTTGTACTTGATGTATTAAAAAATCTTCTGTTTAATAAGCATTTTCCCAGTGCAGCTGTGTAAAATCCTATTCATTAAAATGGCCAGGTGTTTTAATTTTCAGATGTTCCTACTATATACACTAATTTCCACTTTGCTACTTTTTCTCATACATAATGTATGAAACTGATTCTTGTTCAGGGCAGGTTCTTTTACACGTAGTGCAGAACTGGAGAGACACAGAATCCCATCTCTTGTCTGCTTGAATTTTAAGTACCTTTGAAGTAATTACAAGTACAAAATGTTTCAGAAAGGAGAGAAACATTTCAGAGGATAGTCACATCTGCTGAAGCTTTTTCAAAATAACGATGACTCTGCTTGGAAAGGTCAGCCTTTCTGGAAATTATAATTTCATCATAATTTCTCATTTATTCTACATCTCATCTTTTGGCCATAATCAAGATAGATGGATGGAAAAATCAGTGCTGAGGAGCAGGGCAAGAAAATAAACCCTGCTGAGAAAAAGCTACAAGGGAAGAGAAAAATGGAGAAGTGCAATAGGAATAATAAACAATAAAAACAACCTCACTGCGATTCATCGCAGGCCAGTGGCACAGACTAGCAGCTGATATGAATTGTCATGGCATCTGTCCTGGGTCAATTAAGATGATGTATGAATTAAATTTAGAAATACTTGAATAATATATATATGGAGAGAAATAAGAACTTTACTGGGAGAAAGGGGAAAAAAATTAATATAACAAATACATATATATATGTTTGAACAACAACAATAACAGTATAAAAAAAATAAACCACAATGGAACAACGACAACTGTAGACCACTGGGAAAAATAAACAAGCACGAGGGGGTGCCTAGTTCAAGGGAAAACCAGGGCACCTCCAGGACTCCAGGGGCAGGGGAATAGGGTTCAGGGTAGACAAACCAGTGGAGTAACAGCCAGTGATCCTTTCCTGAAATGTCTAAGGGCTGCAGGGAGATCCAGCAGTTGGCAGGGAAAAAAGCTGTGCTGAGATGAGGAGTCAAAGGTCCATGCTGTCCTGGGCAAAATGGAGGCGGTAGAGATCAGAGGTGAAAATGAGGCGTTCTCAGTCCAGAAGGTACATGAACCCCTCTCCTGAGGCCCAGGAGCTGTAGTTATAGGGCCTCAGGCCCCTCCCATGTCACATGCCTTTTGGGCATGTCTTCACATGCCATTGGCAGTCACTCAGCCTGCCCTGGCCCTCAGGCCCTTCCCCTAGTCACAAGCCGTGCTGGGAGGGGAAGATAAGAAAAATAATCCTCCATTGTTTGTCCAGTAGAAAGGAGAAGGCCCCTCCCCATGCCATATGCCTTGCCAGGAAGGGGAGATAAGACACAGGATCCTCCATTTTTTGTCAAGTGAAAAGGATAAGCCCCCTCCCCTGGCCACATTCCTTTCATGGGAGGGAAAGGGAGATAAGAAGAGACAGCTATTGTCTGTTCCAGTAAAAAAGGAGAAAAGTTTTACAATAGAACAAAAAACTTTCCCCATGATAGCATCCATCCTGGGAATCTAAAAAGTCAGTTCTTGATGACCTTTTACTAATAGTGCCTAACCCAGTGTCCTGATTTGGACCCTAATGGAGTTGTTTTAATAGAAAAATGGACAAGAAACCTCAACTTTATTGAAATNGCCGCATGGCACGGCCGGGTGGCGCGGACCGGCGGCATGAGACAAGCAGTGCGCAGCGGGCTGGAGAGGGGGTGGGAGCATCGGCGTGGGTTTTGGGCTGTGAGCGCATGGTCACGGCAGCACAGCGAGGCCTGCGGATTCTCGGGGTGGCGGGGGATCTCCCGAGTCAGAGGGGGCTCAGAAACGGTTCCCTTTGCTCCCCTGTGCTCAGAGAGCCTGAAGGGAGAAGCAGAAAATTGTCTGCAGTCCTCTGGAGTTCTGGGGGGTGAAGCAATGGGCGTGGCCTGCATGCATATTAACGACCTGCACTTCTTTGTGAGTTTAGCTTTGCACGAGGCCCGTGGCCTGTCCCATTCCTCACGAAGGACAGGATATAACTGTATATATAATTTTATATATATATATATATTGGAATGTATGAGAAAGGTATGTGTATGAATCAAATTGATACTGGCAAACAACAGGAAAACAACACAACCACACCCCCCNCCACCCCAGAGGAATGGCGAGCATGCGCAGTGGCAGCAGTCAGGTTTCCGAGCCTCCTCTGACTCGGGAGAGTCCCGCCCTGCCCTGAGAATCTGTGGGCTTCTCCGGGCTGCTGCGACTGCGTGCTCACAGCTCAAACCCCGCGCCAGTGCTCCCTCCCCCCTGCCTGTGCCCGGGCGTCCCGANACAGAGTATCCCTCAGATAACTGAATGCCAGGCAGTAGTATACAAGCTGCCCTTCCAAACATCAATCAGGCTGTGGCTTCTCAGGGACAGGAGTTTTCTTGGGGAAGAGAAACAAAGCCAGCCAGCAGACAAACCCATGAAGATGCTGATAGAAAGCTGAATCCAGGTCTAAAAAGTCCTCTCCTCTTCAGAAATCGGCAGGAAGACGCAGGGAAAGAGCTAGGAAAGCAGGGGTCCTGAGGAAAGGCAAGAGAACTTCGGCTGCACCAGTCTTTTCCAGCAGCAAGCTCCCACAGAAGGCAGCAAGGAGAAAGAAAGGGGTTGCCTGCCATTGTGTAGCAGTAGTCAAAGGTTCTCTTCCCATTCCAAAAGGCAAAAGCCCTGGAACCAAGGCCTCTAGGAAATTGAGGTCCCAACCTCTTCAAGGGCCCACTTATCCCTTTTTTAGGGGGCAGTGACTCCGACTACCACTCCCAGAATTCTCATGGGCAGTTCCTGGCATGAGTCCTCCTATTTCCCTTGGTCCCTCTCCCTCCCCCACCCTCCCCGAACTCGGGAAGGGAGCAGGGGAGGCGGGGGGGGTGGGTGCAAGGGGAAAGAAAGAGGGAAAGGAAAAAAACCCAATTAAATATTTTCCTCTGTAAACATGTAAAAAGAGACCTCTGACACCAAACCCACGACACCCAGTCGCAGGACTTAACACTTCATGATGTTCACATGAGCCCACCTCTCAAGCCTGTCAAGATCCACATATAATATGTACTCTCAGCAAGGCACCATGAGTTAGGATACTTGGAGGGGGTTTAATAGATGGTTCCATGCAAATTTGATACTCAATAGTTATTCATAAAGCAAATAGGTTTCAGGCTTTTGTGGTGAGTTGACTTTGACTGGCTGCTAGATGTCCACTCAGCAACTCTCTCATTCCCCCTTCCTTAACAAGCGTGGAGGAGAATGGGAGAAGTCAACTGGAAAATCCTGTAGGTTGAAATAAATAGAGGGAGCTCACTTCTTAATTATTGTCACGAGCAAAACAGACTTGATACCTTTACAGGTAGGGGTGGAAATATTTTCTGCTATTTTCCATTTATTCAGTTTTCGCCTCAGTATCAGGGAAGAAATGAGGATTGAAGTTGCTTTCCCTGGTCAGTGCAGAGGTGCTGAAAGCATTTCGATTCTTCTGTAATTCCTCTGAGAAGTAATTAAATTGAGAAGTAAGCAGCAATGAAAGAACAATAAGCAGAGATTCAAAAATTGCAAGCAATCACAGATACAGTGAAATCGAGCCTTTAAAGCTATGTCATAAAGATCTATCTTCCTCAGAACAGACTTTATCTTAAAATAGTTTATTTAGTGAGCTGCTTATCATTGTGCAACTGTGTCTACACAGCATAAAAGATAATGCAAACCCAACAACAAGGCTTGTTGGAGAAAATATCTCCTCAGACTAATACATATACTTCATGCTGTTCATCTGTTGAGTTTTGATTTACTCTGTATAAGAGATCAGTAGCAGTCTCAGCTTTTTCCTCAGCACAGCCATATTGTAATTCCATAACATTACCAACCTAGTGAGTGACTAATTTTAGACTCAATCCTGATAACACTAAAATGTTCAAATGCACCTCTGATTTTCCACTTCAGTCTGGAGAGTGAGATTTTCTTGTAATCTTAATATAAGATAGAATGAAAGTATCAGTTTCGTTTTGATGACCCAGATGCTTGATTCATGTCATAGCCACCATATTATTTAAACTTATCAGCTTCTAATTGTTTTCTGACTGTGGGCATAGATCAATATCTTACATCATATTAGTCAAGCTTGACTTATTAATATGTAGGAGATTTTGTTGGAAAAATTATTTCAAATGTGACTTAAATTCTCCTTTTTACCCACACACACGTGGTTGAACTCTAAAATCCAGTGTCTGATACCCAGCTAATAAAGATTAATGGATTCATTTACCAGATGGTTAGAATGTTATTAAAATGCAAATGGTTGGTTTCTGTTAATTGTTCAATATCACATACAATTAATCTGGGGATTTGCACACTTTCTTGTGGTTTTAGTACAGTTCACCTATAAAGCTTGGGGAGAAGAAGCAAAATATGGGCTTTTTTCCCCAAGCAGTTAAATGTACTGAAAAGGAAGCAATTGTGAACTGCAAATGAATTAGAGAATTGTAAGGTTTAGAACCACTAGATGCAGGAATACATAAAAAATGGAAAGAATTAGATAGAAATGTTAAGAAAATAGTACTTTTCACAGGGAACAGAAAAAACCCATAACAATTTCCAGTTAACAAAATTTTTATTCTGGTTTTGTAAAACTTAGTTTAACATGTTAATCTTTTACCTTTTACAGAGTTTGGCAAAGACTATGGAAGACTAAGCCCCAGATAAGTCAACTAAGTTGCTACATATCCTGCGTGCCACCAATAGCTGGCTCATGCCAAACCCGGCAGCTTGTGCCAAGCCACTGGGCTCAGCAGTCACCGCCGCACTCTACGCAGAGCACTCCGGAAAAATAGTCCCTCTCCCATCACCCACAGACTGTGGGGACTGGGCTGACCGCAGGGGCAGAGATATGACCACAGGGCCGGCACCATTTCTCCCAGACAGAGCAGGGATGCAGACATAACCGTGCGGCCATAGAGCATCTTTCACTGCCATGGCAACCCCAGCCCCCGTGCTCATCCCGGCATTGATTCCCAGCAATCCAAGCAGGAGAGCACTGTGCATGAGCCAATCAGGAGCAAGGGCAGCTGGGCAACCCCCATGAGGGGGAGCAGGGAGGGCAGATACAGCTGTTGCTTGCAGCCACACTGCCTTCTCCACCGCTCATGCTGCAAGAAAAGGGGTGTAATACTGTGGTGGGCAGAACTGTCTCTTTTGCTGCCTGTAGGAGGCTCCAAGTGTGTTGTCCCACAAACTGGGCAGCACATGGGACTCTCGCCAGGACTGGCTGTGGTGCAGCAGCCCTCTGCTCTCAGCCCATGCCGGCCACAGTCAATGACACGGCTCAGAAATGTCCCAGAAGCCAAAGGGAGATGGTGGGAGGCAGGACCACCGCAGCACCAGCAGGGGGATGGTGTGGGCAGGGCCCCAGGACACCTCGGAGCCTTGTCCTCACTTTGCTCCATAACCCTCCTCCAGCCAGAGGCGCGGGGTCCAATGGGGCTTGTCCACCACCAAGAGAGTCTGGGGGGACTGGGACAGCTGAGGGGACAGCCCAGCCTGAGGTTTCATACAGCACTGAGTGACAACAGTGCCGTCACTGGAAGCTGAGGTCCTGCAGCTGCCAGTGGAGAAAGCCTGGTCATAGAGGGACCTTCACTAGGACCCCCCCAGGGGGCTGCAGGGAGGGGTAAGAAGATATCCTCTTTGCTCTCCTGTGCCAGCATGAGGTGGTTCCAGGATTGCCCTCCCCAGCGCCCTGGGGCTGAGGGGGGCACAGTGATGGGCAGGACTTACTTACGTATTCATGAGCTGTGTATCATTGTGGCTCGCTCTGCACATGCTCAGACATGAATCATTGTGGAAAAAAAATGATTTATTGTATCCACGAAGAACAAAACTGTGAAGAGCTGGGGCCTCATTGTATTTGAATCTAATTCCAAATGTGCACCTTGTAGTTACTCTGAGGACAACATTTCAAACTTCATCACCTTCACTGAAAGGTAGTAACTTATATTTTGTCACTCTCATAGTTTAAACTTATATTTTGTGTTATCTTTAACTACAATTTTTAACTGGTTTTAGTTACAGTAATCCTTCAGCTCTTCACAGCTCAAATTTCGCAGCTTCAAATCTTTACATTTATTTCCCCAAAAGACATCTTTTTCTTCCTTCTGTTGACACAGGTTTTCCGGTGTCACATGAGCACAGGATGACTGTTCATGTGCAGTGCGTGACTGTGCGCCTTGACTGCCCCAGGGGATGGGACTGGCATGCGCGAGGGGGGGTGGGCAGTGCCTCTCTCTTGCTCAGGAACGGCACAGAGTTCCCTCACTTATGAGTTTTGAAGGGGTTAAATGGTGGGGAAGCTTTATAACACAAAGTCAATGGTTTATTACAGCTGTGGAAGGACAGGGCCTCACATTGCTGCCTGGCACAGCCCCAGCATGGCCCCAGGAATGTGAGGCTGCTTGATGCACATTCCCAGGGCCATGCTGAGGTTGAGCCAAGTGGCAGTGTCACACCAGGGCTGCACAGGGGCCACTCCAGGTGGCAGTGGCAACACAGAGCCTCACCAGTGCACCTGCTGTGACAGGGGAGGACACGGGCAGAAGGGACCTTCCTGTAGCGTGGCAGCAACACTTCCCTCCAATCCACTATCCCTATCTGCCTCTCTGGAGAGGGGCAGAGAAGATCCCCTTCACTCCACTGTCCCATCACATGGTATGGGGAAGGGCCAGGAATGGCCCCAGCGCTCTGGGACTGAAGGGGCAGGGTGATGGGCATGGCTCATTTGCATATGTATGGACCACTTCTTCCAAGATTTCAGCTGTCATGGGACTCTCTCAGACCCCCACAAAATTCGAGGAATTACTTTATTTGCTTAGTATAGTCTTCTAAATACGATAATATAAATTCACAACAGTCATCCTAGAAATAATATTTTATTTGTCAGGTATTTTGTACAGAAAAATATTCCCTCTATTTTGGCTTTCAGTGGTTTGGTTTTGGGGTGGTTGTTGTTGTTGTTATTTCAGAGAAGAGTATGTGGATTAAAAATATTTTTCTCCTTTGTATGCATTTCACTTCTTGAAACTGCAGACAACTGAAGAAGGCAGCTTCTTTCACCTGTTTAATTACCCATGTCTTCTTTCTGTCTTATCAACAAAAGCCAATTATGAGTCCCAAGTTTGACTGTCAGGCAAATATTAAGAATTATGAAACAGTGCTGCAGGATGATTCCCTTTTTTGACTTTCCGATTTTCTTTCTAGTGGTTTAAGTACATTTCTCCCCCTTCAAATTGTGATATTTGTAAAGGTTATATTCCTATGTGAATCTGAATGCTGTGTAAAAGAAGTTCTAAAATGATTCTACTGTTTCAACTGAAATAAATTCAACACCAAAATTATTCAGATTTAAAATGAAAATGTATTTAGTATCATCTGTGAATTAATTCAAACACAAAGTGACAGTTTCACTATAGTCTTCACTGGGAATTTCTGTTTGAAAACTTTTTGATTTAAGAGAGACCAGCATCTCAAAATATAATGGCAGTAAAGAGTACATTTTCAGTGCGTTCCTTTCTGCTTTATGGCTGTTAAACTAATGATGTGAGATGGAAATACACAAGCCAATATATCATTTGTGGGTGATGGGTCCTAAATGGTGACCACGTCTATATACACTTCTTTCTTACTGAATATATATGCTATCTAGTAATGTTAGGTAATTCTTGGGTGCTGTTATAGAGCTGTGACTACCATTTAGATCACCCCTACTTAGCCCAATCCTTCATGTTTCCTTTATATAAAACTTTATATCAACAACAGAAAGAGTCTAGTAAGCACTATTAATTGAGTAAGATAATATTATTTTCTTGTCACAGCTGATCTAGAGTTTTGTAAATTTCACAAAACTTCTTTTGATGTTTCTCCTTCCTGTGTCATCAAAAAGAAAGAGAGAAAAATGTCTTAAAGACCAAAGGAGTAGGCAAACACAGAAAAATGGAAGAGAGAATTGTAAAGGGAGTATTGTAAAGAGATAATTGCAAAGGGAGTATGAGTGATATAGCAAGTTCAGTAAATTAGAGAAATAAAAACTAAGGAGTTCATAGGGGAAATCATTCTAGCTAGGGAACTCCCTAAGAACAGCTATAGTAAAAAAGTACTGAAAATCACTTGTAATAAAAAGAAGAGAAGGGTGGTGGTCGTAGGAGACTCACTCTTAAAGGGAACAGAAGGGCCTGTGTGCAGACCAGAGCCATCCCTCAGGGAAGTCTGCTGCCTCCCATGGGCCCGGGTCCAGGATATCACCATGAGGGTACCTGAACTCATTACATCTTCAGACTACTACCCATTGTTATTGGTTCAGGCTGGCAGTGAAGAGGCTACTGTGAGAGGAGTTAAAACAATTAAAAGGGAGTTCAGAGAACTTGGTGAACTTATCGACAGGGCAGATATGCAGAGAGTGTTCTGCTCTATCCCTGTAACAGCAGGGATGAACAATGATTGTAAGAGTCGGGTAAAGAAGAAGAATATTGTCTAAGAAG
>WEKX01004173.1:78815-91467 GCA_013390025.1 Pitta sordida | reverse complement strand
GCGATATAGGAGACCCGACTGTACAACTTTATTCAGTCCAGTAATCTAAGTCCATATAAAAGAAATAAAAGAGAAAAAACCTCAACAAAATCTATTTTGCAAGAGAGAATCTGTATCTCTGGTTAATAATCATTTGTTAGGCTTATTTCCTTTGACTACTAACAGTTGGATTCCTTTGCTTACTAAAGTCTTTTTATTATTTGCCTCATAGGCATTCATTTCAGAGAAGGAGAAAAATAATAAATTTCACTTCAGTTTCAAACTATCGCTGACAAATACACTGTGACATTTGATTCTCCTTGTCTTTTTGATGCCCCTTCTAAATAAATACTGGTGGCCTGTCATTGCATGATTATAGCCAGAAATCCTTTCATCCAAAAATCCAGATTTTTAAACAATATATGATGGGCAATAGAAAAGACATATTTTCCCAGTGGCTTTTAGTTTTCACTAATGCTTACGTCTTCTGATTCAACAATTGTTAGAGATGAGACAAGCTGTAACTAAGGACAGAAAGGGCTCATGCTTTTATATTCTATTAAGGAAGTGAATAGAAATTATAATGGAAACGATGTAGAGAAGTTGACTCTGGTTTTGTGGTCCAGTAGAAAAAAAGATTAGATATGATCTTCCTATAACCTGAATACAAACTCTGGGAAAGTTCTGATTCTTCAACCAAGTCTGAACTTTGTGGCTTTCTGTTAAAGCCTGGACTTTTATAGCAGCCAGAGCTTGAATCCCACTGATACAGCACAAACCAACTGAACTAAATTCATTGGCCCTTGTTTGAATGCAAGTCAAATTAGATAGTCCCTTCAGGCCTCAAATTTTCTGATTCTGTGAAAAGTCTTGAATTCTGTATTGATCACAGACAAAAAAATATTGCAAAAAAAATTCATTTGAATTTAAATCTTGTATTTTGCATCAAACTTTGCAGCCTATACTTGTTATTTTCCTCTCTTTAAAACATGGAGTATGAACAGGAAAGAATCGCATTGATGGGAGATAAGCATACGCATAGAAAGAAATGGGAAACATTTACCAGAGGAAGTACTGCTTGTCAGTTGAGAATATTACATGTATAGGACCATTTCTTCTATGGCAAAACTCAACAGTACATTTTCAGGTGTATCATTTTTCTGTATCAATTTGCACCCAGAGTGTATGTTGCTGCAACTGGTCTATAGACTGTTAAAGACATTAACTGTCTAACAACATGATCACTTGCATATATATTGCTGTATTTCCTTTTTCCCAAAACATGATTTGGACTGTAGCACATCAAATAGCAGCACAGCACCATCATGCTGATACATACAAAGCATATGATGGAAAAAGAACCAAACTTTATATTAGTAGGAGTTTGGTCTATGACAGTTGCCTGGGAAGGATTGTTTGTAATGCATATCAACGCTGAAGCAATAGGTATATTACACTCATATATGCATAGTAGGTCTACCTAATGCAGCCTCATCAATCTTGGTACAGGTAAATTGGGGTTGATGAAGGAATCATTCTTATAGCTAATATTCTTCTCCAGCACTAGTGAAAAAAATGTTGATAACATTATCAACATGGGTCTCTCCAGCTTTTCATTGCAATGCAAACTTTTACAATTCAATGAATAAGAAGTGGTCTTTTATAGAATACTTTTTGTTAACAAGTCAAAGCATTCTTCAGTTAAGAAGTACCTAGGTGTGAAGTTTTCTACAACACAATCTAAGTGGGAATAGGCATCTGTTCAGCACTGAATAGAAACTGCATGTTCTGCTGTCTAACTGTTTAAATGCAGGATATAATACCAATATCTAGACATTTTGAGGTGGCTGTTTTGACTGAATCCACATTCTTGATGGAGTTCGGTCTTATTAATGACCTAAACACAGAAACTTCATCCTAAGGTCTCTGGAGAGATGTTTTCAAAACACCTCTGATAAAAAAGCCATTTTCCTCCCTTACAAGCTGGATTGGCAACGATGTTAAATTCAGCAGGACGCAATAACACAGCCATCAGCAGTTCACAGTTTACTTGTCCAGGTCCTGAATTCACCTCCGTAATTTACACTTTAAAAACTATTTAAAACTATTTAAAACTTGCTCAGTGCATAAAATCCATTACAAGTACTTAGGCTTGATTGATCTCCAGAGAAGGCTGAGCAAAGATGAGAAACTGTTCACTGACACACGTGAATGGGCACACAAACTTAACACAAAACGACAAATAATATCTTCCAGAAATACAAATCTACAGAAAGGCTAACTTGAAAAATGCTATTCCAATGTTCACCAACCACTTAAACTGAGGTGAAATGAGCAAATTAAATTGATCTAAGTATGGGCTGCCTCTGAGAAAGATGCTTGTGTGGTTGCACAGTAATTTGGGTCAGGGAACTAATCCAACTGAAAAACCAACCTGCTCTTTCTGCAAAAGGAAGTTTTAATCCAGTTCCTTGATTAAGTTCCCTTTGCAGCCATATAAGCACAAGTGTCAGCACAAAGGCAAGTACAGCAATTTGAGTGCCAACTGCTTGGTGCTTTAAAATCCTTTCCCTCTAATGAATTGTTTCTATTACTAAACAAGCTGTTTTACAGAGGCTGCTTTGCCAGTTTCTTCACTAATACAGTTCCTGAGGAAAGAATGACAGGTATTGAACAATGTGCTGGCTGGTATTCAGTGTGAAGTAGTTTATGTGCAAGAAGGAAAAATCCCTAAAAGATTCAACTTGGAAAGGAATCAGCTCATGAACTCAGTTGAGAGATGCACTCAGGAAAACACAAATAGGGAAAACAGGCAGTCAGCTGCCCTACCTTTAGAAAGGCCTACTAGCAATCACTATCTAGGAAGTCAGTATTGATGATATTAAAACATTAGGAAAATGATGCTTCCTTATTCAGAATTCAGGAGATTAGTGACACATTTCATAAAATATCTTTTTCAATCAAATTATTTGCAGATGTATGTTTTGGTGTAAAATTAAATTAATTTTCCAGAAAAATATTTGTGAAAAAATGTTTCTTCCAGGAGATCCTATCACCATTTTCTCAGTAGTTATAACAATATGTACTGGTCAAGGACAAGCTGACTAGAAGAGGAGCCTGCAAAAAGAGGGTTTGTAACATACTGTTGATGCTCTAAGCCTCTCCTCTCCTAAAAGATAGATTTATTCATTATCAATCATAGGAATCAACCATTGTTGGGAATTCATCAGAAAAGTACGTGACCCTGTTAGTACGGCACTGAACAAGAAGACAGAGGACCCAGGTAATTCTCAACACTTTACTGTCTTATGACAAAACTATGTGTTTTTTGTTTCAGTGAGGTCCACACAGTCCTGGATTATGATTTTCAGCTCTGCAACTGTCTCCCTTATGACACTGGGTAAAATAATTTCTTTTAATGCCTCTTAGCCTCCTAATTTTCTGGTTTAATCTTTTGGTACTGTGAACTCCAAAGGATTGTTTCTTGTGAAGGACTGAACAGTTTTTGTAATATAGGGTCCTGATTTAGGATTATTTCTCTAAAAACTGCTGCAATATAAATAAAAGTGACCATATATCATTATTTGATAACAATATTTTTTTCTAAAATCTGCCATTTTCTTGAGCAACTGCAGCTTGCCCTCTATGTTTTCACAGCACACCATGTTTCTTATACTTTTCAGCATCTTGGTTTCTTTCTGGAACAAAAACTTACTGCTGGCATGGACACAAGGTGAGTGTTTACAATGGCAGCAATGCACATCACTTCCTAAGAGGGTCTCCATTAGAGAAGAATAATTTTTCAAAAGCTTAATCCTCCTAATGTGCTGTCAGTTTGCTGTGGCACGCAGTCTTTAGCATGGTACTAGAGTGAGCACTTCCAGAATCCATGCAAAAAGGAAACTTCCCAAAAGATTAATGTTTCAAAATCAAGTTCTTAACCACCGGACTTGAAATACGAGATTTCAAAGCAGTTTTCATGTTCCATGTTTCATGATTTCTCTATGCTCCTGGAAAACACATTTTTCTAATTGAAGGCTATTGTGAAACCTGATGAACATCAGTGAATTTTTTATTTGAAATGCTAACATATATGCTAGTGTGTACAGGAGAAGACAGAAGATGAGAACAAATGTAGCACTAATATTTTTGTGTGGTTGTGTTTCTAAAATATCAAGAATAGGTTCATCCCAGGTTTATTACAAACCAACATTTTCAGTTGTAAAGGTGAAAGGAAGCACAACTTCAACCCAAATAGTGTCATCTTTAATCCAAACCAAAATGTTGTAGTTAGATTTGACAACGGTAATTGTTTTCTCACTTTTAAAATAAAATTAAGGGATATTTCAAATTTTAAATTAATTGTATTCTGTAAAATGGAAACTTCATTTTGTGGAAACAAAATGCACACCTATTTTTTTTAAAAGCAGGTGTGTGGCTTCACAAATGAGTAGACAGATGAATTTGAAGCAAGTTTTTTTTTAAGAACAAAAACCTGCTTGATATTCAGTTGAAATATTTTGTCAAACTCTGAAGCCACTTAAACATGTGTACTCACTGAAAGAGCTGACAATACCGACCTGTGAGGTTCAATCACAGTTATAACACTGACATGCAAGACTTCAGCAGGGAGAATCAGAATTTGGGGTTTCACTCTCTTGTGGGTGGTCTTCATACATTTGGTGCCAGTAGGAGCTCCCATTTGATGGGCATTCTGTACTGTGCCAGAGGTTAAAGAGAGCAGGGACAGCTGCAGTGGTTTTCTGTGCAATTAGCTTGTATCCCTTAAACAATATGTGAAAAGACAGTACCTTTCTACTATATCTTTCATAAATTACATTTTGTCACAGCTCAGAGATTATTTACATCATCTGTGCCCTCATTTATTCATTAAGCAACACTTTTTCTACTTTAGGTGTCTATTTACTTTAGTTATTTATTTATTTGTGCCAACCGTCTCATTGACATACCCGATGTTACAACCTGGAGTTGGATAAGTTTAATATTTGTGAGAACCCTTGAAATCCTTACAGAACAATACATTCATATATTTTTGGGTAATATTTCCCCTAAAATATTACCGTTTATGTCACATACCAACACCAAGAAGCATTTAATCCATGTGTGTTCTGTATAGGGACAATACTCTTTAGGTCTGAAAATGGCAACCACTCTAACGTAGACATGGAAATTAGAATAAATCTATTTGTTTCTTAAATTACTCCTAGAACCAGAATGGAGTCTCCCCGTGAAATAGTGTTACTTGGACAGATTAAATTCTGAATCGATGGATCAGAATAAATGCTTTGACGCAGAACAATCAAAAGTTCCTATGGCGTTCCTGTGACTACTTCATGTGAATGCCAAAAAACTTTCCAGTTCTGAGCAATTAAAAGTTGTCTGGGAAGTATCAACTCTATACTATGGGTACAAGTGACATTATCACAAATCTTTGCTGTAATTGCCATGTGTTCACTAGAAATGGTGGAAAATTGTCTGAGGTCTAGTCCAAGTTTCATCCACAAACTGAACTACTGACAAACACATTTACTTCTCTAAGGGAAGTATTGCAATGCCACCCCTTTCACAGTCCTTGATGTCTCTACAGCTGGACACAGCAAGCTGTCCAAGAAACGTCCAAGCAAAATGGAAACAGGACTCTCAAGTCAAAGCAAACCTAAGAGCCACACAGCTAAACACTCACCGAGTGTCCAACTTGGTATTCCTCTGCCTGTAACATCCAATCCTGATCCAATAGCAAGGAGCTACATTACACAATACCATCTGTTACCTCCACTCTTCTTCAAGTAAACAAAACTGAATGACCTACTGAGATATGTTCTGTGGGTTTTGGTTGACAGAAAAGTCTCTTTCTTTTATATTCCCTAGAACAGTGAGTAAGAAAACACAACGGTTCCAAGTCTTTTTGGTGCCTACTTGGTTTGCCATCATATGGTCTCTCTATACTATCTTTAAAAATGTTCACAGAAAATCCATTTTTAATGAACTTTTATTATAGGAATGAAACAGATCCATACACAGTAGTCAGCCATCCCAATTAGAAAACACTTGATACAGATTTGTGTTTAAAATCACACGTTGAGCCACTTAACTTTGGTTTATTTCTGGCTTCACTAAGAGTAACAAGACCAGTTCCAACTAGCTTTGTGTTAAACATGATCCATGTCCACATACAATGTGGCTAAAAATTATCTATCAGTCAACACGGGCAAACATAGAACTGCCTTCATGTAACCTGTGCTTTCCTGGGCTTGCACTAATTTGTTTCATGGTAAGTGGGTCATTACTGTCAAGGTAGGTTTTTAATTATTCTTCTCTTCTCCAGCACCATGGAATTATGTTTGAGAGTCATCCTATAGCATTAGAGATGGTATTCCCACTTTCTTATGCTATCTTCTGCTAAGGTCCAGTATCCAAAAGATAAATGACATAGCCAAAGTTATACTATACTCTAACTGCAGAACTGAAGCTAACATCCATGCCAAGCCCCTGAATCCCCATACCAACTCACAAAGCACGGTCAATACCACTTCCAAACTCATTAATGAGAACATGGTTGTGTTGCAGACACACAGTGAATGTGGAAAGAGCTTTTGTTCTATTATGATCTGGGGTCCAGCTGTGGGGGCAGAGATTTAAAATAGTACAATAGCTCCAGGCTTTGCAGACTGTTTCCAAGATCTTTATAACATCCTACATTCTGAGTATTGGCATGTGACAAACAGGACAGTAAACTAAAGACAATGTGTCATGTTTCTAGTGGAGACTGCTGTACAGTTTCCTCTGCCCTCCTTGGATCCTCTTTAAAAGAAAAGGCATAAAGCACAGAAGTGTCCTTTTCCTTTATGAAGCTGTCTGTCTTGATGCCTTTGTTAGATGCTTAAAGGACTGAGATCATTAAAAAAAAACACACACTCCACATGAATTTCATCAGTAACAAGAACCAAAGTTATGTGAGTCACATCATGGGGATATTTTTCTTAGCTGAGACAAGCTGGAAGGATAATGTAGCCTATCGCCTGGATACCTAATATTCTTTATGCTTTCAGAAAAGGCGTGTGGTTTTGATAGCTGCAGAAGTTAAAAAGGCTATAACCATTAATTACCAGGTATTAAACAAGATTATGCTTGTAAAATAATACCAGAGAAGTTGAGGGTGAACAGAGAAGTTAGATGTTTTGTCTGTTTGTTTTAAAGGGCCCTGGGTAAGTGGGTGGTCCAGAGTTGTAAAGACTATACAGCAAATTTCAATTCAATCATTCACCTTGAAAATTCAAACAGAGGCAGGTAGTCATTGATAAGTGAAATGAGCATGTGAGCAAAAATGAACACAGGTGGAGTGACAAGTCTTTGCAACACTGAGTAGGATACAGAGCACAAGTGACTTTTCAGAATTCATAATAATTACAGGAGGTATGAACAAAGTCAAACTTCAGACTAGATTAGTTGACCCATATTCTCAGGCTCTCTATAGCCAATAGAAGTATAAAGCTCCATGAAGAAGAAAAGTGTTCACTTAAGTTAGAGCATCAAATGGAACCACGTTCTCCATCTACAAGTTCTTCAGGAGAACAGATACAATTTTATTACTCTGACACCTAGAAACTCATGATGTATTTGGTGCTAATTAGAAACTGTTGCACTTCTCCAGAGTTCATAATCTTAGTGAGCAAAGAAAAGATTCAATGGCTTCTGAAAAGAAAGACTAAGTGGTTAAATTACTTCCCTAAAGTTATACATGGAGTTCAGTACATGGCAGAACTTGAAAATATACAGTCTTGTCTGACATCCTTATCAGGATGGGATACCATGAACAATTAAGGCACTGACCAGCCCTTTCCCTGAATCTGCATTCACTCATATTTTGTTTGTATGATGTATTTTACCAAGGTGTGAAGAAGAATTGCTCTGAATTAAATCAGATCCTTTTGATTTTCCAGTTCATTCAAGGAATAGAAATACAGTTATACCTCCTCCATCATGAGGAAAGGGACAGGCCAAAGGCATCGTGAAACATTATTCTCACAAAGAACTGCAGGTCATTAATATGCATGCAGGCCACGCCCATTGCTCCACCCCCCGGAACTCCGGAGCTCTACAGACAATTCTCTGCCCCTTCCCCTTGTCTCTCTCGGCACAAGCGAGCAAAGGGAAACGTTTCTGAGCGGCTGCTCTGACCGTGTGTTCCCAGTGCAAACTCTGCGCCGCTGCTCCCCCCCCTCAGCCCGGCCCGGCCCCAGTGCTCGCGCGGGGTCTCAGCGGAGCACACAGAAGCGGGTCAGGGTGTCGCAGGTCTCTAAACGCCATGCCTGCGCCATGCCCGCACAGCCGTGGGGGTGGGGGTGTGGAGGGGTCAGGTTGGTATGGGACTTTCTTTCGCTTTAACATCCACCGGTCCTGTGAGAAAGGGGCAGTGATCCCGGATGGCCCCAGAGAGCGGGGGAACAGAAGCCCCCTCCCAGCACACAGCTTGACTTACTTTCGTGAGGCAGTCTCCCCGTTCAGGGACCTCCCCGCAGGGCAGGGTGAGTCCTGCCCCACAGGCACCGCAGCACCGCCCCTTGGCAGAGCATGTCTCAGCCAGCTCAGCTCGCAGATGGCAGAATTATATTTGCGAAAAAATTGCTTCGCAAATGGGCGAGTTCAGTTGTAGTTTGTTCACCAGCCTGCATAGATTTAGTGCCTCAGACTACTTAACAAATGCTGAACATCACAGAGGCAGTCATAATGCTCTGTATTTCCCATTCTCTTGCAGGAAAGGACACAGGAAATACCTGTTTCCCAGAGCTTAGATTTGTTGGTAAAATGGACTGAAATATGAAATTCCGGGTAAGGTTTCTTCCTGGGCTTGGCATTTTATATGCTGTCTTGCCAGACATTAGCATCCAAGCACCGATTGTTCATGTCTTAAAAACATTATACACAGCAGTGTGAAGAACTCGTTTGCATTTTAGTGACAGCATGGAAGAAACATGCTCAGCTGAAATCTACCTTTGCAGGGACCAATGACACCACGCTCACAGAAAAAAACCCACCCAACCAACAACAAAATCCAACTGAACAAAAATAATTATAAGAAATACACTTATCATAATGTTTTTTCAACACAAACACTCTTGGAGTTAGTACCCAGTTCAATGACTATGAAACAGCTTTCAATACCAGGGAATGACTCCTTATTTCATCCTAAACTGGTGTCTCTCCACCATAACCATCACCAAGTAGTTATTTGAGTCTGCGTTAGGAAAAGGGAAAGCCATAATTCTGGAAAATCCTAGCATTTATGATTCAAGTCAAATACTTTCCAAAGCCTTGTGAAGCTTCAAGCAGGATGTTCAGCCTTTTCTGTGTTTCAAATTCACTACCATCATGATTACAACAGCCTGCAAGTGATATCTGGAATTGAATGAACTGGAACTGATCTGACTTCTTTTAGAGAAGAAAGTCTTTCAGCCTTCTGTCACCACGTGGAACCAGAGGAGGTTGTAGTGAGGTGTGTATTGGTCTCTTCTCCCAGGCAACTAGTAGTAGGACAAGAGAGCACATTTGTCAGCTATGTAGGGGAGGTTTAGGCTAGATTAGGAGAAAGTTCTTTACAGGGAGAATGATTGGGCATTGGAACAGACTGTCCAGGGAGGTGGTGGAGTCACCATGCCTGGAGGTATTTAAGAGACTGCATGTGGCACTTACGTCCATGGTCTAGTTGACAAGGTGGTGTCAGGTTGGACTTGATGATCTCAGAGGCCTTTTCCAACATAATTGATTCTGTGATTCTGTATTCTGCCCTTAGGACAACCATCCCAACAAGTGGGAAGGAGGTTCAGGATGACTTGATGATTACTTTGTTAAAATTTCCCCACACATACTATTGAATTAATTATACTGGTATTCAGACAGCTGTTACCTGTACTGCAGCAGTGTGTAAGGGCCCCAGGGACTCACCTGTGCTGAGGAATGTATTTCCATTTCAGACTCCTGTCTTGCCAATAAACTTCCTGTGCCCACTCTGAAAGAAGATGTGAGGCACTGAACTAGTCTTTTAAAATGTCATTATGTACGCTCAGACCAAGATGATTGAAGGAGGATATTTCCAGCTGGGAAGGAGCCACGTTGGAAAGTCAGAAGCAGAACTGAGCCCAAGAGGTTTCCTTCCAAAGTGAAACTGGCAACTCTCCTGCTGTCTGCCACTTCCACTCAGCATTCCACTAGCATTTTTGGCATTTTCTACAGGAAGTGGCTTTGATGACTGATTGGAACTGCCTTTACCACCTGGCAGGGCAACTTCAGGGACCTACAGTCTTTGGGAAATATGTTGCAAAACTTATCTTTAGCTTCTCAGCAGCACAGTGTTGTATGGTAACGTACGACAGCCTCCACTGATCACAAGTGACACAGACCTTTTCCTATTTCAAGAGTAATTTTTCTTTCACATGGACAAATACTAAGTTCTTTAACTTCAGAAATAGAATACTATGTTCAAAAGAAGTCTGAAATCTTGTCCTGCAAAAAGTTCTTTGTGGCAAGTCCCTTTATCCCTAGGAAAATATTTTGACTTCAGTGGGATAAACCATGACCATAGGCTCAGCACAACAGAGTAAAAATCTTTGTGTTGAACAGGAAAACAAGGTTCCCAGATCATTCTACCTGGCTTGTTTGAAAAAATGAACACTTAGGTTCAATGAACCTAAGAACAAAATTAAATTATTGATGAAGCATATTTAGATCTCAGCCTTAACCATTATAATTTCTTCCAGGCGCAAACACCTTGAAAGTCATGTGGATACTCTTGACTTAAAGCAATTTATAAGGTTTAACTTCACTAAAGCTTAACACTTTATCACTAAATGGTCTCAAATATTATAAACTGATTAACTAAAAAAAATTGTAAGTACATTGTAATCTTCAGCTTCTCCAAGCATTTTCTGTCTAACATAGTTATTTTAGTGATCAGGTTTTGACCAGAAACAACTTAGATGATTTTTTTTTTTCCTTTGGGCATGTTTTTTCCTTTGTTGAAAATCCAATTAGAAAAATATGTATATTTTTATATATATATATATATATGTATCTAAACATCTATAAAAGTAAATTGGACGTTGATGCTTTTCCAGAAAAGAGAAATGTCTCCTGAACTATTTTGGGGTTTGTTACAATTTTTGGTTTATGGTTCTTCACTTTAATACTTTTCTAATCAATCCAGCATTTTTTTCATGAATATTCTCAATTGGATGTAAAGTCAGTTTTTATTATAAGAATTTAATGAAGGAACCTTGAGCAACTGTACAGTTTTATTTCTTTTCACAGGGTTTTAGGTATCTTAATAACAGGCATGAGATGAATACTGCAGCAGTGAAGATAATGTGTAAATGTAGGATGTAACCTGCTAATACACACCTGAAGTGAAACTGAAAGATGACGAAGCAGTGAATTACAACTTGTTCTCCACCAACATGTTGGGTATGTCCAGACGAATAGGTGCAGACACTTGGGATTTTTACTGTACCATACTTCACACAAGGCAGATGGCAGCCAGCTCTATCCAAAAGCCATGTAACCATATGAACATGGCATCAAGCCTGAGCTAATATATCTTGCTTTTCACCACATGGCTTCTGAATTGGACTTGTCCTGTTTGGTGGGCTTAAATTAGGGAAAGTAGATGCACAACGGCCTTAGTTCACCCAGAAAAGCATCTCCTGAGAAGAATCATTCCCATGTAGTTTTCAAATGGGCTGTGATGCACTATGATGAACTATCATTTGACAACAAAAAATTCAATACAAAATACATTTCAATACAAAATCCAGTTATGCTAAAGTACTTCATACTCTCTATTTTCTTAAACATATATTGTCAAAATTAACAACAACCTGCATACATTAGTTTTATGTAATGACTGATTGATCACTGATTTCCTGGAGAAATTCTGAGCAGATTTACATTTAGTCCATGAGGTGAATTCCCATGGTAAAAAACTGGTATACTGCTGGTCTGTAACTTTTTGATGAAATGGGTTTTTTTGTTAAAAATACATGAAAGTCTTGGAAACAAAATTTAATGCACTTACCATTTCAACAATTTATCTGTGTTCTTAGATCTTAGATTGAATTTCTGGCCAAAACCACACTTGTCTGGGTGGGTGTCTGGATGGATAAGTGACTTGACCATCTTAAAGCTGGGTCTCATGACACAGGAGAAGCCAAGACATGCAGCCTGGCATGGCTAAAAGGATTTCTACCGTGGTGGTTTGTAACAGTTCCTTTGAGCTGAGAGTGAGGGCAACACAGCATTAAACTGAGTTAACACAAAAACTTACACTGTCTTGCATAAGAACATATGATTAAATGAGCTCCCCATTTTTGTTTATTCCCCAGGGACTAATACATAAGCAGTTAACTTAACTGGATTATTTTTTTTCACGATCACATAGCACTTCAGAGACGGAGCCTAGAACACCATCCACGACACCTGACTGAGCATCCTCTTTTCACAGAATCACAGAATATTATGAGTTGGAAGGGACCCACAAGGATCATCTAGTCCAACTCACCATCTAACACCCGTACAGGGACCGAGAGCACATCCCAGAGCGTAACAACAACCTAGATCCCTCACAGTCTAGCAGGCCACTCCGAGCCGGAAGGGGCCCAGG
>WEKX01004173.1:0-78476 GCA_013390025.1 Pitta sordida | reverse complement strand
TTTGTAACCCAGCATAAAATGTTCCCTTCCAGCCCATGCTTTACAAGTTTCTCCTGAAGCTTATTGTGGGAAACCGTGTCAAAGGCTTTGCTAAGGTCCAAGTACACAACATCCACAGCCTTTTTGTCATCGACCAGTCGAGTCACTGGATCATAAAAGGAGATCAAGTTAGTCAGGCAGGACCTGCCTTTCCGAAATCCATGCTGACTAGATCCAATGTCATGGTTGTTCTGCAGTTGCTGTGTAATAGCACACAAGACCATCTGTTCCATGACTTTGCATGGGACTGAGGTCAGGCTGACTGGTCTGTAGTTGTTAGGATCATCTTTCCTACCCTTCTTGTGGATGGGTGTCACATTGGCCAATTTCCAGTCTTGTGGCACAACCCCAGTAAGCCAGGACTGTTGGTAAATTATGGAGAGTGGCTTGGCGAGTTCATCTGCTAGTTCTTTCATGACCCTCGGGTGGATTCCATCCAGTTCACCACTTGACCAAATTTCTTCTTATTGTAGGAACTGAAAGGATGGAAGCCAATTAGCCACCTGTTTCATTGTCTGGCATTTCTAAGACATCTAATGTGTGCTAAGTGAAGCAATGTGCTTCACACATACAGGACCTCCTGCTATTCAAGAAAGTTGAAGTTTCACACATGACCAGGACCTTTCACAGTGTAAAACATTCCAGACTTCTGTTTCTATTAAACAAATCTTTTGACTGGGAGCACTGATTCCATTTTGCCTTGTGTTGTCCCTGATTTCCTATGGCTGTTTCCTCTCTTTCCGCTCCTCTTCCTCTTCCAACACTGGTGCCAATACACTGGCCACACACACACACATGTCATGGTTGCTAGTAGCCAGCTGGCAGGTGGTAGATATTTTTCTTGCAGCATATGTATGTGTGGATGACTGCTCTTGCTGTGTGACTAACTTAGTTGCTGGCAGTGCTTTTGGCTGGGTTATACTCTCTGGCATTATTTTACTTCCAGACATTTGATGGGTTGACTCTCGTGTTTTGTTCTCCCAGACAGTATTTTTCAGTATTCCTTTTTTTTCCAGCCTCAGACAGTCATGGCTGTGTGGGTGTCTTTTAATGATGTTTGCACAGCTCCAGGCCTTTCTGTCATTTTATACAGCTGTGAAGGGAACCGTGGTGTGTAGGTATGTATGTGTGTATTCATGCGATGTGTCTCCCACTCGTATGTGAATTTCTTTCTGATGTGCACATGTGTAGGCATGGTCCTATTCCCTCCTGATTTTGTGAGTTCAGCTCTGCCTATGTGCATATCCTTCCTTTGGTGCGTCCATTTGTACAGTCTGTTTATACCTGAATACACAGATTTCCCAGTGTGAATGGATATGTGTCCTTAGTATATGCAGAAAAAACAATTTCAAAGGTATTATTAAAGTTGCAAGTCAGACAACAGATATGTGAAAATACAATAATTCAATTTGCTTGCTCATTCTAAATTCTGGCCCTGTGTATTTATATCTGCTGAGATAATCTAAAATCACATCTATAAATTTCTAATTAATTTGATGCTCGAGGCAGACCTGCTCTAGGAAAGCTGCACAGCAAATTTATGAAAAATTTGTTGCAATAATTGTCTTATTTACTGCAAAAGACAATGAGGCAGATACTTACTAAATAAAGGTCCTCTTGATTCTTGATCTAGCATGTCTTATCCATCCAGACTTCCCTTTGCAATTTCTCTATATTCTAGACTCAGTCACCTTCCCTAATTCTTTATTCTGATTTCAAACTATTTTTCCAGTCATTTACAGCTTTCACTGTGTCCTCTTTCCAAACTAGCCACAACGTCAGCACCTGAACTGTAAATGCAAGTTCCTTCTGCCTTTGACATCCTTCAGATACATGCTTTTGATATGTACTGCTTTGTTTTCCAAAAATATCTGTATTAGGTTGACCCTGACTGGATCTCAAGGACCCAGAAAAGCCATGCTCTCACTCTGCTCTGCAACTGGACAGAGGAGAGACAACATAAAGAAGGGTTCAGGGGTTGAGATAAGGACCAGGGAAATCCCTTGCTGACCAGGGGCAAAACAGACTCCAAGTGAGGATATTAATTGAAGTTATTACTAATGGAATCAGAGCTTGAGAATTAGAAGTAAAATAACTCTTAAAACTCTTCTCATGGGCTGCAGGTGGACCTCTACACTCCCATGGTCCTCCCCCTCCTTCTCCACTTACCTTGGTGTCTGCATAGTTGTTTATATGTTCTCACCCTGCTCTTCTCCAGCTGCAATTTTCATCTGCCCAACATCTTTTTTCTTCTTCTTAAATATGTTAACACAGAAGTGTTACTTTCATTCCTGATTGGCTCGACCTTAGCCAGTGGAAGGACCCTCTTGGAGCTGGCTGGCATTGGCTCTGCCAGTGGGAGAAGCTTTTAGCAGCTTCTAAGTGAAGATAACCCTGCAGCCTCCCCACGCCTCACACTACTAAAACCTGGCCATGCAAACCTAATACAATATCTAAGCAATTTTCAGTTCATGTCACTTCTACCCTCATTATTAATGTGCAAAACACACAATGTGAAATGTTTGACTGCTACAATACACAATTGCCATGAACAAAAGCATAAAACTGGATTTCTACTATTCATATTACATATAAGCAGTTCAAGATTCCTGTAACACCTGAAGGACAGACAGAATTTCTGTTTTTAGAAGGTCAGAAGAAATAAAAATTACTCAAAGGAATGAAAAGCAATGGCTTAACTGTATGGTGGTATATTCAAACAATAAAGCACATTTATGAAGTGATATAACACACACATATATATAACAGCAAGATATATTCATGAAACATCTTGTTGCAAAATGAAGTATTATTTTCCAAGCCTTAAATTCTGTTATTCTTGCTTGGAACATATTTTCCTTGAGTGATGAAAATTACATATTATATGTGCTGCTGGTAAGATGGTGACATCAGTCAACAAGTAGTGATTATGGACGCACACTGAACCACCTGAGCACCAGACAAAATTAAAAAGGAATCCTCTGTTCTGTAAACACAGACAGAAGAGTCAGGAAAACATCCTGCAGAGACTACTAGAGTTTGACAAACATAGTGCAAAGACAGGAAATCAGTAGAGGTAAGACCAAAGTAGCCGATGAATCTTATATACAGAAGCAAAATCAAATGCCAAAGTAAGAACACATAAATACAGTCCCCAGCTCATCATATACACATAGCTGAGTGATGACCTACAAGTGCTGTCAGATGCTGTAGGCACAGAGTCCAGTCAGTATTTGTTGAGAATAAATTAAAATAGTCCTGAAGAGTCTTCAATTACTGGGTAAGTGCTGTAACATTTCTTTAATGAATACACTTCCACAGGCTAGTCTGAGACTTCAGTATGATTTGAAATAAGAGCCTTACAAAATCAATGTCAGTTTTGAGTATGCCAGATGTAGAGCTTAGTGCTCTGAGTACACACTTGTAGTCACCTGATAACAAGTCTTTTCCAGATTCTTCCACTCATCAGTTTCAGAGAAGAAATGTGGATGTTTGCAATGCATTATAACACAAGACAATTTATAGCCACAGTACAGTTAAACTGGCAAGAAACTTCCAGTGCTAAGTATGTGGTTCAATGGAGCAAGTGTTACTGGCTAAGCTGCACCAGTAACCTTTAAAGAAACATTCAGACTATTCTACTAGGGTTTTTCAAAAGGGAAATAACTTATGTTTACTCTGGAACATTTTTTTGAAACTTTTCCTGCTCATACACTACTATTAAACCATACACGTTTTTCTACCACTACATAGCCATTTTTCTTTACCCTTGAAAGTATACCGGAAATAGAATTGTTCAGAATACAATATAATTTTGTTTACATTACTATTAACAATAGATTTCACTTTCTACTGCAGATCGGTTATTCCAATTCATGCTGCACTAATAATGTCCCAGTTGCATAAAAACACAGATTTCAGAAATCAGAAGCGTGACTACCACCACAATCAGAATGCTGTTCCTTTAAAATTAGAAGCTGGATGAATATAAGCTAACTATTTTCAACTAACTCCTTGAACTATCAATATTCTTTTCAATAGCTCAATTGATAAAAATCCTGACAAAAGACAAACACAAAAATACATGGACTATACCTTAATTATTGATTTTAATACCTAAAAAAGTATTTCTGGAATTTCCACCATTATCTGTTGGCTGTACTAGTGATGTTCAGCTGTGCTAGCAAATGGTCACTAGAAAGGTTAGGAAACTAATATTTATGAAGTAATTTATGATCTTAATATTTAAATATTTTATATAACTTTCTTTATAAAGTCATTCTGTTCAGTTTGGTACAGCAATAAAAATCTGGATTATCTCCAAATTAAAATGCATTCTGCAGGAAAATTTTAACATCTATCTGTATAACTTTTCCCAGTTAATTTACTTCAACTAGTTGGCCAAATATGAATTCAAAGGAAGCAAAATTCATAATCTTCTTTTTTTTTTCCAAGTTTGTTTAAAATTTAAGTGAAATTTCTTAAAATCTATTTTAGATGGATAGAGCTATAATTTTAAGTTCATAGAACACACCTAATCACATAAATTACTCTCATTCAGATCTTCCCAGCATATCACCTGCTGCTGTACAGGCAAATGCCAAGTGGTGAGCATTCAGTATAAACGTGCACATTTATAAAACATTTACAAGACTTTAAAAGTAAAATAGAAAAACACAGCAATTATTCCAAAGTAAAAGTTTATAAATAAAATTAATTATAACTTGAAATGGAGCGTGGACTNTGAGAGGGTCCAGAGAAGGGTGACAAGGATGGTGACAGGACTGGAGAACAAGACCTATGGGGACCAACTGCAGGAGCTGGGGTTTTTCAGCCTGGAGAAGAGGAGACTCAGGGGTGACCTCATTGCTCTTTACAACTACCTGAGGGGAGGTTGCCGCCAGGTTGGTGAGGATCTCTTCTCTCAGGCTGACAACACCAGAACAAGAGGACATGGCCTTAAGCTACACCAGGAGAAGTTTAGACAGGATGTTAGGAAGAGCTTTTTCACAGAGAGCGTGATCTCTCAGTGGAATGGTCTGCCCAGGGAGGTGATAGAGTCGCCAATCCTGGAGGTGTTTAAGAAAAGACTGGATGAGGAGCTCAGTGACATGGCCTAGATAATGTGAGGCTTGGATGGATGGTGTGTGGTTCCCATGGTTCCACACTTGTGGGTTCAATCCCTGGGTGGGCATTCGCTGGGAGCTGGACTAGATGATCCTGAGGGTCCCTTCCAACTCAGAATAACCTGTGAACCTGTGAAACTGAAAACTCAGGTCTTTTGCTCTCTATTTGAGTAGCTCTACGAAAACAAGACATTAAACACATAACTAAGTGATGTGCCTTGTGATCTAAGCTAACTGAAATCATCCAAAAACTTAATGCAAGTTATGTTGAAATGCATATTTTTCTAAATCACAACACAGGTAGAGCACAGAAGGACATATGTAGTTTATTACAGAATACACACACATGCTGGAGATAGAGAAAATAATTCTAAAAATCTATAAAACTTATTGCACAGGCTATGATATTCCATATAGAATATTTTTTTTAAGAATAGTGAAAAGTTGAAACAACACACTGGATAAAAAGATACTTTGTCCCAAGGGCAAGTACTGTAGTCATCAATTACATCTTGAACTACAGAAACAAAATTAACTAACTTGATTGAAAGCACCACATTGCAATAAAACATATTATATACAGATGAACACGAATTGAGAATGCTATTTATTTGAAACAGCAGGTATAATATACTGCACCTCTATACCTCCTCATGGAATATTTCTAAATGGGCTACCCATATTTTGCAGCATGACTGCACATTGATTTATGGAGCCAAAGTAAATGATACGCTTTGCCAATAAAAATTCCTTGCAAAGGCAGCTTTTTCCATTTCATTTAAAACTGAATATGAAAAGAAACATGTAAAGATACTTTTAAAAAAAACCCCATTGCTATGCAAAATGCTACAGGTATTAAAGTATGTTTGTATATATGTGTGAGGCTATTTTCTGCACTGAAACAGATTCTGATACAGAAAATATGGGAAATCACTTTGCATACATGCAGTCAGCACAAACAGTAGTTCCTATCTGAGGGGTGGAAATAGTCCTTGAAAATAATTCACTGGTTTGCTTGACATGCGAATGAGACGCCCTCGGTAACTTTGTGTTACTGTGTTTTAACACAGCAATTCTGCGTTGGTGTGTTAATGGAGTGCACAAGCAGTAAGATGTATGGATGTGCTCCCTGCCTGGCAGAGGACGATGGACTGTAAGCAGCTGATGGAGGAAATGTACATCCATCATGTTATGCATGACATGTCATGGGAAGACTGCAATACCTGATACTGATATATTGTTAGCATATGAGTTTCAGCATGTTTAGTTTCTATTGCACTTTCAGTGCTGCCATTTAGCCAATAAGTAGAGAGGTAGAATGGTCCCTAACACATTAATTTTAGGCAGCTATAGTTGCCCATCATAAGGGATATTCACAGGATCCAGTCTTAGCCACCTAACATTTTTTTGTGAATCCATCTCACATAATGTTGGATATTTAGAATCCAGATGCCTCATCTTTAATCTGTAGCTTTAATCTGTAACAGCAGTCTCATCCAGATTCTGCAGAAATCAATCTCACTAAAATAATTCCTTGATGTGCACAGTACAACAATACCAATAAGAGCAATTAATGCTTACTTACATTAGTCCTTTTTTGCAAGGCATACGAAGTAAACCCTAACAATTTAACTGGCAAAAAAGTAAAGTACACTGCATGGAAAATTCTACACCAGTTATAGGAAAGGAAAAGATAAAAAAATTTCATGCTAAAAATAAGCAGAAGCAATAGATAATTCAGCTTAACAAAAAACTTCACCCAAATCTAATTGAAGCATCCATGCAGATTCTGGTGGAAAAGTTGGAAAGAAATTTGGAGAACGTTATCTCAAGGGAACTTCAAATCTCTTTTCACTATCACAATTCAAGTATTTTCAATGGGACCTTGAAACCTTTTGAAAAAGAGTTTGAGGCTGAGAGCACAACAAAAATGCCACTGTTAGCAGACAACCCTTCCATGCTATTCACTCTCAGCTGAGATAACCACACTTTCAACTGCTCTATAAAATCAGTAGAATCACATTTCTTCTGCTTCACTTGTGACATCATATCATACATTCACACTTCTTATTGATAGTTAGATGTAATTATCACATATCATATGTAAAAATGAAAATATAGTACATAATTAATAGATATAATTATATATATATATGATAATAGGAAAAATAAATGCTTCTCTCCCTGCATTGCACTAATCTCATGTTGTGTCACGCCTTTCATCGTTAAATCCCATGGCATTCTCTGTGTCACTTCTTTCTCTCTCTCCTTATCTCAGTTTCTACTTCTCTTTGCTATGAAATAACAGAATAGGCTACTTTCTCCTCCTTCCCATCCAGCAGGGACACCTTTCTTTGAGAAACCTGCTACATAATTGCTCCTTGTCCTTCCTTCCCATGCTGGAAGCTTTTAAGATCTGCCAGTTGGGATCCTTGTCACCTAACATTAGTTCCTCCCCACTGAAAGGTCAGCTACCATTCCAGAACCTTAAAAAGGCCATATGTCCTGTCACTAGAAGGATTTCTTCTATGATGATCATTGTACTGTTGAATCACTTTTCACTCAACTAAATCAGGGATTATTTAACAGTGATCTGCAATATGTTTGCAGTTACATTTATTTTAACTCTTTTCTGCTGTAAGAGTTCCTGTGAGTTGTGGGACATGAAGCAGAATCCCTGAACTTATCAGTTCCCATCCGAATAGTTTGCTAGAATCCTTACTTCTTACCTGGGACTAGGGAAAAAAGAGTAAGTGAAGTTTCTCTGGCAATGGTAAGTAACCCCATGATGAACTTGAAAAAGTTGAAAACACTTGAAAAGTGAAAACACTCCTGAAAATAATTTTTTCTCTTGCTGCAGCAGCTGTTTTTGTTGAGCATTAATTCTCTGAGTCATGAGTACAAGTGATAAATGCAGATTGTTAGCAGGAAGACAAATGTAGCAACAAATCATCTTTGGGGACATGGGACCACTGACAAGCACTGGAATGCCTTGTGGTAAGTACATCCCTTTAGAATGGATCTTCATCAGTGGACTTAGTCCAGGTCTGGATCATGTTGCCATAACCCTGCAGTGGCTTTCAAGAACTTATAAAACATACAAGCAAATTAAGTGAAGGTAGTAAATAATAACAAAAATACTTTAGATTTCCAAAGCACATTGATTCTAAAGGTCATAAGAAATCCAATTATAGTCATAATTAGACAGGAAACAATTCTGATTAGCACCTAGTAAGACTTTTCAAAATTCCTAATATAGACACCAGCTTCCTTCTGAAAATGCATTAGGTACAGATACATCTGCATCTGAAGACTCCTAAATACATCTTTAAAAAAGAACACAAGTACATAGATGCTCCACTACATTTAAGTTGCTATATAGGTTTCAGTCTTATAGAAATAGAAGACAACTGAATTACTTTCTAACCTTTCTCTATTAATGCAGAAAGAGATGCAAAGGAAGCACAGAGCACTCTATCTTACATCCACAAGCATGAAAAAGTCAGAGCTGCCCCTTGTCTACCCAAAGAAACTGGTCTTCACATTCTGCACCATATTTTCCATTGCCCTTGATGTACTTGTTCTGCTGTCTAGTTTCAGTGAGAGTCTCTGAGAGCTTTGAATATGTCAGTGTCCTACTATGTCCTCTGCAACACTGCCATCCTTGGGAGTACTGTCCATTTACTGTGATTTATAGCTCTCATGACCTGTAACTAGAGTGAATTCTGCTGCTATGTTAAACTTCCGTTGTACTACAGCCTGAGTCTACCTTCATGTTCTTGTAACTGAATATGCCATCACCACTGCTCAAAACTAAGTCACCTCTCTCCATTCTGTTAAACTTTGAGTGTTGGCTACTCATAGTTACTGTCTTTACTGAACTCTTGTCTTTACTGCTTCTTTACTGAAACTCCTCACCCTACTTTTTCGTCCAGTTCTCCTTAGTTTCTGTGATAGTGTCATTCAAAACACATTTTCTAATGATCTCTCATTTGTACGGTTTATACAGGGTACCATCTTCTTTTCCTGGAGAAGGCAACTCTTAGGTGTGAATTCCAGACTAGTCGTTGTGTTGAGAGCTTTGAAGACAAATAAAATGTCTCAGATCAAGACTGTTAAACATAAAGAGGCCAAGATGATTAAAGTGGATAAGGAAGATGTATTAAGATAGTCTTTGTTATTTAATATTTCCCAGGGGCTCACACTGCAGACAGCAAGGACTTGCTACTGAGTGCGGAAATGAACCATGGCAAATTTTTAACGTGCTTTGTTATACTTTAATAGTGAAACCCATTAAACTATAAAAACATAACGATGCTCATAAAAACTTGACACTCCTCACTAAAGACAGAGCTGCTGGAAGCTGCCTCTGTTCCAGTGCAACCCTGCTGAGCCACTTTACTATGTCTCTGACTCCCAACTCTGGGACATTGTGGCACCATGGCTGCTTTCAGCTCCTATGGAAGGAGCCGAATCCACCAAAAACACAAAGTAGAGGCTCAGAGCTTTGTTTGACTACAAACTTTTACTGCTTGCTGCAACCCTTTCCAATTTCAGAACACACTGCTTCATTGCTTCACAGCTGTCTCACCCAGCAGAACCATGGAGGTTAGACTCTGGTGAAGCCAAAAGTCTACTATGAAGTTTTTCCGCCATCTCACTACTTTACTTCTTTCCTGCCTGTTTCCCTAGTGGGAGACACTAAGATGCTCATAATAAAGCTCTAGAATATCTGTTCTATGCAGATTGTGCTGCATCACCTCAGCAACAGATGGCCATCCAATGGTTTGCCGAGAAACAGAGTTCAGATATATTTCTGTTTGTTTTTAAAATATTTTACAATATTAATAAAGAAATCAGATTATTTTTCTGGGTGTAGAACTTTCTAATTCGTTCAAAGTTTATATACATAAACAAATAAAAACCCCAATAAGCCAATACATGTAATCTTTTATTTGAATAAAAGAAAGTGTGCTATGCCTTGAAAATGCATCTAGCAAAAAGGGTTTCAGTAGTCCTTAGTTATGAAGACAGTTATTTCGACTATTTTAAATAGCTCTGACAAAATATCCATCTCCTGAAATCCCCAGAAGGTGATGTGCTGCCAAAGAACTGCAGCTAATGCTTTATTGAACTGATTTTGAAGTAACCAGGCAAATTAAATACCCATCTGATGGGACGGCGCAAGGAAAGTGCCCATAAGACTATCAGTCACAATCAGAAATTATTTATTCAATATTTAAAACAAGGTATTTAATTTATTTTGGAACTGATAATAAATCTAGCAGTTTTGAGATCAATTCTTTTCCTGCAAGCAACTTGTTCTGAACTTCAGAATCCTTCTAGAGAAAGATCAAGCCAGATGAAGAATTGAACTAATATTTTTTTAACATTTTATTTGATCTGCACAGCTGCTGACATATTTCTTAAAATAAGATGCTGACTATCTCTGCAGTAGGAGGTACAGATCTTAGCAAGGATCTAGAGTTTACGAAGCATTTAATGTGGCTCTGTTGGGCACAGTCAAACCACACATTAAGTGTCTATACTTGCTACTGCTACCATCTTGATACAGTAATAAGTGCTGAATGGGAATTCACTTTGATTCACTTCTTGCAAACAGGTATGTCAAGTTCACTACCCTGACTGGTATGTATCACCTTGTCGCTTTGCAAATACAAGGCTGGAGAAGGCTCATCTTTTCCATTTGCAAATGATATATAAGAAATAGGGTTGGGCAGAAAACCAGAAAGTCATCCATGCTATGCTCCTGTCCCAGAGCAGGCTCAGTTTCACCTCATCCTTCATCACAGATGTTTGTCTTCCAGCCTCTAAACGTACATGCCTCTTCTGGTTCTTCAGGGTCATTCAGGAAAAAGGTTCTGTATACCTTCTCAGTGACAGAAAATCTAGCAGATTTGATGCAGCTACTCCATGCTGCCTCTGCAATTATTGTATTTATGAAACTGCACAGGCATTCTTATGCAGGTAATAAAAGAACATAACAAAACTGGACATTATTCATGCATACAGGAAGTTCCAACCTAGCTTTCCCCTCTAAAAAGTTGTGATTTCAAGTAAAACACTTTGCTCCCGCCATTTCTTGGCTTTGGACATTAGATATTAAAAAAACCCTCAAAACCATTTTCTGGTTTTATTCCTATATTTATAAGAAATGTAGAGTTTATGCCTATCTGAAAATCAGTATCATAGTTTGCTGCATTTTAATCACAAGATGATTAGCCATATTTCTGAATTTTCCTGTCCTACCTATCCCCATCAGAAATGCCATACAGCTGGCCCAGGAAATTCATGTTAGCCTACATAAACTTACCAGTGCTAGTGTACAAAGTGTCAATAGCTATGTGATGTGGAAATCACTAGCACATAAAAAAACATGAACATACAATACCATTATCGATGCATAAAGGGATTACCATGTTACAAGGCAATTCCAAGTGAGTCTTATGGATTTCTGGTATTTTTTTCTTTCTGTAGAAAAAATCCCTCTGCATAGAGTCTGGGAGAAGAGCTGGGCAAGTGTTATTATTCCATTTATACAAATAGGATCTTTTGTATAATCCAAACATACAAACCATTCTATGATTCTATGGTGAATGTTTTTGAATTTATAACAAATACGTCAAAAATAGGCCTCACTTTATTTACATCTATGATAAGTGGGGGTGAAAGGCAATGAAATAACTGAGATTATCAGAAATTAGATGTCACAAGATGCTAAGAACTACTATGAGAACTAATTTAGAATTATATTCCTGTTTTTCTCCACTCAAATATTTCAAAACATTCTGTTCTAATTGGCATCTTTCTAATAGTTTGAGAGTTATATAATGTTAATGAAAAGTCAGTGTGAGATTGAAGAACAAAGCATTTTATTTCAAAGCTTAATTTTTCAATTTAGAGGGAATGAGAATTTTGGTGGAGTTTCAACTGATGATTTCTGTGGTTGCTAGTCTGGCATGATCCCTTTCTGAGCAAGCTGAGATCAATCATGGCAAGAATTTAACAACTGACAGGGCCAAATTCATCTTGGGTGCAACTCCAAAGTTAATGTAGCGACATTAAATTTGGGCCCACGACTTAATATAACAGAAAAACAGAAAACATCCCCTTAGTATTCTCTTACAACACACAAAATATTCACATGGACCAAAACTACACAGCAATGATCTGTGAAGCCGGTTTATACATAATGTGTGAATTCTGTTTACTCTCAGGGATTCTGTCTATGGAAATCAGAATAAAACTCCCCTTTGAGCTCTGGTCACATTCTGTGTTGGTTGCTGGTTTTTTATGCATATTGAATCTAATATGGGATGATAACCTGAATAACTCTTTCAAATGAGACAAGTGATAGTAAAATCCAGACAAAACCAGCGTTTTCCACTCACCCACATGCACGTTTCTTCTGGAGGGGGAGGAAAGGATTTTCTCAGGAAAAGTGAGACGTGTTCGTTTCTCTCCTTAAAAATGTTGAATCTGAGAAAATGAGAGACACATGGATCAAAGAAGAATAGGGGGAAAATGATATATCTGGAGAAGCAAACTGTGACATTGCTGAAGAGGAAGGTAACGGCTTACACAGAATAAGAAATGAGAGAGGAGGACCCAGAAGTAAGGCAGATGGACGCAATAGCTCTCATTAGACTGACAAGTATGGCTGAAAACAAATTAAAAAATAAAACTTCCAACCAGCCTAAGCTAGTTATATAATACAAAATATTTATTTCCTCTACACCCAAACCTTGCATGGCCATTCAGAGCAAAGCCACAAAAGGATCCTGTACTTATAAAAACATTCTGATATCCTAAAAAAAGAAATATTCACATGGACCAGGATCATGCTCAAAATAATATGTGCATGCAATTACTCTTTTGCCTGGAGCCATGCATAATCTGTACCACCTTAATTAAAGAAAAAAAATATGCTTGGACATCTCTCGAAACCTCTCAGTCTCTCTTCATCTGTCCTGAAGATGTCATCTTCACATTCAGAACATCTGCTCAGGGAAAGAAATGCATCTAAAAAATATGTTTTGCAGTATTTGGAGGGTTGAGGGAAGAATGTCAGCACGGATCTAGACAATTACAATAGTAAGAGCACACATACTCATGTCTCTGATAGCAGAACAAAGACCTTGTGCTCCAGAAAAATGACAAATAGACCTAGGCAAGAAAATGTCCTGCATATCAGAAAGGCTAGGAAAAGCTTAAAATGTGATCTAGATTTAGAGTATTTGGGTCAAACACAGATGCTTGGTAAGATTTTACAGACTGGAAATGTCAAGCAGATCTGACATATTTAGATTGTATATTTATTTGTATATACTATCATGCTTTCCTTTAATAGATCTAAAGAAGTTTTAGGAACTAAAGCTCTCCAGGAGATTATTTCATTCTTCACACTACCTTTGGGCAGGATCAGGCCTGCATAAATATCTGCATCGTCTTCTGTCCCACAGTATTTCATATACTCCAAACCTATACCAAAATCCAGTTATGTCTATGGAGGAAACACTGCTGATATGAGTCAGGATTTAGTACACTTATAGCTGCCTTTATTCATTACTGCAATTTTGCCGCTTCTGGGAAGAGCATGAGAATCACTTATTCTTGCAAAGAATCCATACTGCACTTCAAATTAAAAAAGGAGCTGTATTCAAATATGCAGGGAAATCAAACTCCCAAAATCCAAAATAAAAGTAACATGTAAACCTTAAATACTAATGAAAATATAACTCATGTTGGGAGTCCTCCATCACTTTCAGTTAAGAAAGCATGGATCCATTATACAGCTGTTACAGTTCAGGGAAGACTCCAGAGCACCAAGCACAACTCACTGGGCCAAGTTCTCCCACAAGCGCTATGCAGGAGTTCAGCCAAAGCTATCATGAGGCTGTGAATATTCAAGCTGGAAACACAGAGGCTACCTGGCAGAGCTGCTGGCTGGGAAAAGGCTCCAGGCTCATGTGATCCCAACTGCTGCCCTCAGAACAGGCCTGTGTCCCACACGGGCTGGCCCTGCCTGCTGGTCACAGGCTCTGCAACCCAGCTCAGCCAGACCACCATGGGCCGGACCTGCCCGTGCTGCTGGCACCACACATCCTCCTCTCCTCTGCAGCATTACTCCAACCATGGAAATCTTGGAAAGATCCCAACTCAATTTGCAAGAAGATCTTTGCAAAACCAGCTGTGATCATGGATGGTTCCCAGCTGCTGCTGCCTTTCCCTCACCCTCTCTCCACAGCCTTCAAACTCCACTTGCAAGCAGGAGTGTGAAGATGCACGTTACAGCTGGCTATGCCAGCACTGATACAGGGTATACAAAGGTACGAGGCAGTCTCACCAAGCCCATCTATCCCACTGCCCATTCCAATTTTTCTCTTACAAGCACTAGTGTTTACAATGGCTTATCAGATGTGGATCATGTCTGAGTGCATCAGACTGAGCTCAGAACTTGTATTGAACATGGACCTCAGTAAGTCTTTGCTGCCTAGGAAACAAACTGGCTAAAGGGTCTGATAATTCAAAGCCCTATAGGCTGCTGGCTGGAACTAAGGACTGGTGCCTAGGGCTGCTTGAAATAGTTCCTTAAATTTGTCTTTGAACAGGAAATTTGACTTAAACATCACCACCCCTGTTCTTTCCTAATGCTGTCTACTTTTGCTTCAGCCACAATCTGAGTGGCTTAATTGCCTTGTGCTCTCATTTTCCTTCAGGGTCTGTAGCTTCCCTCTCCCATGGAAGAAATGGGTATGTATCCCAGGCTGCACAATGGCCATACACTTGTGATGCACCCTCTCACAGTAAGGAGAGATATCTCAAAAAATGACAGGAGCTGCTGCAGTTTCAAGTGAGTTCCAAGGTAGAATTACCAGTCTGGATGAAATAGCTCTTCAACAAATCCGAAATACCACTAGAATTTCCACTGGAAAAGTTTGTTTCCCTTAATGGGGAAAAATATGTAGCCTTTTTTCTTCCTAAATTACTCTACATGGTGGTACATGGCTCACTGGAAAGTTGAAAGTGCCTGATGTAAAAAAAAACCCACAAACCAAACCAAAAGAAATAATACATGGTCTTCATTTCAGGTTAATACCTAGTAACATGACAGAATTACTAGTTCTGTTAATGTACCAGCCACACCTTTGCACTTAGTAACCTATGCATGGAGAAAATCCTCTCACAGACACTGGCAGCTTCTGGGTAGAAGAGACTGGGAGATGTTTGTCTGATAACTGTCTAGGCCATCCTCATTACAAGCATAAATGGTGGACCTTAAGGTACAAACACAAGTCTCTGGCTCTTCAGAGACAGTCAAACACACACGCGCTGCAAGTCTTCCAATATAGAAGAAGCCTGAATTCTCAATACTTACGATATTTTCATTACTGATTGGCATAAGGGATTAATATGCTCATGCCTGTCACATGCCAAATGTGTAAAGGGAAACTGAAGTTAAACCAAATTTTGCAAAACACAAATACCAAGGCTGAATAGTGCTACCATACGCCAGTGGAACCAATGGAACAGGAAGGTGCTCTCTGCTTCACAGAATCACCAGCCTCTCAGAGTGAAATTCACCTTCTGCACATCTCAGCCAGCTGATACAGACTTCTTATACAGCCAATGGAAAGCCACTGATACCACTAGAACACAGACCATATGAGCAGTTTTGAATATCTACCGTAGGGTGGGACAAATTACACCACATTGAGCTAAATCTGTGCATCTTGGTTCCTAATCCCTTAGTTTCTGTAATGATGCACCATTGATAGTGTGGTAGGATGCAAACAGAGGCAATTGTTGCTTCTTAGCAAGATAGACAAATTAAACGTTTGTCAATAAAGATGAAGGATGGGAAGCCTGTCAGGGAGAAAGTTCATTTTTGTAATAGACTAGAATAGGAGAAAGCATGGATCCAGAGTGGAAAACCAAAGTGAGAGCTTTTTCTTGAGCTGATGGGATGGGCTTAGACAGTGAGTGCTGCTTAAGAGACAAAGCTTTCCCTGCCAACAATAGGCACTGTCTGATTTGCCCAAACTCTTCTCTCAGAGCCTTCCATTCTCCTTTGTTTAACACCTAAATATCATTACATCTCTTTGTTTTTTTTTTAGTATTAAAATAATTTCACTATTATGCAGAAAAATGGAACAAAACACAAAATCCTTTTTTTATAGACCAGATGTCATTGACCATATATCATTCTTGTTACATCACGTGATTTTGGATGGAATGTGAAAAGGCTTTTTTACAGTTCTGCCATTAGTTTCTATGAGAACCTGCAGACCACTGCATTTCATTCAGTTAATTTCTTATTAATAAGTCATATAGTTATATGGTCTTGTATGGTCTTAGCTAATTGTGTAGCATTATACATAGCAAGGTATTTTTCTGAGTGAAAAATGAACGAGTTGTCTTACACTAAATAGTAACAAAAAGTTTGGACTAAAGCCCAAATTTAGTAATAATTTATATTTCATTAACTTCCCGGGAGTTTCAAGCTTCATTATCCCTGCTACTGACTTTGTTATTAAAAATAAAAAGTCAGGCAACGTTATTTTAAATATAGATAGATCTAATCCTAAAGGGATTTAATAATCTATTTTACCATAGAACAAAAAGAATAGATATTACTCCAGGTGCTGTATATCCCCTTATATATATTGCCTATGTATGTCCTACAAAAAACCACAACCACAGGCTACAATAGTTCCTTTGTACAGATGTCACTAATTCCATATGAAAACATTATTTTGTTTCTTTTTCATATATAAATGGTTTTTAAGGGTATGTAACACTATTTCTATCACAATGATTTCAGTAGGAAGCTTAGATCTGCAGTTTAAAATCTTGAATACACTGCTCTAACTAGAAGGAGACTTTCTCCAAGTCCTGGCTTGCAAAGATTTGACTTGAGCTATTTAAGAAAAAAAGAGGGGAAAAAAACCCAACCAACCAAAAAACAAAAACCTTCCCTTGGCAAGAGCTTTAATTAGCAGAAATTTCCATGCTAGGAATATTATTCTGCATGAGCAGAAATTGCATAGCTCTTGCCTCTAGATGCCTTAGAGATGCCATTGATTGGCCATATTCAGAACAGGGGAATTATGTGACCCACTGCTAATTTGAATTCCTTTACCAAACACATTTTTATTTCATCATCTCAGCTGCATAAAAGAGTCAAAGTCCCAGAGCTTTAAAGACTTTGAATTCCTGCTGTTCTGCAATAAAATAAGGCAAGAAATATTAGCCATCCCTCGTTGATTCTTTAATTCTTTCCCAACAATGTCAAAGTATCAGTGTCCTACAGGTTTTAGTGCAGGTTAAAGACTGATACAAAGTGTATGCCTGAATAGAAGTTTGGAGTGAGTTAAGGAGAGAGAGAACATTTTAATGGGACATTGGTCCAAAATAGCCCAGCTTGTTCCTACCTCCTGCTGCCTCTTCCTCCTTTTCACAGGACCTTGATTGTATAGAAACAGTACAGACAAAAACCACAAACAACAAAAGGTTTGCTCACACCCCCAGTGGAGGTCATGAGCCTGCTACCATGGAGAAAAAAAAAAAAAAAAGGCATCAAAGGATAGTTTGGCTTACTTATAAGCAAAGATTAATTAATAGGAGGTTTGATACTTTAGCAACATACATTTGGACAAATTTGTATTTGCAAATTGTTTGCTTCATACATTCAAGGGGCACGGAGCAATGAGGCCTGGTGATAATTTTAAAAATTAATCAAAACTTCCTTTACCATGATCAAAAACTATATATTTGTGGTTCAGAGGCTTTCAATAGTATCAGCTCAGATTTGACACTCCGAGGTTAAAAGAAAAAATTATGAAACAAACACAAAAGGGTTGTGTTATACACAGAAACAGTAGCTTTTTCCAACAATTTTTCAATTATTGCATTGTATACTCTCCAAGAAAAGTAACTGTCTTGGCTACTAGAGGACAAGCTTAAAAAAGGAAGCGAATGAACAAATTCTCTTAAAATATAACCCTCTCCTTATAGGTTGTCTTTAAATCTGCTATTCATTATAGCAGCATTTATGCCCACTGGGTGACTATGATTCAAAACTACCTGTGTCACATGATGAATAAGCGCAACATGCACCATTCACTTTTAAATCAACCCCCTCCGACCTAAGCCACGTAAATCCTTCAGAAATCCACACCAGTATTCTCTTCCTTCAAATCACACATAGAAATAGCCCAATGACAAAAGTTTACCCATGCACAGCCCCTTTAACCCCTACTATTTAAGTATCTGCTTGGAATTATCAGTGACCCTTGTTGCACTCTGGGCTAGTTCACACTGGGTCTTCCAGAGTATGGACCCAATGGGGACTTCTCTTTTCTCCGGGATCCTTGAAACAAACACTATTCACAGCGTTGCCTTTACAAGACAACATTATCAGCTCTGCCGATCGAAACAACAAAGATTCTCCCACTTTCGGCGTGTACGTGTGCACCCTTTCCTTGTCACACCGCCCCGCCATCCACCCACCCTCCCGTCCTTTTCTACCTCCTGCCTGCCCGCTTGGTATTTGCTTCTATCTTTTAGAAATTATCTCCAAGCCCTCCCCCCCCCGCCGGCGCAGGCAGCCGAGGTGCCGTCCTGCCGCAGCGCTCGATGCCACAGCGGCGGCGGTGACATGTGTCTCCCATCAGCGGCTGGGCACTAATTAATTTAGATCCTTTTCCCGCTACGCTCTAAAGAGCGGGAAAGCCTAAAGTTTGGAGGAATGCAGCGTCCCCTCCCGCAAGTCCCCCCGCACCCGGACCCCTGGAGCTGCCCCCGCTCCGCCGCCCCCGGCCCGCAGCTCCTCGCCCCCAGGCCCGGGGATNGCTGGGCAGCATCGCTCAGGACATGGTAGCTGTCCACATGCTTAAGCTCTACGAGAAGTACAACCGGGAAGGGAGCCGGCCCGGCGACGGCAACACGGTCCGCAGCTTCAAAGCCAGGCCGGGTAAGACGGGCCGGGCGCGGGGGGCACCGCTGGACCGCCCTCGCTCCTCTGTCGCTCTGAAGTGTTGGGGGTTTGCCGAGGTTGTCGTTGACGGCGGGGGGTGTCACGGTGGGCGAATGCTGGGGAGACTCTCGCTCACTACACGGACAGGGTGTCTCCCCTCTGTTCCGAGTACGGATTCCCACCTCCCCTGGCTCCCTTCCCTCCCCCCAGAGTATCTCCCTTGGGAAAGCTGCCGTTGCTGCGGACGCAAACCATCGGCAAAAGAAGCGCCGTTCCCAGCGGACATCGCACTGGGTCTAAAGATCTTTTCAGAAATACTTGGAGCATGAAACTAGTAGCGAGTGCTCCAGCTGCTGGTCTTCTCCTCCGGTTCTTTTCGCAGGCTCACAAGCTCCTTCTAGGAAGAGTGCCGCCTACGGGACCGCCTAGAACTGCTCGGCGTCTTAAATTTCTTGCACTGACTAAACCTGAGAAGACAGATAGCTGACCTCCCTCTTCCTAGTTTTACTCGGTTTGATTATGAGGATGCAGAAACATATATATTGTGTCAAAACTACACTTTCATTATCTCAGTCTTACATCAAATAATAAAAAGGAGGTTTATGTAGTTAATAGTGCTTAAATTTGTTATCCTTTGCCAAGGAAACTCGAATTGTCTTTTCTGGAAAACATGCTCTTTCCTTGGTTAACTCATACAGACTAAATATAACTAGCTCTTAAAATAAGAACTGTGTTAGTTTCTAAAATCCAATTGTTGTTTGTCAGAAATATTCATTATTCTTTTTATACACTTCTAATGGATTGAAACTCACAAAGGCGAATTTTGAGTTAATCTGTTTCTCCTACATTTGTCTCATGTATAGAATACAATGCAGCATACTGTGTTTTAGGGAATCCTTACTGTAATACTGCGCAATAATTCATATTCTCTTGTGCCCCCAATTTAAAGTCTATCTTTGTCAACTGTAGTATTAAAAAGTAGTCATATTCAAGGAGGAGGAGACACCATGGAAGGGTAAGTTGCTAATGAAAATGTCCGTAAGTCTAGGAGTTAGAATGTAAAGCTATTGCAGACGTTTGGAAGAGAAATAAATTGTTGTGCTCTCAATCATTAGCTGGCAGCTGCTATAATAGGGGTTAGGAAGGAACTTCCAGTGTGGGTGATCATTCCGTGACCTCCTGCTAACACTTTTATTTTTCTGTGATCCAGGCAGCTAATACTGGCTGCCACCCAAATAAGGCCCTGGATCACAACACGGAATTGGGAACAAGACAAGAATTGCACCACATTCTTTTTCTTAATTTTTAAGTTAATATGATGAACAAGTTACTTGCATCTGAGTAATCTAAGTTATATGTAATTCTAATTTAAAATACTAAAATATCAGCATATGCTATGTACAGGTAGACTGTGCTGGCCAATTACAAATCAATATTATTTTGCTCATTTGTCAGACCATGGAACCAAGGCAGAGAGGCCTGGAAGTAACTTGTGTTTCCATGCTATGGGAATAAGGCACGCCTATGTCCAAAAGTCCTGTCTCCTGTGTCCCATCTGTTTACCTTCTCTGCTGGATCCAATGTCTCCCAAGAGCGATTCTGCATGAAAGTATGACAACAAATTGTATTTGTTTGTAATTCATCAAGCAAGTGATGAACACTCTAAAATGAACCTTAGAATGATGCCAGGTGAGGGGTGGGGAGAGGAACCTTATTTGACAGCATGTTTATCTTCTCTGAGAAATTCTAGTGTTTTTTTCTGAACAAAGAAATTTACATGTTTTTCTAAGAAGATGTGAATCATCCATTCCTTATAAAATACGGATAATGATTCTAATCCTATTGAGATAAGCAGAACAGACTACAGACAGAATAATTCATTATCTCAAGCAATGGGCTTTTTTTTTAATCACGTACCTTTCACAAAATATGTAACTGTCTGTTCCTATGCTGCTGTTTGTTAGGGCACACTCAGCCGTCAGTGTTACTTACAGTTGTTAAGATGAGGGGTCCAGAGCTACAAAATGTAAATCCAGACATTTTCCATTGTAGTACTCATTTTTGAGGTCTCCTCAACTACCCAGTTGACTGTGTGTCCCTTACAGAGTATACGTTGTGTTGACTGATTTATTGAATGTGTAATGTTTCTTCATATTCAGTGTGAGGTACTTGAAATATCTGTGCATGTGCTATTTGCCTGTGTTCCAAATACAACTTTTCTAGTTTAGTTTGTCTAACAGTACTTGCCACTTCAGGAAGTTTACTTCACAAACATCTGATCACCTCCTCTCAGCTCACCGTTACATATGTTCTCAAGAGTTCATTATTTCTCTGATAAGGAGCTGAGAGACGGTCTAAGAACTATTTTCACAAGTTTCTTATTTCTTCAGATGCTTTCCAATTTTTACGGAACTTTGTAGCTTTAGAAAACATCGCCAATTGGCTGAAATTAGTTACCTTGTCAAGTCGTAAATGGTTTGCAACCAAACATAAAATATGAAGTCATCCAAATTGCTCACATTGAGGAGAATTAATCTTCCTGGCAGCAATTTTCTGCCTAAGCCATGAAACTTCCTTATAAATTGACCCTTGCAGCTCAGGCTCGTTCCCTGAGCGAGATCAATCCTCTGTGCTAAATGAAGGAAAGACCTTCATGAATAGTATAAAATAGCAGCCATTTAATTAAGACTATATCATGATGCATATGGACAAGAAAACTAAATCAAGATTAACCAGGGAACTGTAATTCTGGGTTCTAGAGCCTTACTTTAACATACTTTCTCCAATTAAATAATTTAAATGAGGTTCTCTGCCTATTTCTTTCTTACAAATGTGTTACCATAAATACTATTTTGCAACATTCTTCCACTGAAACCATTCTGTGGGCATCAGTGTAAACTGTTCAACTTCACTGTATCAGGAACAAAATACAGATGGTGTAGATGGAAATTGCATACTTGAACATTTGTACTCTCAGACTAGAGTAGATTAATGATAACCTGCTCTTCTTTAGTCCAAATGATGGTTCTATCATGCATCAACTAGGAGACAGCAAGCACCAATTTTCTAAGATTAATTTCCCTCTTTGAAATGAAACTGCTTAAAAGGAAGAGTGTTCTGACAGGTGGCAGTTTACAGTACTGCCTTCCTTTGTTGCCAACATTTCTGTGGCTTATCATCCATAGTGCACTGGAAAAAAAAACCCAAAACAACCTAAGTGTTTCTGGGAATCCTGGCTGTGATGTTTGTTGGTTTATGTTTGGTGTGGGGTGGGTTTTTTTATTTCCTTCCACCAGAGAATTTTCAGGTATGTCAAAAAGGGTTGCCAGATGGTAGGTCCATTTGGGTTAATTGAAAATGCCAATTTACCCACTGCAGTCATTTGTTGCATTCTAAGTAGCAGTCTGAGCTTGGGACAATAAGAAGCACTTCTTGGTTCGGCCATCACTTTGCCATATACCATTGAGCTAGTAATAATTAAAAAAAGCAACTTGTCACAATAATAGACTGTAAAGGCATTATCTTTTAATTCTGGGATTACATTTTAAAACACTAGGAGAGGTTTCTGCTGTTTAAAGAAACATGGTGTAAACAGTAGTGAAAAATTGCTCATCTTTCTTGAGAGGAGTGTAAATGTGTAAGCTGAACACAAATGTTTCAATTACCTTAAAAGAAGCGGTTTCAAGTTAAGTTTGAATTTTAAGTCATCTCCTATTCAGTAGTAGTTGTCAGTAACTTCAAGCAGATCAAAACACATGCCTTAGAAAGAAAGTATGTTTTACAGTGCTTTAAGCAAATCTCCTACATGATGTGTACTGGAAAGGAGGATTGCTCATAAGAGTAATGACCCCCCAAATGTGCCATACTGCTTCCAGACCCCTTGTGAAATGTCCCTTGTGCACTATTTATAGATGATGAACTTCATATGCTGTTCCCCACATAGTTAGCACCCAGAGATGTTTTAAGAATCTGCATTCAGCTTTAGATGAGACCATCTTGAATACTAACTGTAAACATGGTTTCTGCCATTATACTCAGCAGGGTATTGCTCTGAGCTCTGCCACAGGCAAATTTGACAGTCTTCTCCGAGCTTCACTTTGTTATGGATGAAGCAAAGATTGTTTTTCTTGCCTGCCTAGAATAAAAGGCAGTCTGAAACTAAAAATCTCTGAGAAGAGTTTTTTCTCTTGTATGTACAAAAGATGCCCAGTATGGTGAAAAGTCCCAATATCATTGTAATAGATGTATTGCTATTAAATAGTTAAGGGTTTTTTCCCTCCTCTGTGGTTTTAAGCTGAAGTAACAAGCACACTATACTAAATGATTTAAGTGAAAAGTAAAATTTGTTAATTCACTTAAATGTAAATAAGGATTTGACTACAATTTTCGGTCTCATGTATGTACACGTCTTCCTTGCTCTCTTGCAGAATTCTTCGCCCAGAAGCCCTTGTACTGCTTCAATCTGACATCCATGCAGGATTCAGAGATGGTCCTTGCTGCCACTTTTCACTTTTATGCTGACAAACGCCCTCGGCACCGGGAAGTGTTTTGTAAGCGGTCCAAGAACTCATCCTGCCGCCTCCTTCACCTGCCTCCAGTCCTACGGCTCAACCTCATTTTCCAAAGCATTCACCAGAATTCTGCCTATGGACTAGTGAAAGGGAACATCACTGTGCTTCTTCAGAGGCGAGGGGTTTGGCATGCAAAGGACATTTCACACATCATAAAAGAATCAAAACAGGCTGGAGAGCTCATTCTCTGTGCTGAGCTTGACTCTGGGGACAAGCATCAGGGCTCCCCCGAACAGGTCACCAGTCATTTACCTTATATTCTAGTTTATGCCAACGATCTTGCAATCTCTGAACCTAACAGTGTGGCAGGCACCCTGCAGCGTTATGATCCATTTCCTTCCAATGATGGGGACCCAAATCTATCCCCTAATGCTTCTACTGATACTCGAGTTAGGAGGGATACGTACCTCGCTGGCTCTATTCATAACAATGAGTTGCCAGAAGCAGATTATAACAACAATAAATACAACAAACATGACATATGGGAGAATGCCTACAGATCCTTGAAACCAAAAGCCTCACGTAAAGATCGAAGGAGAAAAGGGCAAGAAAATACAGAAACACTTACAAAATCTCAGATGCTAAATTTTGATGAGAAAACAATGAAGAAAGCAAGGCGAAAACAATGGAATGAGCCAAGGATTTGTTCAAGAAGATACATGAAAGTTGACTTTGCTGATATTGGCTGGAATGAATGGATCATATCTCCCAAATCATTTGATGCCTACTACTGTGCAGGGGCATGTGAGTTTCCAATGCCCAAGGTAGTATGACTTTTTATTCTTGTCAGCTTGCAAAGTAGGCCTGCTGTTCTGCTTATCTAACTATTTCTTTAGTTAGGTTTTCCTTTAGATTTTTAGTTTTTTCATTGTTTTGTTGCCTTGTTCATCTTAAATAATTCAGGCAATATTTTTTCCATCAACTTATTCATCAGAATGCAAAAACATTCCAAGTTTTCTTTCAATGTAATATTAAGAGAAATATCTCAGGTTTATCTTACAATTTCCCATCTTATATTTTGAAACCATAACATAGACTTAGGCAGCTTATGAAAATATGGTTACACATACTAAATCATCAAACTATTGTAGTTGGAGAAGTATGAAGTATTATTTGCTAATAATAAAAAGCTACCATTTCAGAGTATTTCTGGATTCTACGTATAATACTTAGAAGAAAAATTCAGAGTAGTGACACTGTAGTATTTTTAACTTTAAGAAGCTGCTTGTCGCTTTTGAAAACAATAATACTGATTAAGGTGGTGTTTGTATATCAAAATTCTAAATATTTTAGGTAATCCTGCTGGAACAAAAAAGTTGATTTACCTTATGTGGCTGGAAATGCCACATAGCTGTCTCATCTCCAACACTCTAAAGCAAGCATACTGAATTCCTCCCATAGAAGCAGTGTGAAATTTGCTAATAAAGAGGCAAACATTTGAGCCACTCTCACTCTGTGGTCTGTGACAAGAAGTAGAAATTTTGACAATCCTATGTAGGACAAGAATTATCAACATTTTAAAGGGCTTTCAAGTAATGGCAGAGGGGAGGATTTGACGCATTACCTAACAAGGGTATTTAGAATCTGTCATTATTTTCCAATTCTACTTACAAATGGTCTGATTATTTACTGACATATTTGCTTTTGGTCATTTGGCACTATATATAAATAATAAACTATAAATACTGGATATTGGTTTACAGCAGAGAATGTCAAGGCTCTGAGACAGGAATCTGCCCTATTTCACCTACAGTGAAATTGATGTATGTTTGTGTTGTAACAAGTAGTATGATTTCAGGAAGAGTAGATACGCAGGCTAATTTTAAGTCCAGGAAGTGAGGAAATCCAGAGTTCATGGTAGGGTGTACAAATCTGACCACATGTTCTTGTGTAGTTGACCAATGCTGAACCATGTATATAATAAATTGATACATGGTCTGGCAAACATTAAACCTTGGACAGACTCACAGGCAACTTCACTTCTTTGTTGTTGTTGTAATATAAAGAGATCATGCAATGAAATCACCATTCAACTTACCCAAAACAAAGCATTGCCTCAGAATATGGGTCCTTTGCCATGGACCCACAGTTAATGCACCATTCTTACACAAAAACAGCAGCATCACCACAGACCCAAAACAACAATACATAACAACAAAAACAACCCAACAACAAAACCAAAACCCAAGCAAACAACAACTCCACTCTCGGAAAAAAGATACATTTAATACGGTTGGCTTCTTGAGAACAAAACAGCACAACACAGAAGCTGACAGCACTATAAAAGGGGGATCCCTTTGTAGAGGGAATATTTGAATAAGCTTATACTGCTCATTTATTTAATATCTTACCTAGAAATTTTACTTGTTATATCATAAATATTCCATTGTAAATCAAACCCACTTACTTTAGTTCTTATTTTGATACTTGTTTTCTAGATAAATTAATGTGGCTGCACTGGTATCTTGGTGCCAGTCCCACATGTGGTAGAACCTGGTTTGCTGCATATAACTTAGCAGATAACATTTAAAACAGTAGCATTTCCTCAGCTGTCACTACTGTACAACTCACTATTTCAAGGTTTCTACTTTAGCACATTGATACAAAGGCTAATGTGAAGCTGAGCCCATGATCACTGACACTTGTGCTGGATTTCTGGAAGAGATGGAAAAATCCTGACCCTGCCTGGGTCTGCGATGGGTGTGCTGTGTGGCTCTGCTGTGAATACGGGGCTCAGGCAGCCAGATTCTGATATTAGAGATATTAGAGAACTACACAGCTGGAGAAGATCCTAGTAGGATTTTCTGCAGGTTCATAGCTGGGTATCCTGAAAATGAGAAACTGAGACAGAGGGCAATGGCTATCTGCTGCATGGGGTCAACAAATGCTGTTTCAGTAGCACTTTGTGACCTATGACTGTTTCAGATAACAATATGAAATGACACAGGTGCTAGGAACACTTCAGGAGGTTTTTCTTAAAGGCTAAATGAAGAACTTGATTCTAGAAGCCCTAATTCTTTGAATTTCTAAATTCTGCAGTTGCTTAAAGACAAAAAACCTCCTTCTGTCTCTCTTTTGCTGTCCAGATTTGCTGACATTACCAGTGAGGGTGGAAGGTGATTTCTGCTTCACACAGCAGCTGTGAGAACTACCTCACTGCTGCTTGTCTGTGGACAGCTTTGAAACCTAAAGTTGAGAGGGGACAAGAAAGAGCAAGCTGTTGCTAATTATGCTAACCTATGCTAATTACAGAAAGGCACTTTGCAGGATTGGTCACTTGTTGGGACTTGGCTGTAGGGATGCTGTCTTGAAGTTTCAAAGGGTCAAGGATGGATTTCACAGTTCTTCCTTGTAATGGCTTAGTTGAAGATCCGAAAGCCTTAATGGCAATTAAGGTTTGGATCTGATTGGCTGATATGTTACACTTAACGCAAATCTACCAAAACCAGATTATCCTGAAAAATAGCTCCTTTGTTCTAACCTTTCATATTGAAATGGAAAATTGTGTTTTGCATACACTTGTATATTTGAGAAATAGAGAAGATATAAGAGACAATCATTCTTCTAACTTGAAGTATCTGCGTCCATGCGGAGGTGTGCAAAGTCCCTATTTGTTGTCCCACAGATGTCATTTTCCACCTGATATGCAGCTGTGTACCAGTATTGATGAAAGATACCATGTACTACATATACCAGATAGGTGCAGGTACAAGGAAACTCATGAAATGACTGATATGACTAGCACAATTTTGTTACTATTATTGTGCTCATTTGCTGGGATAGTAGTGAACAGGAGTCACTGAAGCTTCAGCCTCAGCGGTGGACTGGTTACCGTGCTATTGCCTCATGGAGCACATGCATTCCATACTATGCTGAGGCAATCACAAGGAAAAGCTGTTACTCGGTCACTGGTTCGCCTGTGCTTGACTGTTTGTACCTCGAGCAAATGAGGTGATGAAAACTGTATACTTTCAGTTGCTCAGGGTACAAGAGTCTAGTGTATCTTATGAAAAGAGTTACATTAAACTACTAAACAGTATACTACCCTATTTATTTAACTCTTTCCTTTCCATATTCTCACTGCTATTATGCCTAATGGCTGCCTCCTCTTTTCAAATGTTTTTCCTTGTGCTGGTAACTGCAACCAAGAATCAATACTAGAAATAAAATTGTGGCTTAGTGCCCTGAATAGTATATAGATATAAAGCACGTAAAGCTGCTGTGAATCCTCACTTCATACGTTTCCCAGCCTCCAAGCTTTTTTAAATCTCCTCCAAGTTTGAGGCAAGCTGGGAGGGAGGAAAAAAGAGAAGAAAAAAAGGAAAAGGAAGGCCTATTGAGGAAGTCAGAGGGAAGCAAAGACCACAGGTATGAAATATTTGCCATGTGATTATGATCAGAAAGGCTCTGTCAGGTTATTTGACTATTCTAGACTAACTCCCTCCTGTGGACAGTACTTTTGGAGTATTCTGCTCTTTTAAAAGAGTCATCACTACAGGAAAAAGTAACTAATTCTGGGGTAGTCTACATGAGGAGAAATTCTATTGGAACACAGGGTTAGTTATTTTGGAAATACAGTAGCCAATTTTCCAGAGTCAGACAAGAGGTTAAGACAACAAAATAAGCCATTTTGCAACCAAGAGTATGCCCCACTTTAGTTTTCTGCTGCATGTCTGCCTCCAGCGTGTAGCAGATACATTCAGGGGCACTCCTTCTTCCGACAACTGACGCTGGCTGTGCCACCAGTGCCCTCCTCTGGTGGCACATTTATGAAGGCAGCATAAGGGACACAAAATACCTGTTGGATACCCGCAGAGCAGGAAAGCTGGAAGTGTGAGGGGCTGTCTGTGCTGCATGGCCCTGTGACTCAATCACATATATTTGCTTTACTGAGAAACAAAAAACCATAAATGTTGTCATTTTTCAAGTCCACCTGGGAAAGCAACTGCTCATAAATGAAGCAATAATTATTTCCTTCTCTGTTCCAGATTGTCCGGCCATCAAATCATGCTACAATTCAGAGCATCGTAAAAGCAGTAGGAATCATTCCTGGCATCCCAGAACCCTGCTGTGTTCCTGACAAAATGAGCTCACTCAGTGTCCTGTTCTTAGATGAGAACAAAAATGTTGTTTTAAAGGTATATCCCAATATGTCAGTTGAAACTTGTTCCTGTCGATAAGTTCATACAAACACACCTTTAAGGAGACCCACACATCCTGCCCGGCTGCATTGGGAAGTTGTAAATGAGAAATCAAGCCACTTGCTTTGATGAACAAATACAAATCTACAATTCCCCCACAGAAGGCATGCAGAGAGAGTAAAGCAATGCACATTGTCATCTGGATGCATATGTCATACTGTCATCATTTGTTTTTCATACTTATCTGCCAGGAATTCAGTACTTTTGCAGGTATCTTCCAAACCCACCTAGCCAAGACATCTGGTGTTTAGTGAGAAACTTAAGTGTAAAATTTTTCATAATTAACGGACTAAACAATGTTTTTTTATGTTATTTTCTGAATATTTTATCTCTTCAGTTAACCCAGAAGATGGGAAGTGAACTTGCAAAGGCAAGCTTATTTTAGAATATCACTTTTGTAAACAAAACTTTCTGCCTAAAACACTCATACTCTTTATCTGCATATTTATACTGAAAAAATGCTGTAATAAAGGGCTTAAAATGTGTATTTTCTTCAGGATGCAAGTATAGTTCACTTCATAAGTTTTCATATAAAAAGTATGTTAATATAGCCATTTTTGGTTACCCTTCCATAATATATAATTTCTTCTACAAAATACATTTTTGATTTGCTGGATAATTTCAGGTTGTTAAGCATATTATCTAAGTAATACATACAATATAGTAATATGTTGAGATACTAAAAATAAAATAACCAAGATTTATATTTTTGTAAATTATGCTTTATATCCTCTAGATTGTTACATGCTTTTAACAAAAGCTAATAAATTAAAGGTACAGTAGTATCTAAAAATCTTTGAATTGTCTTTCTATAAAAGTACCCTCTTACATTCTGTTAATTAGATGGAAACATGTAAATACATGTTAAGCTTGTCATAATGCACTTCAATAGATTAAAGACAGAAGAAAATACTATGATCATCCAGACCAACCTCCTGCATAGCACTGATCAAAGAACCTTGCTCAGCAGTTTCTGCACCATGCATTACTGAACTTGTGTTTTGAGCTTGGGAATATCTTTGAAAAACATGCATAAATTTGGCTTTAAAGGTTTCATGTGATAGAATGTCTCTACTGGACTACAAGTAGTTGTTCCAAAAGTTAGTGCTCTTTGTTTATATGCAGTGGCTTAATCCTAGACTGAATTTGATGAGCTTTAGCTTCAATTCAATGGATCTTACTGTAACCTATTATATTAGATCCTTTTTATCTATTATCCAAAATACTTGCACTGTGTATTTTTAGTATAGAGACTAAGGTCAAATTACATTTTGGCTAAGATTTCAAAAGATTGATTTCTTATTCCAAGCCTCAAAACCGTTTCTCACAGATCTCTTCTGAACTCTTTACAGAGTTTTCATTAACTTTCTTTTCAAACAATGAACATCAAAATGTAAAACATTTGGCAGTGGTTCTGTTAGAAGTCTTTATAGAAATAAAGTCTCTACATCCCTCTAACCCCTACACAATCCTCTGTTGATACATTTATGGTAGCCCTTGTAACTGCAACAGTCCTTTAAGAGCTGCTGTTCCATTATGATTTCTGTCAATTCTCTCTCAGTGTCCCTGTGTGCTTGGACACGCTGAATACTTCATTTTCACCCATCAGCTGTACAATAGCATAAGCAGACCTAGAATGGAACAGACTTCTGAAGTGTGTGAGGTAGCACAGAGTGCAAGGTATGGAGTGTTTCCTCCTCAAGAGACTACCTTATCCTGTTAAGAGTCGCATTGTTTAGGGGAGGGATGCTACACGCACCACTTTCTGATGAATGAATAACTGAAAGGCTCCTACACTGCTAATGTGCTATGGAAATTCTGCCAACAGTATTCTATACTCAGGTGGTGCAGATTCCCAGACAACAGAGGTGTGTAGATGTGGTACTTCCTGTTAACCTACATCAAAGCAAGATGGGAGTCTTTGCCAGGTTACTCTTACAGCAGTTCTTGCTGATTCCTCCTAAGCAGCTCTGACTAAGAAGTAGGTACGTAGTTCTAAAGCACCTTGTAGTGACTACCAGTTATGACTGACAAAAGATCATGGATCCAGCTAGACAGTTCTTCTTCTCCCAAAATACTTCTGTACTTTGTAAATTACTACAGTAATTTACACTGGAAATATTGGGAAAAAAACTTTGCCTGCTGTTGCTACCTTTAAAACTTCATAAATCATGAGAAACTCACCTATGGTTGACCAAGTAATGCTAACATGTAAAGAAAAATCTGAAAGTTCTCAGAAAGTCATCATTCCTACAGAACAGCCGTAAGCATAACATTTTTCCAGGTATCTTAAGTCCTTGTCATTTCTGTTCTCTATGAAAATCTATCCTTTTCTGTCTAGTCTTGGTCCCATTTAGTACCAGCTCTGAACAGCATGACATATACATATTAGCCTAGTGTGTTTAAATTCCCGTCCACTGCATTTTGTTTTCCTTAAGGAATATTTGCTACATCTTGAATTAGTCCATGGGTACAAACATTCTTTCCAAGCATTTAGGAAATGCAATTAGGAAAGAGATACCATTCAATGATCTATTATCTAATGGACATAAGAGAAAAATGCTACGCCTACACTCATCAGGATACCTATGAAACTGAGATATTAAGACTACATTTAAAGTTCTGTTAACAGGTTAAAGATAACAGCAACAGCTAGAATGTACCTAGGTTTTTGTGGAGTATTTCAATTCACTTTCACAAGGCTGTATAATTAAAAGAAACTGCTGTAGAATGTTAATATATTTGTGTATCACATGGATTAACAACTTTCTCCTTCCAAACCTCAAATAACAGCTTTCAAAAGGAATTGCCACTGAATTAAACTGTTCATTGTAAAGTTTCTGCAAAGCTGACACTTGGCCTGACACTATATGATATCTTTATGTATGAACTAGAAATCTGTATATAGCAGCCTCCACAGCACTTGCAGAAAGAGAGATTTATATAGATTACTTGATCTAGCTGCATTATATGTAATTAAAATTCTTTTTCAAGTAGACAGATGCAGAACTTCAGATACCTAGGGACAAGGAATGAAAGTTGTTCCTACTGAATAAAAGACTGCACCCTTTAAGGCCATAACTCTTAAAAATTGTTGTGGATGTCATGGATTTATGGTGCAGTATGAGCATCCAGGATGATGCTATGTAATGAGAGCTAACAAAGCTTTTAAAAGATACACACTGAGGCAGTGAGGCACGTAAGGAAAGATCTTAATTCTGCATGTGGGACTGATGGACTGCCACTAGAAATCTATGTATAGCCCTAGGGTTCACCTTCTTTAAAAGACATTCAAATGCTGAAAGACACAAGAAATTAAAACAGCTGGAGAAAATGTCTTTTGTGACTAAAAAGAAAGATCTGTTTATTTTATCAGAAAGCAAACTGTAACTTGAATACACTGTGCAAGCACTTTGACAGGAAGAAAATGTCAGCACTATGGGTCTCCCTACACTAGCCAGAAAGTTACAAAAGTTCCTGTCTAGAAGGTAAAGTCAGGCACAATGAAGTAATAAATGAAGCACAATGAGTTTTTTTTTAAATGTAGGTGATAATCTTTGAGTGCTACAAAATAGAAGAAATGTTTGATTCTTTGACATGCTCTGATAAAGTCTGGAAACACGTAAAAAGGTATGTTTAGCCAAACACAAGTCCTTAGTCTCTCCACACAGGTAGAAACACAAAGGCCTTGAGTAAAACAAAGCAGTCTCACTATGCAGGAGATCAGAATCAATGCCAAATAATGCATTTTGACTTTATGTCATAGGAACATAATTAACCAGGATCTTGCATCCAGTTATCACTTGGACGCATAAGTGAGCATTTCAGAGTTTGGGATCAATTTAAATGCTGTGTATGCACTGCTACAAAACTGGAGAATAATGGCCCAAAAGGGCGAAATCTTCGCCACAGCTTTGCAGTGAGATTTTTTTTTAACGTAAAAGCTCATAATAATATTCAAGCGTTATGGCATAGGTACAGTATGAACTGAGTTGTGATTAGAAAAAATGATGCATTAATAGTACAGACAAAGCAATTATGTATAATTAGATTAGATTTTTCTCTGTATCATGAGAAATTCATTTGCCTTGACCACTTCTTCTCATGGATACAGTATCTTCATAGATAATCTTCTGTATCTTCAAAAAGACTTTCTACTTTTCATGTGGCCTTAGAAGGCCTAGTTCTGTCTTTGTTTTGAGGTCAGTGAAAAAAATGCCTGCTTATTATTAGACTGGATTTACTATCATGAATCTATGAAATATATTACATAAGATACTGCTATAAAAAAAAGGCTAAATTCCCATACACCAAAGGAATCAAACTGAAAATGAACAAGTCTGCAAACAACATGAAGCAAACTTGACACAAAACAGATATTTTACTGTGTACAAACAATAGCCCTTGGCTGATAAACAGAAAGAAGTTTTAAGGTTGTTTGTATTGTCATGAGATCATGTCTTGCAGAATCTCAGGTCTCCATCAAACAGTTGGGGATTTTCTGATTGCATGTGAAAAGACTGTAAGAAAGAGATGTTATTTGCTAATAGCTAATAGAGTAATTTTGTTCTAGATCTCTTTTTTCTAGTCTTGATGAAAACAGTGTAATCTTCTACGTCCCTAAGAAAGTTTCTCTCTGTGTTGGCAAGGAAATGATAGAAGAATGTAATTAAGCAAAGATGACCCTAAAGTGTAATGTGGATTCTTTACAATATACAATGTGCTTCCCACCAGCCACATGTGTTTGTCAGATGTTTACAGAATCTTCATTAACTAAGAGCTTTGCTAGATAGCAGAAGCTGAAGCATGGCATCAATGACTCTGATAAGGGCAAGTGCACGACCAATCTGCTTGACAACTGACAAGAGGCTGGGGTTTGAAGCAGACTGCAAAAAGAGCACAAGAAAGTGATTTGCAAAGGGCATTCCAGTTGTTTGCCTTGCATCTTTTTTGCTCTGTCTGTAATGAAGCAAGACGGTTAATCAGCTAAAATAGCCTTGTCCTCTTGTCTCTCCACCAGAAAGTAATATAGAAGAAATGCATTGTTTTGGAGTATTAGCTGCACTGTCTGTTTTTAACATCATTGCTTGTTTGACAAGAGGCAAGCCTTTGGAAGACTGGAACAAGTTATCAGCTGTGGGAAAGTCTGATGCACACTTCCATGATCCTGAGGAAGTAGAAGATGAGACCCATTTTGACTTTAAATCTTTCCTGGAGAATATGAAGACGGATTTATCAAATAGTTTGAATTTGTCAAGAGTCCCCTCACAAATGAAGACCAAAGAGGAACCTCCACAGTTCATGATTGATTTATACAACAGATACACTGCAGATAAGTCCTCCATCCCTGCATCCAATATTGTACGGAGCTTCAGTACTGAAGGTAAGAGAAGTCCAAAATATGTAGACTAGAATTTTTTAAGAAGTACATGGACAATAGATACTCAGATTATTTTGAAAGTCAGAAGAAACTGAGTGCCTGACTTCCACAGATTATTTAAAAATGAACCATTCAAATTTTGGATCGTATTCTTGCTCTGTATTTCCTTTTGATCTTGAAAAGATACAATTACCTTTCGTTTTCTTCATTGATATTCTCACTGTACAATATTCCCTTCTCAAACACTTCAGCTGAGAGGATGTGCCATATAACAGGGTTTACATGAATCATGTTGCTCAACCCTAAAGATTTGAACTGAGTTTTTATGTTAGAATACAAACTTTTGATCACCTAAAATGGACACATTGATGGTAGAGAGCTTTTCTTTCAGGTGGGTTATGTGCATATTTAAAAACTACAGCAACCAATTGAGAAACGTGTCTCTGGATCCAAGACAGGAACAGCAGTGCTTCTCCAAAATTCTGGGTTAGACAGAAGGATTTATATGAAAATGAGTGGTCATGCTTGTCCCAATCTAAAAAGTTCAGGATCCTTCTCCATATACAATAGTAAATAGACTCTTATAAGCTCCATCAAAAGAAGCAGTAAAAAAGTTAGAGGTAAATTCAATCATTGTGATAAAAATGAAACACAGAGAATTGAAGTTTCTGTTTGTATGAAAAATAGACATACGCAGGTAAAAGCACTATGGAGGACTCCAAATTCCAAAATTAGTGCCCCTACTCCTGAAATAGAAAGAAACCTTAACAATGTGACCCAAATTAGTTTTCATATCTCACTCTCCTCTCTGACTGCTTTAGTGGGTAAATGCTCTGAGGAAGTGGCAGCAACAGCCAATTAAAATTGCCCTAAAACCCAATTATGATTAAGGAGTTCCACAGTTTACACTGAGCAATAAATAGACATCAGTGATGACTTTTAAACACTGCCAATCTGATCTTCCAAACAAATATCTGCCCCTCCCAAGACAGAGTTGCTGGTACTGCACACAGATTGCAGACAAAAAATATACAAACTCACACAAAGCTCATGGGAGACCAGCATGGAACGGACTGGGATCTGGGCATAAAAGGCTGTTTATCACCAACATGCATTTTATATAGACCCTGAAGCTTCAATTCAAGATTTTCAAAAACTTTTCTATCTCCACAAACTCCCCGTAATCCAAGCTGGTTTCAAAGTCGTCCAAAGACAACAAAAGCCTCAGCACAGCCAGTTTTTAAAGGCACTTAAATATCTATATGAGAGCAGTTAATCTGACTGCATGATAATAAGAGTAGGAAATTCTTAGGAGTTTTGAAGAATTCTTTGTGTAAAAATGTATTTAGCAAATTGATAAATCTGAAAATTCTGCACATGCCTTATATACTGAATACTGACCAGCATCATCCACAGCTGCTTCTAGGCAGCTTCTTTATGCTCCCCTCCACACACTCACCTGACTATGCAATCTTGGTGAAATACTACTAACACCAGGAATCTCTATTTCCTCTTTTCACTCTATGCCCTTGAAACTTGTCCAAGACCGGTTTGTGGTTTTTGGGTTTTTTAATGCTGTGTTGCCATACTCTTATTTTATCCCCAAAATTCATCCTGAGTCTTTTAAAATCAAGTTACTTGGATGGTCCAAAACACTGTAACCACATGTTTTAATTCCCTATTGCAGATGTTGTTTCTTTAGGTTCACCAGAAGAAAATCTATTTCAGAAACACATTTTGTTCTTCAACATCTCTATTCCACAATATGAGGAAATCACCAGAGCTGAACTGAGAATTTATGTCTCCTGTCAGAGAGAAGTTGACTCTCTCTCTAGGCTGGAAGGCACCATGGTCATTTATGATGTTCTAGATGATGGGCACTGGGAAAACCCAGAAAGTACTAAATCCTTCCTTGTCTCCCACAGTATCCAGGAGTGTGGTTGGGAGATGTTTGAAGTGTCCAGTGCTGTGAAAAGATGGGTCAGAGCAGACAAACTGAAGACTAAAAACAAGCTAGAGGTTGTTATAGAGAATAAAGCTTTGAGTGGTTTCACTTGCGGGAAGCTGGATATCAGTATTGCTCCTGAGACTAAAAATCTGCCTCTGTTAATGGTGTTCTCCAATGACCGCAGCAATGGGACAAAAGAGACCAAAGTGGAGCTCCGGGAGATGATTGTTCACGAACAAGAAAGTGTGCTAAGGAAGTTAGGAAAGAACAACACCTCATCTGAAGAGCAGGGAGAGGCAAAGTCCATCACTGGGCACCAGCAGCATTCCTCCAGAAGCAAAAGAAGCATCGGGGCCAACCACTGCCGAAGAACCTCTCTCCATGTGAACTTTGAAGAGATAGGCTGGGATTCCTGGATCATTGCACCAAAAGATTATGAGGCTTTTGAGTGTAAAGGAGATTGCTTCTTCCCTCTGACAGATAATGTTACCCCAACAAAACATGCTATTGTCCAAACTCTGGTGCATCTCCAAAACCCAAAGAAAGCCTCCAAAGCCTGTTGTGTTCCAACCAAACTGGATTCAATCTCCATTCTTTATAAGGATGATGCTGGTGTGCCTACTCTGATATATAACTACGAAGGAATGAAAGTGGCAGAATGTGGCTGCAGGTAGTATAGAAGGCAGAATCTCTATGAATAAGAATACTCCCTTTTCCTGCTCTGTATAAATCTGTACAATAGTGATGCAAATGAAATCCCTTGCAAACAAGGTTTGGCACAGGGATTGGAGTTGGTTGTGGGTTTTCCTGCTGCTGCAGGAAAACTGTCATTTATAGAATGACAATCATTGTAAATACCCAACATTATATATCATGGCAAAGTGAATACAGGATTAAAATCTTGTGACATTGAATGAATTATGCATTATTTGCCAACAGTGATACAATTTGAATACCTTATTTCAACCTCTCTGTTTAATCAATTCTGTTTAGGTCACAGACGAAAGGATTTCCAATGGAGATTTAGAATGTCCTGTAAATACTTAACAGCTATTGAAATCTACTTCTCCCAGACAACTCTAACATTTTCAACTTCTGTAAAACTGCATAAATGGAATGTAGTCTGCATGATAAAGTCAGGAGTCTAAATCCAGGAAGGCTTTTCTCATATCAATAATCACAGAGGCTTTTACAGGTAAATTATTTTCTCCTGTAAGTGAAGATTTGCAGTTTTCAAAACAGAAGAGACTCTCAGTCTTATTTCATTCCCAAATTTCCTTCTGTGGGTAGCAGGTGCCTTAGCTGCAGCTTTCTTATCCTCAATGTCCCTATTTTTACCCCTTTATGGCACATACTTGAATGATAAGAAGTGCAGTCTTCCGCTTCTAAGACACCGTTTCCTAGGAGGAACAGCAGCCCTTATCGCTGCACGAAGATAAGGAACCACTTTGACCTACTGCATATTCTTAGTATTTCTGTGCAAGAACATGCAGTCAGATGATGTTCAGGCTTAGAAGCTGTATCCTAAGAGCAGTGGGGGTTGGCAGAACCCAGCACTTTTGAGAAGGCCAGGCTACTTATTTAGAGGTCTACATGAGTTTTTCAGAGTCAGACATAAGGTTCTGATTTTTTTTTTTTTAATTTCTTCTTAGGGGAAACTCCATTTTACACACAAAGTTCTTTCACTCCTTAGAAGTCTGCGAAAACCAGAAAACTTTGATCTGTGTTCTATGAGACTTATATTGATGTATGAGAAATATGCTATCCTACAATTTTCCTCCTGATTTAAGTTGTAATTTCACTAAACAAGGACCTCATCTTTCCTGCAATTAAATTTCTTTTAATGAAAGTTTAGTTGTAAAATAACAGTGTCATTTGTTAGTTGCAGGTGACAGGTTTAAGTGCTGTACAATGCCACCACAGTCCACCTCATTTCTACTCCTTTGCCACCTTATATGCACACATACACACACACACACACACACACACACATCCATCAGAGAACACTTTTGGACCAAACCCACAGCAAAAACCACATCTGTTCAAAATGGTGAAGAATATTGATGAGGCAAAAATCTAAACAGTACCTTAATGTATGGAAGTATCAGGATTTAGATCAGTACATATGTTTTAAATTAGGACAGCCTGTGGGCAAGATGAATTCATTTGGCATGAAGAGGTCAGCTTGAAATCTAATACACCGTTTATTTACTATTGTTAACTTAATACAGAGCAAGCAGCAGGTGAGTGTGAGCAGGGCAGCTGTAATTCCATCAAGAACTGCTGGTTACATCACAAACCACGAGCACAAAGCATGATTCACCAGATTCCCTGAACTGATTTACAGGTTTTTTCTTTAGAACTGGTCTGCAGTTGGATCACATCCTAGATCTGGGTCCATGCTAACTCCATCCATTCATAGCTGTATGTCATTAACCTCTTAAACTTCCCACGGCAGTAATAATTTTACTACTCCCCACTGGTTTCTGTTATCTTACAGTCATAGTTATGTCTTCCTCCTGTCAGAACCCCCTGTTTTGTTCATGTCTCCTAACCTCTTGACATTGTGCACAACTTCTCTTAATCAAGTGACAGAAACCACCAAACAAGCACTTGGTCATCACATTAGAAAAGTTATTCACACGTTGAGTCGCCATCCCTGGAAGTGTTTAAGAGAAGACTGGACGAGGAGCTTAGTGACATGGTCTAGCTGGGGGGTGTAGGGCTGGATGACCCTGGGCCCCTTCCGGCTCGGAGTGGCCTGCCAGATTGTGAGGCATCTAGGTTGTTATTATGCTCTGGGATGTGCTCTTGGTCGCTGTACGGGTATTAGACGGTGAGTTGGACTAGATGATCCTTGTGGGTCCCTTCCAACTCATAATTTTCTGTGATTCTGTGATTCTGTGATTCTGTTGTGTCAAGGTAATTGTAGCTGTGTGCCCTTCAGTCATCTAAACACAAGATCCTATATGTTCTGACTTCACTGAATATAGGACTTTGTCCAAAATTAAAGGAAAAAAATGGGGAAGTGGAAGGACCAGTTTCCACACCCTCAGAAAGAGAAATTCTCAATAATCTATTTTTTTCCCATATTCTGAAGTCGAACATTGGTCTTTATTTCCCAGGATTATTTGGAGTTGGGAAAAAAAAGACCCAAAGCCATTTTTGGCTCAAAAACCCAGATCCTAGCTGTGCTGTTAGAATTTGAGAGAAGCACTACAGATCCCATCCCAAAATTGGACTACAAGTTGTTTTTGTATTTCAATGAAAAAATCAGTGCGCTTCCAGACAGCTTTAATGGTCACATTCCCACTGACTTTTGTTTGGTTGGTAGTAGAATGAAACATGAATCTTTCCATAGGGTGATGAACAGGGTCAAGATGAAATGAGAACCCAGTGGTGACTACAGCTGCTACTGCCTTCAGCATGGCTGAAGGGCATGTCAAATTGATGTTTGGTTTTACATTTAGCAGCTTGATTTATGTAGTTTTGCACATTGCATTTTAAATAATTGTTTGAATTCCTTCATGTTTCAATTGCTTTGGGATGCAACAAGTCAGCCATGTGGTCAGAAAAATACCGGAGAGTAAACAGGTTGCAAAGAGCAGGCAAACACCTTGCCCCATGATTCAAGCTGGGTCCCACTGCACACTGAGAAACCCCCTTCTCTCATCACTGGGTTAAGAATGTCAACCAGCAGTTCACTGCTACTGAGTAGCAGGTTGGAGGTTTTGCACTGCTCAGCAGATGCACAGTCAAAATTAAAACTTGTTTGTTTAACATAAACATGTGGTTGATGCAGGCCCTCTTTCTCCATCTCATCAGCTATCTGTGTAACAGTCCTGCAAAATTAGAATCAGAAAACTAGTTGACTCTGCAGCCAGTTTTAAAGCTGACCTATAGCACTTCAATCTGAATAGATAAACATGGTAAGCTCATGGAAGCTGGTCAGGAGTTACAGCTGGGGCAATTTTTACAGTCTCCTACCTTGTCCGTGTACACAGCAGACACAATATTCTCTGATCTCATCCACTCCTCCATGCCATGTCCCAACACAAAAGAACAGCTAATGTAATTTAACAGCACAGCGCCAGGGAATCTCTGAAAATAAAAAGATCTTAATTTGTTCTATTCTTTTCCACAGGTGGAGAGGCAATACTCTTATGAGAATCTGAAGGTGTTTGGCTGGTATCTGCTCAGATGCCTTTATCCTGTAAAGATCCTGGCATGATAAAAATATTTAGATAGAATTAACAATTAGTGGTACTCAGAATGAAAGGTTTTAGACTGCATCTCAAGGAGACTCATAATTTCAGATGCAGCTGTGCCCTTATACAGTTAACACTGCTCCTAGATCACAGCTGATTCTTCTTTCCAGCCATCTCAGAGCCCTTATCACATAGGTCATGCACACAGGTGCATATGCACCATGTAAGTCCACACAGGCACACAGTGTGATCTCTGGGAAATATCAGTAACTTGCTGTATCTCCTATAGGCAGAAATGAATTGGTTTTTCACCGCAAAGACTTGCAAGGTAAAGATGGGAATACAGAACAAGGTGGCAAAGCCAGCAGATAGTAAATGAACAATGTCTGCAAGGCAAGACCCTCAGACTGTGTAACTGCTCCATATCCCCTCTGACTGCTTCAATCAGCTAATGGGACAGTGCATGTGACTGCTAACCACACCCCTTCTCCCACGTTAACTCCCCAATGTACCACTTGTTGTGTGTTTAGCAAAACAGCCTTTAGAGTGCACAGGGCCCAGAGCTCTGTCCTCCATCTGCCAGGAGAGAGGCTCTGCCTGTCTGAGGTGCAAACCTCCTCTGTGCCAGCCCAGCTCTGACTGTGGCCCACAAATCATCTCGGAGCCATCTTTGGCTTCTCTTCAGCCTTCAGTGCTTTCTCCAAGCCCTGCCTCAGTTCTACCTCCAGGTTGAGGCAGGCTGCTGCACCAGCTCAGTTCCATACATCACAGCCTTCTCCGTACATTTTCTTACTCTCCCTCCCACAATACCTTAAAACCTCTCACCAGAAAGATGTCCCCTGGCATCTTGCTCTGGGCTGCCTACAGTCTCTTTTTGGGCTCTCTGTCTCCAAGCTGCCTCGCTGCCCTGTCTGTTGCTTCCAGACTGCCTCAGGAATGTCATCGCTCTGAGCTGCACATCTTTCTTTTTTTGTTGTCTCTGTTACAACTTCTGCTGGACCATCAGTCATAATTCAGCTAAAAGCCTCACAGGAGAATGGCCTCAGTGTAGCTGTAGCAAAAAGGTTGCCCTCAGTCCGTCCCCTCACTGATGCCCATGGTTTAGCTGAAGCCTGGCACACCTGGCCAGGAGCTCTCTGGCACACTGCAAGAGCTGAGGGAGCAAAGTCCCGGCAGCCTAGGCCTTGGTACTGGCCCAGCAACCAAAGCTTCAATACAGCAAAAGGGGAGAAACCTAGTTCTTTACCACTAACCATACAGCTTAAGATGCCAACAGCTGGTCTGCTGCGATATGCAGGGCACTTCCATATGACTCTGTGGTGGACGGCAGTGCTGGGACAAGTCACCAGAGCTGTCTGGCCCTCAGCAGCACTGTCTGTAGGAATCAGACCAGTCTGGTGGCAGTTGTTCACCATGCCCTCTAAACAAAGGCTGCTGTGCCTTTCACTGAAGCTCTTATTGTTTCAAATAATAACATCCTCAGGATAGGAGGACTCAATGCAGTATTTAATATTCAGTATTTATTATTGTCTAACTCTGCTTGGCGTACCATGCTGAATAATCATGTAAATCTATCAGAAATTTAGGATCTAGAGAATATAGGCTACATAATGCAAATACATAATACGTGTACCAATTCGCCAAAGACCACACATCAAAAATATGTTCCTGAACCAGTTCAGGTTGGATAGCTGACAGACATTTTCCTGAAATGCTCTTGAATCTTCTGCTTATCTAGAATATGGGAGTTCATCTGTTCAGTAGAGCTGGTCATTGTGAATTTGTTACAGCTCTGCTTCATGAGCTGTGATGACTATGTACTCCTGGATGAAATTACAAATTTCAAAATGGGCATACACACTTTCCACCCTCCTCTGATCTTTCAATAAAAATATAAATCTGTTTTCTTATTATTCTCTTTTTATTTTTCTTGATGACTAAAGAAAACAAGGGAAGGGGAAGTTAACAGAAAATCAAATTCCAACACCTTTCGAATTTAAGTTTTTCTTGTTACAAATATAATCATCAAGAACTCAGAGTGTTATTTCCATTTTCATAAAATGAAAAGCTTTCAATATTAAAAAATGTGAACGAAAAACTTCTAGCATCTTTAATTTTAATCTTCACAGCTTCATACAGCATAAGAGCTGAAAAACTTAGGGACAGAGATTTAACATTACATTTTGGCATGGCAATTACGTATAAAGAAATCTAAGGATGATATTCCTTATTTTTATTCTTAAGAGACCTAGAAACCCTACTCAGGAACAAGGTTTCCTTTGTACCCAACAATACAAGAACAGAACAGAAAAGACAGTCTTACAGCGTACCTGTGCAATCCAGTCATTCCTGTGACAGACAGACATGCAGGAGTACTGACCCAGACTTGTACATCTGTAAAAGGAATTGAGAGTTTGTCTAGAAATACTTACCAAAGTCCGGGAAACATTAAATATTTCATTAGCATAGTCCTATGCTTGAACTAATAAACCCTGCCTCTCAGTATTTAAGAGCCAGATATCACCTTTACGTTAATTCTAATTCATACATATAATTTAAAATATCACGCATTAGAAGGCTCTTTTGCTTTAGTAAATAAAAAGTAGTTTATTTCCAAATTTCACCTTTATCCCATTGGCATCTCTGCCAGTGTAAAAGGCACTCTTGCTGCCACCTTCAGATGAGCCGTCTGCTACTGCAGTTTTACCACTGGGCAAATGTCTACATGACTTTGACGAGTGAATGGGGAATCAGATACAGAGGAGAATATTCCATTGGAGAATGCTCCAATACTGAGCATTATTGGAGAAAAAGATAATAAGTAAAACATTTAATCTTGCTCTGATGGAAGATTTTTTGCATCTGAGTGATGCAGACCATGCATGCAGTGAAGTCTGCAACAGATGAAAAAATACCTCTTTTCAGGGTATGTGGAAAGTTCATATCCACAGGAAGTCAGCAAATGAAATACTTGTGGACAGATTTTAAAGGATCATAAAGTTTTATGAGTTATAAAAGCTAAATCTGGGCCTGAGCTATTCAGCTCTGTTCAAAAATAAAATCAAAATAACAATTTTGGCTTGGGTTATATTAGAAATTAGAACGATGGTAGGGTTACATTTTGGATCCAGGCATCCAGAGTTCAATGAAAAGACTTGCATTAAACAATGTGTTTGGCATAAATGCAAGCTTATACGTATATGTCTCGAAATGATAAAACAGTCATTCTCAAAACTTAAAGAATTAAAGGAACACAAAAAAGAATTCTTACCTTCTAACACCATCTACAAAGAATTACCAACATAGCAGTGAATGCTAATTGTCATATTGAATTCAAGGCAAGACAAATAGATCACTGAACAGATCCAGTCAGAAAAAAACTTTTTTCCACTGCCCTAGCATTTTAAGTTGTGCGTGTTGGGAAAATTGTTCATTTTACTTTTAAAATGTAAAGCTGTTCCTCTTTTTCTATGTGGTAGTGATAAAGTGCATGAGGATGAATAGGTATCTGAACTTTAGAAATAAACTGAGCTATGTAGTGCTGTGGTATTTAATCATAATCCTATATATATTTCTCAAATAAATTGAAGGTAGGTAGAACATACAAAAAATTGCAAGTAATATTAAAATGTTATGCACTCCAAAGTGGGAAATATCAGAAATAAGATATGTAAGTACCATCCTCATCTTGGTCTTAATTACACAATCACATCTTATAATGTATTTACTTCAAAATGGTTTTATTGTCCCCTGCCTTGGTCAATACACAGAACACAAGGTGCTTAAGAATTCAGTTGGGCATTTGTGAAGTACAACATCTTTTTTGCTGAATTGACTGTCTGAGTGTACACAACACTGTGCAATTATTCCTGTGGTAATGGCATTTAGAGACAATATCACAGGATGGAAGGAAAGATAGCGTATGTGGTAGACATGAATGTAGCAAAAGAGACTCCTTGCCCTAGAAACTTTCCAAGCTAGACAAACAGAAGAGCAGTAGAAATCTATGGGTTAGAAAGGCAGCAGAAATCTATTTGCCCAGGGTCCTGTCCACTTATAGGCCACACAAGGCATTAATGCAACTCTACCAATACATCTGGTAGCTCAAAAGGCAATTTCTGGATACAGTGGGACTATACTGGAGAGTTTTTGTTCCTGCAACTTCCACCCTGTAGTGCTGGATTATTCTTTGCAGGTAGAAAGCAAGAAGAGCAATTCAAACTAGTGAGCATGTCCTGGAGTTTTATCTATGATGGATGTCACACATTGTACAAAACAGAATATCCTCTGAAACTAAGAAGAAACAACAGACATAAATCTCACCTCTTCTCTACTGAGGCACAGGGAATGTTGCTGTGGCACACCTGGGGCTTAATGACTTATTTATGCATTGTTAGTAACAGTTTAAACTAAATCCTAGGCCTCTCCTTTGACCAGGGAAGTGGCAACATTTTTTAAACTAGGCAATTTACCACAGACAGGTTGCCAGAGGTACCTGTGATTACATCGAGTTTTGTATCTTCTGCCGTAGAGCGGTCTTCTCTGCTGGGCTCTCAGAACAATTTAATTGCTCCCTTTGATGGATTTACATTTGTACATTTACATACACATATATGCAAATAACCATGGGAGGAAATAGTACCTGCGTATAAACATAAGGCTATCCTTATATGGATTCATTAAACAAGGGAACTTCACAAAACTCCCTCATTGCTGTAATTGAATGACACAGAAATATGATGGTGCTAAACATCCTTCATGCGAGCGGCAGGTTTAGTTCAAGACACTCACACATGACACCAACAGAGTTCACCCAGCCAGGGTGATACCATCTTTAGACTCTTCTCTCCACGTGTATTCATATGAAGCAACATTTTGACAGCAGTACAAAAATGTGCTCTTTACAGATTCCCGAGTCTATTATTGTAGCCACCTCCAACAAACAGAATGGCTGGGGTGGCAACTCATTTCAGACTTAGGGCCAAGAATCTGTTCTTGTATGTCTTTGGCATGTCATACTGGAGCTCAGAATGAGTACAGCCTGCAGCTGTATCCCACATATTCTGATCCTCTTTCAAACTCTTAATACAATAGGGTCTCAAATACATTGTGAGCAGAAGAAAACATCCCCCCATGTTCTATTTTGGTATGTTGAGCCTAAAGTCTATTGGCTGGGAGCTGTCATCAGACATGACCATATGTTACCCAACGGTATTACAAGTAAATCCTAATTGAGTGCAAATTGTGAAGATTAAAGTCACCTCAGATTTAGCTGTATTATGTTGAGGCAAATGTGTTTCAAAGTCCTGTTTAAAATGCTGGCAATTCTCAGCGCAGAAATTAACAGGCTGTCATTACCATGGATTTTATGAGCTGTGCTAAATGTCCTTGTTCTTAGTTTGGAGCCCTTAGTCAGAGAGGGTAAAAACAGTCCTCTGCATCTCAGACTGAAAAACACCAACTACAATGTATACTATCAAAAACTTCTTAAATAATATAAAACATTGATGCAACTTAGTCACTGGATAATCTCTTGCTGTAAGCTTTTCATAAATAATGGTAAAGGACAGCATGATTGGTATTCTAACTGTAGCTGAAATCAGTTTTGCATTTAAGAAATCCACTTTTAGGATAAGCCAGGAGCAGTTTATAACAGGCTATGCATTACCCTTTGGAAACAATTAACTGCTAGAAAGATCTTCCTTGATGATTGAAGTTTATTACTGTTTCATAAGAGGCCTGTGAAGTAGTAAGAAGCTGAACTTCATCTATTGGTGCACTTTGGATGATGCACTCCCTTTTAATGGGATTAAAGGTTTAATGCAGATAAAAGATCTGTTCAGTGCACCTGGATTCAACACAAGGATTTCAGTGTGATTCACAGAGAGTCATTGGAGAGCTATGTTCATCTTGATCAATAAGAACTTCTGAATTCTTTTCTCTTCCATACAAAGAAAAAATGATGAGAACATATTTCTTGCTGTTTTCAGCACTGATCATGTGCTGCATACCTGCTGAGGAAATCTTTCAGCCAACTCTAGTACTGGACATGGCTAAAGTTCTTCTGGACAATTACTGCTATCCTGAAAACCTAGTGGGAATGCAAGAAGCCATTGAACAAGCAATCAAGAGTGGGGAGATCCTGGACATCTCAGATCCAAAAATGCTGGCCAGTGTCTTGACAGCTGGAGTGCAGGGTGCTCTGAATGACCCAAGACTGGTGATTTCCTATGAGCCATTACCACATGCAGCTCCCAAACAAGAAGCTGACGTTTCCCCTACTCGTGAACAACTCCTGAGTCTTATTGAGCATGTGGTTATGTATGACAAGCTGGAGGGCAATGTTGGCTACCTGAGGATAGATTACATCATAGGAGAGGATGTTGTGCAGAAAGTTGGACCTTTCCTGGTGGACAAGGTGTGGAAGACACTGATAGAGACATCTGCCCTGGTGATAGATCTTCGTCACAGCACTGGGGGACAGATTTCTGGCCTCCCCTTCATCATCTCATACTTGCATGAAGAAGACAAGATCCTGCATGTTGAGACTGTATACAATCGGCCCTCCAACACCACCACAGAGATATGGACACTACCAAAGGTGCTAGGAGAGAGATACAGCAAAGACAAGGATGTCATTGTTTTGATCAGCCACCACACTACAGGAGTGGCTGAGGATGTGGCTTACATCCTCAAGCACATGAACAGGGCTATCACTGTTGGAGAGAAGACAGCTGGGGGCTCACTGGACATCCAGAAGCTGCGTATTGGCCCCTCCAATTTCTATATGATGGTTCCTGTGTCAAGATCTGTAAGCCCCTTGAGTGGGGGTGGACAGAGCTGGGAGGTGAGTGGGGTGATGCCATGTGTGGCTACTGAGGCAGAGCAAGCCTTGCAGAAATCCCTGGACATCCTGGCAGTGCGCAGAGCAGTGCCTGGCACCCTGAGCCGCCTCATAAACATATTAAAGGACTATTACAGCTTAGTGGAGCGAGTACCAGTGCTGCTACGGCATCTCATCGCTTCTGACTTCTCTTCTGTGCAGTCATCAGAGGACCTGGCCACCAAACTCAACACTGAGTTGCAGACCTTATCTGAAGATCCCCGCCTGCTGGTCCGAGTTATGATGCCAGGTGAGGCTGCCACTCCCCCAGATGAGAAGCCAATTGCAATGGCAGCTGACTTACCTGACAATGAGCAACTGCTGCATGCCTTAGTGGATACTGTCTTCAAGGTATCGGTGTTGCCAGGCAATGTTGGCTACATGCGCTTTGATGAGTTTGCAGATGCCTCTGTGCTTGCTAAGCTAGGACCTTACATTGTCCACAAAGTGTGGGAGCCCCTTCAAAATACAGACAACTTGATTATGGACCTACGTTACAATCCAGGAGGCCCTTCCTCCTCTGCTGTGCCTGTACTACTCTCCTATTTCCAAGACCCTGCTGCTGGTCCTGTCCATCTATTCACAACCTATGACAGGTGCACCAACCACACACAGGAGCACAACAGCCAGGCTAAACTGCTGGGTCAGTCCTATGGGGCTCAACGTGGCATCTATCTGCTCACTAGCCACCACACTGCCACAGCTGCTGAGGAGTTTGCTTACCTCATGCAGTCCCTAGGTCGTGCCACACTGATTGGTGAGATCACAGCAGGAAGCCTCTCGCACACCCGTACCTTCCCTTTGCTGCAGCCTGAACCGGGAATAACCCGTGGCCTAACTATCACAGTTCCTGTTATCACCTTCATTGACAACCATGGGGAAAGCTGGATGGGTGGAGGAGTTGTTCCTGATGCCATAGTGTTGGCTGAGGATGCACTGGAGAAGGCTGAAGAAGTGCTAGCCTTCCACAAGAACATGGGAGCACTTTTGGAGGGTACTGGGCAACTCCTAGAGGCTCACTATGCCATCCCAGAAGTGGCTGGCAAGGTGAGTGCTATGCTCAACACCAAACGGGCCCAAGGAGGTTATCGATCAGCAATAGACTCTGAAACTTTGGCTTCCCAGCTTACCAGTGACTTGCAGGAGGCCTCTGGGGACCATCGGCTTCACGTCTTCCACAGCGATGTGGAACCAACACCAGAAGAACAGCTTCCCAACGTGATTCCCAGCCCTGAAGAGCTGAGCTACATCATTGAAGCACTCTTCAAAACTGAGGTATTGCCAGGAAACCTGGGTTACCTTCGCTTTGATATGATGGCTGAGGCGGAAACAGTGAAGGCCATTGGGCCCCAGCTGTTGCAGATGGTATGGAACAAGCTAGTGGACACAAATGCCATGATTATTGACATGAGGTACAACACAGGTGGCTACTCCACTGCCATCCCAATACTTTGTTCCTACTTCTTTGAGCCTGAGCCTCGGCAACACCTCTATACTGTCTTCGACCGTAGCACATCCCGCAGCACAGAGGTGTGGACTCTCCCCCAACTCACTGGCAAGAGATATGGCTCTCTCAAGGACATCTACATCCTAACAAGCCATATGAGTGGCTCAGCAGCTGAAGCTTTCACTCGCTCTATGAAGGACCTACATCGGGCCACAGTTATTGGTGAGCCCACAGTGGGTGGATCCCTCTCAGTGGGCATTTATCGTGTTGGTAACAGTTCCCTATATGCCTCCATTCCCAGCCAAGTGGTGCTCAGCCCAGTCACTGGCAAAGTATGGAGTGTCTCTGGGGTGGAGCCCCACATCACCATCCAGGCCAGTGAAGCCATGGCTGTAGCTCAGCACATTGCCAACCTGCGTGCCCAGGTTCCACAGACACTGCAAACTGTAGGCAAACTTGTGGGAGATAGTTACGCTTTTGTGGACATTGGGGCTGTTATAGCATCCAACCTCACCAAGAACATCAACATAGACAGTTATAAAAGGATTAATACAGAAGAAGATCTGGCCAGGAAAGTGACTGCCGTCTTACAAGCTCTTTCTGCTGATAAACACCTTAGATTACTCTACATCCCTGAACATGCCAAGGACAGCATCCCAGGGATCATGCCAAAACAGGTACAATTCTCTTGTACTCAGCTATAGTAATGCCAGCTAGAATGGGGGCATTGAGACAGACACCTTGTCTTGTTTTTAGCCCATATCATAAACCCACCAGAATTTACCTGTACACGAAGGAGAAGCCAATGCTTGAGGAGATTTCATGTGCTGCACTAAGGCAAGTCAGGGTAGTAGCTAGTGGTAGTAGATGGTAGTCCTGGGTGCATATATTTTTGGAACAACTTTCAGGCTGCGCATTTTCTTCAGTTGCCATCTGCCAGAAGCAAATGCAAGCCTTAATGGTTAGAGGGACAATATCTCATTGTCTCTGTGATCCCTTCTCTTTCACTGCTACAGCTTTCAAGCTATAATAAATTAATACAGACACCCACAGGTTACAAACCCTGGTTGTAATTTAGGGAGAATTTGTTTGGACCAGAGTTAACGCATGCACTCACTAAACATGTAACTACATACTTTTTGATGGATTTTTCTATATAAAATTGTAGTAGCTGACATCTATTACACCAGAATAATACAACTCCTTTGGTAGTGACAGTGGAAAATTGTTCTGACTGTATCTCATGTTCAGCATCAGACAGTTTCCCAGTAACCTGGAAATACTTTGGAAGAAGTATCTGGGTGGAAGTTAGGTGACCCCAGAGAGAAATTGATTTTTAATAACCCACTTTTGGCCTTGCTATGTGGTTTGCATAACAGTCTGTGCTTTGTTCTGAGGCTGAGTGTTTATACATTGGTCTGCCTTGGCAATCTTTCTTGTTCATTGTTGTGCTGGAGCGAGCTCCCAGGAGCACTTGTTAAAATTCCATCTTCAAATTAAACAGACGGTTAGGATAACCTGATCCCTTTCTTGGATGGAGTTAGCTCCTTTCTGTGCTAGCATGGGTACCAGAGATGTATGTTCTCCAGGGACATATAAAATTACTTTTTGAAGAGAATGCATTTGCCTTTGCAATGAACCACAGTACACCAAGTGTCAGGTGACTATTAAATGTTTCCTAGGGGAGAAAATCTGTGAGCTTCCACCCTCTGAAGCTTTTGGCGTGCATGATTTAAAGTGGGCATGACCTTTGTGGTATTATCACAAATACTAATGTCAAGGACAAAGCCTAAGCATTGAGAGGTTAGGACAGTCTATGCAAGTTTTTGGAATAGAGATGTTGGCCCCATTCTTGCCTGTAAGCTTACATGGAAACAATTAATTAAAATATTTTTCTACTCCATCATTCTCTTTCCCTTCTAATTTGGTTGAGTGTAGAAAGCTTCACTCTAAAGATGTTTCAATGTTTTTGACAGAGCTCCCTGCTAAATTATTATCGATGTATCAGTAGTTATACTTCATAATTTTTCCCCATTCTACAACATGGGCACATCTTTCAAATTAGTTACTGTTTTCACTGTTGCCTATTTTTACTTGTTCAGACTGTACTAACTTTATTCAGACCTTAAATGTTGAGAACAGGATGTAGAGGACAAATATCTTACTTGTCACATGATGTAAAATTCTCATCCTGATAGAGCTAGTGAAGAAATGCCAGTATACTATTTTTACCATACCCTTCTTTACCATAGTTCTTTGTGAAGCAAAATTATTGGGAGAGGGATACACCCATAAAAAGGAAATCACATCAGTGTGAATGAAAATCAGGACAAATGTGGGATTTCTTCAAGGCTGAATAATGTATAAAAAGCAGAGGACCACGTCTCATTTGAGACTAAAATAATTTCCAGAGGGATAAGCATTCCCTCATAGTTGCAGAGCAAATTGGGAGGCAGAGAGACAAGACGTGTACAGAGACACTGAAGTCACTGAAGTAAAGGATTTTCCTTCAGATGGAGGTAAAAGAAAATCCACCCATTCCACAGAGCTCTGTACAGCAGGACTACTTTAATCTCCTGTTTTGCTTTTGTACAGCTAATATGGATGCTTTCTGTGGAACATTTCAGGGATAATCCAGAGAGCAAATGCCTTCAGATTCCTGTGAATTTTACATGATGGTACTAATTGCATTTGTAAACAAATTTTTTTTAAAAAAAAGGCAGTCCTATACATAGAGAGGGTGGCTTTCTTAATCTCTTACAAAAATTTGTATTTCTTGCTCAAAAACCTAAGAACTAGTTTTATTTTTGCGCTACCTACCTTCCAAGCGACCCTCTTCCTTGACAGTGGGATGTTACTGTTAATGACCTTGACAGTGAAGCAAATCCGACACAATTAACTGCAAGTGATGATGAATAACTGCAGGAAGGATGAGATGGGACATAGGAGACAGACAAGTGAAATTCATGTAGACCTTTGCATCTGCTGCATTAATAGCTGCTGAGGCATAATACAGGGTAGTGAATTTGTCTCCTCTGTGCAGCAGCAAGGTCAATGCTGGCTGGAGTTGCTGGCAGCACAAATGACACTTTCCAAAGTCAGGCTTCCTAGAAGCAAATTTTGCATATATTGTTTGTGGTCCAGAAAATAACATTTCGTTTATAAGGCAGAGCTCTGTAAACTTGCTAACATGCAGTTCAATTATCCCTACTTCCTAATCTTCTGTTAGTCTCTTTCTCCCCCTCCAGTCATACCTTCCTTTCCATATTGAAACATTTGTGTTTGTGACTGTCTACCTGTGGAAGAACTTCTGCCTGATTTTGGTAAATGTGTTATGTCAGTTTTAAATGACAAAATCTCCCTGAATGATTCTTTTGGCCCCTTCACAATGCTCAGATACTTTTAATGCAGTCTTTACCCCAACAGAATTTTTGTATTGATGTTTTAGATAAGCAGCTGAAAATGATGATCAGCGTAATAAGCAAAAAAAAAAAATCAGTTATAAAAAGAAATTGTTCCTGCATTTGAAGTCCTCTTTTTCCCAGATAAATGATATGTATCTATAGCGGAGTATTGTACTTGCTGAAGAAGGCAATAGGTACAGGTGTTCCACCAGAAAAAAGTGCAGTTTGCTTATGTCTCTTCATTAATGAGTGAAATGAAAATGCTCAGCCTCAAAGTGTCAAATAGATAATTATATTGCTACATCTATTGCTGACAGGTGGAAAAAATTTTTGTAGGCCCATATGATACTGATTTGTATCAACATAAACACAGTAAAGTCAGTGGAAGTTTACAAGTTTATGCAAGCCAGAAAAGCATCTTGTGTTTAACTCTCCTTGACTCATCATCTTTTGCAATTCTTGCTTCTTTTGTTGTATTTGGTGCAGAAAAGAATATAACATTTTATTCACTTAGTTCTTTTTCTAGTACCTTTTATCTTCTGATCCTGATACTCAGTGTCAATGCAGTCACTTTTGCAGTTACAGTCCCACCCAAGAGGTTCATTTGTGGTCATTTTTCTCCATTACCATTAATGTTACAGTGGATCTGAACATTCATTTTAATGCTTTTCAATAAGTTTTACATGCAAATCGAAATTTAAGCATGAATCATGTTCTATAATTTTGCTTTCAAATGTAATCTTTCAGGGAATTAACAGGAAAATAACTCCTCAATCACTCTCAATGAGTTTGTTACAAGCTCTGTATTGTCAGAGCAGGCTTACACGCCACTGTGCAGTGCCACCCTCTGTGGGCTGGAAGTACGACTTCTCATTCTGCCCCGTACAGCCTCAATGGGGACTGATTGCCTTAAATAACCCTTTTTAATCCTTTTCCAGCGCACCATTTCAGAGGGTATAGTTTTTCCTTGTGGTGACCCCCTCATACTGGCTGTCTTGCTGCAACAAAGGGCATGATTAGAATTTAAAGATACAGTCCGGGGGAGAGGGTGGGGTCGGGGAAGGAGAAATAATCTCTGAAAAGCAGACTGAGGTTAAATATGAACATAAGAACCTTCTAGGGTTCTTACACTGTTTCTAAGGTTATAGTAATTGACTGCACAATTCTGGGAGGGAAACAGCTTGTTTAGGGGGAATACTGTAAAAATGTATAGAGGATCTTTAGAGTTCTTAAGCCGAGCACAAGTCAAGTTGTAGCAGTAAATAATAATCATCATCAAACTGCAATGGCTAAGGAAGAATATAATCAGTAAGACATGTGAAGTCTGCTACATTTAGCTCTAAAGAAAATTCATCTGGAGTATAATATGTAGAGTCTTGAGCAATGGTTTTCTGGAAAGATATGATACAAACAGGGAGACAGCAGAAAAGAGAAACGGGGATAAAGAGAAGACTGAATAATAGTTCACAGATTCACAGGTTATTCTGAGTTGGAAGGGACCCATAGGATCATCTAGTCCAACGTCCAAGCGAACGCCCACCCAGGGATCAGGCCCACAAGCGTGGAACCACGGGCACCACGCTCCATCCGTCCAAGCCTCCCACCAACTAGATCATGTCAATAGTGATCCTGAAAAAGTTTAAAATATTTGAGTTGTTTATTCTAGAGAGAAAGAAACTGAGAGGAGACATGAAAACAGTCTTCATACACGTAGGAGGCTATTTCAAATATGAAAAGAATAATCTGTTCCCTTGTCCATAGTAAATAGGCCAAGAAGTAATGCATTTAAACTGTGCAAAGTAGTGAACTTAGACTGTTTACACTAGATCTTAGAAACATCTTTATAATAGTAAGGCTAGTGACGCACTAGACTGGATTGCCTGGAAATCACAGAGTAATAGGAGTGTTTTTAAGAGTAATTGAAAATTAGCTGTCAGGGATATAGCTGATCTTGTTCATCCTTGAGCTGAGGGCTCTACTAGGATGGATTGTTCCATTCTTGCCTGTGAGGGTACACCAGGAACACAAATGTTATTCTAGGAAAGGCAGAATTCCATCACTCAGCCCCCAAGATCTCATGGTTCTTAAATGAATTTCAGGATTAGAAATGGCACCAGGGTGTTGGCTGTTAGCAGCTACGTAGCAGTTGACAGCACTAGCAACCATAATGGAAACCAGACTTACCTTACAACTGTCGGCACAAAAATAGATATGAAAAATACAGTTTCCATTTAAATAGAAAAATCTTAGGCAAGAGATGAAAAGGAGAGAAAAGACGAAAGAGAGGCACAGTTGAAAAAGTAATTTGCCCATGGTTGGGTTGTGAGTCAGTCATAGAACCAGGGATGAAACTCCATTCACAAGTCCCAGGGCAGCATTCTAAGTCCTATTTTTTTTTGTCACAACGTGTATTCCAGTTAGGCCATTCACCTGAGGAAGGGAATCTGCAGAATAGGACTGGAGCCCCCATATGGTTAATGAAAAACCATTTTTCCTTGGCTTAAAGTGCAGTTAGCTTGGAGGTGCTTTAGTCTAGCCACATTGCTTACAGCATGCACCTGAGGTTTTATATTTAACATCAAGACATTTGTATGTAAACATTGTCTGACGGAGCAGCAGGATCTTACTTTCAGCTGCATCCTGTTCCAGTTTGTCCCTGGCCTGCAAACAGAGCCCTGCCTTCCAAAGGAGAGCACATGGTTGCTCCTGCAATAGACATATTTTCATACATTTTCCTGCAGCCATGAAGATAAAGAGCTTTCTTTTAGATCCTTACACATGCATTTAACCACTGAGGCTTTAAAAGCAACCTACCCACCCTGAAATCTGTAATGAATTTTCAAGAGTTAACAGTGCTGAAGTCGTCAGTGAACAAAGATGTGACACATCATAATAAAAGAACAAGTAGAGAAAAACTTTACCAGAGAGAGCGGTTATTCTTAACCAAAATGTTTATGCATATGCATCTTGCAATTATCATCGTAGAAAGAGATAAAACATCTGTAGGTTCAGTTAAAATATAATTAGTAACTGTTTGAGAATAACACATAAATGTTATTTGCAGATGTTACCAATGAGTGATGATTTTTTTCTCTCCTGGGGGAACATGTATTTCTGAAGCAGATCTAAGCTCTGCTAGAACAATCAAAGCATGCTGGATATATATTTTTCAAAATTGATTTGTTAATCGAAGTACGATGGGCAGATCATGTAGCATTTCTGTCACTGGGAAGTGGATTGGAAATGACAAACTTAGTAGTGCTGGACTGATATGTTTACAGTCCAGACACAGTGGTTATTTTAACAAGGTATAGTGACAAAGAAGGGTACAGAAAAGAGTTCACTTTCACCATAGGTAAAGGTAAAATACTGAGCTATGTCAAATACAGCTGCATTCACATACCTCTTGGAAAAACCTCTTTCTGCTGTGGCAGACCTGGTTTTGTCAGGAACACAACTCTAGGCTACAGCACTATGTGGAGAGAAGGGAATTATCACACTCTTCTACAGTTGTAGGAAGCCCAGATGCGTCCCAAATTCTGTAGCATATCACAGGCTGGAAGAGCACCTCTTAGCACATGGCTCACTTCTGACTCCTTTTCCTTTTGAGTGTAAAAGCATGGACTGTGTGAGACTGAGTTATGCCAAAGGGCAACTGTTTAAAAAGAAGGTATAAAATCATTTTCACAGCAACTCTGTTGAGAAAAGGTCAAATAGCTGAAGGTCACATAAGTCATATGTATCCTAAAGTCTTATCTCCTTAAACTGAAGAAGACTATCCATTTTCAGATACTGTATGCAAAACACAAGTCTGGCAATAGGAACTGGCTATGTCTCCATGCATATAGAGGTTACTAGGATGACTTTATTATTTGGCTACACATTGGTTCTAAAATGATGTCTGATGATTAGTGACATAAGCTAAACAGAATTAAATTAATCACAGCCTAACACATGAGACTCCAGGCACATGGCCTCCATGTAAGAGATTTATCACATCTACTTCTTATTCTGCCCAACACATCAGGCTCCTCACAATCCCAGGAGCTGGGCCATTATGAGTGGCTGGAGCCAGCCTCACCCACTGTTTGTCAGATGAGGCCAACCAAGACATTATGGAAGTCCCAGGTGCTGTGTTTAGAAAGAAGTCATAAAGACAAAAAGTGCGCTTGGGTGTTGGGCCTGGAACAGTGGTTACGCTGCAGACTGGTTTGATTTGGATCTTCAGAGTCTTCTTTCTCACCCTATTTGGTCTAAGAAAATTCCTGTATCTGGAAAAATACTCTGAGCCATGGCAAATAGATGCCTGATCCAGATTCTAGGCATGTGATTGATGCACCTTATACTGTGCAAAAATGCATCAGCTGATACTAACTTATGTTTAATGTGAAAAAATATTATATAATTTATTATGTTTTTCAAACTTCATCACATTCCTCCCACATGTCCCACCTAGATTAAACTTGAACCACATAATTCTTTTTAAATTTTGTGCCAACCTGTCAGTGCCAGCAAATGATTTGTTTTGTTTTTCCAAACTCTTTCAGATCCCTTCTCCGGAAGTATTTGAAGATCTGATTAAATTTTCATTCCCCACAAATGTATTTGAAAACAACATCGGCTATCTGAGATTCGACATGTTTGGAGACAGTGAACTTCTAACCCAGGTGTCCGACCTAATGGTAGAGCATGTTTGGAAGAAAATAGTTCACACAGATGCATTAATCATAGACATGAGGTAAACCTTTGAATGGTAAATAACCAAAGTTCTTCCAAAAAAGCATACTATTTGTACCAGTAAATTAGCTTTACATGGCTTGCTGTCCTGTTCAAAGGCTAACATTACTGGGATTAAATGAGAAAAGGAAAACTGCCAAAGAAAACAGTAACAGCTTGTAAGTATATCTCAAGATAAATTGTACCATCATTTTAGATGTTTAGAACTAAACAGGCAGATAGGATGCAGAATGCAATCCTGAATGACATAAATACATCTTTCACTTCATGAAGTGGTCAAGTGATTTAACAACTAAAAAGACAGACCATGTGTAAGGCCATGTTACAAGATCTAGTTTGCCATATCTGCAGTGCTAAGTAATCGTGGGCAATCACCTCTGTACAAAATGCACTTGTGAACAGAGCACAAAGATGGTTTAGAGTTGCTGTAGCACTCCTAGGCCCTGCTGCACCAAGCTGCAGCATCATACGCCTGCTCTCAGTTTTGAATGCTGCTGGACACTCCAGTGTGTCAACAATGCTTCAAATCTTACAAATCAGAAGATGGCATCCCTCTCTTGCCAGCTATCAAAGCAGGTTAGTATCAAAAATATACATTTCCCATATGATATATCGTATATTAGTGCTTAGGTAAGTAATGGCCTTGTTTTTGTTCAAAGCTTATGTCTGTGAGCCCAGAATATTATAAACATTCACTGAAGACAAGAAGGCCTTCGTAAGACTTTGGTTTTAATGCTAGAACCACTTGTGTCCATTTTCATCATGAGGCTTTTAATATTTGGTAATGTTAATAGTCTAGTGGGATTTGCAGCATAGGCAGGAAAAGATGAGCACAATTAGGAAAGTGGAGAGAGACATCTCACTATGTGACCACAGAAGAGACAAGACAACAACGAATGTAACATGCTCATGACTGAGTTTGAATTCAGTAAAGACACCATCACCTTCCAGTAGACTGAGATATGACTCAGAATTTCTTCTTTCTTTCCCCAGTTTTCTCTCAAGCTAAAATTCTCCCTAAGACATTCTTATAATCTTAAGGCAAGGCTGATGATTTAAATTTTGCACAGGATTAACCATAATGCATATTGTCTCTGACCTTATTAGCTCTCCTTCATGGAATATCTGTGTCATTCATGAACTTCCTACTTTTAACCCTCGCGACATTGACAGGAGACATTGATAAACTGAATGCCTTCCCTATTGTCACACAAGAAGTCTATAGGGAGTACTTGCACCCAAAACTTAAGCAAAAATTCTAGCAACTGTTCAGTAATTATTACTAACTGAAATTACTGAAGTTTCATTATCTGCAAGAGAGTCCCAGAAAGGGCATTCCAGCATTCCCTGCCAGTTGTAACTTCAGCTCTGATGGCAGCTGTGGGAGACTGAATGCTGCTGGGAAGGGTTCTCGTGGGCTGTGCAGCAGCAGCAGCAGCAGGACCTTCTGGCAGCACAGCACTATGCAGCTCCCAAATGCCGCAGAATAAAGATGTAGTTTCACTTTTTTGGACAGAGGCCTTCTGGATTGTCTGATCCTTTTCTGAAGGTGAAAAATCTTAGCTATGGGCTGGACTGAACAAACTCATTTTCTAGCAGATTTTTTCTGCGCTGTCTGTGCTGGGCGCTCCTAACATCCTCTACAGGAAAGCACTGTATCCATCTCCTATTGGTGAGCAAATACAAACATTTCTAGTGCAGGATGTGCTCTAGTATTAGTGAAAAATGACTGGCAAAAAATAATCTGATAGTCCATTGTGTGTATTCATAGCAGAGGGTCTCCAAAGACAGGCTCTTTAATGAATTTAATCTTCAGAGACTGGTATGGAATTAAACTGAAACCAAAGTTTTCAAACATGACTGTGCTGAATGAGGCAGCTAACACAATCTTTAGGCACAAAAACCCCCAGCGTGATCTAAAACACTAGGTTTTCTCATTACGTGTAGCAAAATATAAGAACACAACAATTCCACAAACATATATTGTTTTAATTGAGATCTGCTTTTATGTATTGGGGTTTAGACATTTACTCCTTGCTGCTTATGTCAGGAACAGTATGGGCTATTCAGAGTAGAAGAATAACAAGGGTCTGATGTTTCTCTGCAGATTAAGAGTCTTCACTTACATTCTGACAATTTTCTAGGTTAAATCAAGAAAAAATATACCTTTAAAATTTTTGTTTGCTTTTGAAGTCAGTGGGTCATAACGGTCCAAGACTCTTAGACAGGATTTTGTTTATCTGATAAATGTGCAAATGCTGATAGGGGGGAATTAATGTAAATTTATCAAAATACAGCCATAAACCCTTTCAGGACTGATGTTAAGGAACAATACTTGGAAGGGAGAATTACTGCCTGCCACAAATTTTCAATTTTTTCATTAATATTTTTGATTTTTGAACAGGTACAATATTGGAGGCTCCACTGCACCCATAGCAATCCTATGCTCATACTTCTTTGATGAAGGGCACCAAATTCTCTTGGACAAAGTCTATGACAGACCCAGTAACTCAGTAAAGGAAATATGGACCCAGCCACAGCTCAAAGGTAAAATGATGATTTCTTTTTAGAGTACGTACCTTTTCATTTCAGATGTCTCTTTTTGTGTATTTTAAAGCAAGCCATTAGACATCATAACCCATTTGATAAAATCACCTGCCACAATTAGCTTAAGCTAATGCTCATTACCTACCCGTGTAATCCACTCTTTCAGTAGATAAAAACACCACTATATCTGTTTGTCTAGATAATGCAGGAGAGAAAAAATACTAAATCTGGCACATTTGAGTGAGTTTAGAGCATTTGGCAAAGTGTTACACATACCCCCCACACACCCTGCCCCACTGTTTATGGAAGTTTGAAGGATGTTGTATCATGCAGAAACAGAGCTCTTCACTGCTCATAAACTACACTTAGAGTGCTAAGAAGCCTCACACATGGGGTTTAATTCTTTTCCCCTTTTAAGCTCAGACAGTAGCAAAAAACTCATAGCGATGTCTGCAGTTATTGGCTGGGAGCATGCTGAAATGGTTAAACTTTGCCACAGTCTGCAAGGTCCATCTATTTTCCCAGGCAGTCAGAATTGGGCTATGCTAAGGAACATAATTTCTATGGACACAGTCCAGTTCCCATCAAAGAGGCAGATTCATACTAACTTCAAAGGAGCTGGATCTGGTCCTGTATTATATGTACCTACTGTGAAAAGGGTCTTCTAATGGTTATTATGTCTATAGTGAAATGAGAAGACCGAAGATGGTGTGAAAAATAATTGCTATGCTATTGGCCCCTCTCTTACAGTTCAGTATGAGAATTTTATGTCATACTGTAACTTACTTATAGAATGATATTTTTGGACCACTTTAAAGTTATCAAGTCCCAGTTATGACACATTACCACTTTTTCAAAGAAACTAAACTCTCACAAAGTATATAGCATGTTCAGATATATTGAAAATAAAGTGCAAAAACCTTCCTGTTCCTGTCAGCTACTTTATGTAAGAAAATGAGAGAACTTGGCTTAAATCCGAGTAACAAAGGAGTATTGAAGGGTTTGGAACAAAGGCCACACAAGACATTCTGCTTACTGACTATAAAAAAACCTGTGGGAAACCACTATAATTTCATAAAATCTCTATGACAAATCTCTATGACAGCCATGTTACTAGAGCAGGGATGAGAGTGAAAATGAAGATGCTTCTGGCTGAGCTTCGACTATTCCTGCTGTTAAAAGTAGAAAATGTCATTTTCCTCACTGCTGTATTGCACTGCTCTGATGGGATTTAGAGCTCCTGTAAAAGTCAGAAGCACAGAAGGTCTATGAGTAGTAACTACGAGCTGGCCTCCCAGCTGGAGCTCATAGCTGGAAACTGATGGCAGAAGAGCATCACATAGGAAGACATCCATTTTTACAGTATAGAGGCTGGACTACTGTTAAAAGTGTTTTAATATTGAATGTATTAAAACATTCAGGTACAAAGTAAATTTAGGTACAAAGTAAAAAATTATGTACAAAGTAAAAATACAGGTACAAAGGAAATTTCCAAACTTCTTGAGCTGTTAATAGCAGGTAGGAAATGAAGCCTCTACCTTGGCTTCTCTTTGCTCTATTATACAAATAAATCTGTGAAAATGGATGCATTTCTGATGTTTTTTGTTCTATCTGACAGGGGAGAGGTATGGCTCTCAGAAAGGACTAATAATCCTTACAAGTGCTGTGACAGCTGGTGCTGCTGAAGAGTTTGTGTACATAATGAAGAGACTGGGGAGAGCTCTCATCATTGGGGAACAGACCAGTGGTGGCTGCCATTCCTCACAGATATACCAAGTAGATGATACCAACTTCTACATCTTCATCCCCACCTCCAGATCAGTCACCTCCACAGGCAGCACTTCTTGGGAAGGGAAAGGAGTGCCTCCTCACATAGAAACACCAGCAGAAACAGCACTCATCAGAGCAAAGGAGATGCTCAATGCTCACCTACGTGGCTCTAGATAGTCCAGTGGAGGAACATGCCCCTAGTTCTTAGGAAAAGAAAGCTACCTCCCCAAATGTAAACCTTAGAAAGAAGTGGGAACTTCATTTCAATCTCTATGATGAGTGATTGGGTCCCTGTACATAGCTCAAAGTGACTGCTTTCCAACATGTAGACATTTTTCCCCTTTGTGTAAAACCCACCTCTTTCTGTTCATAGTTGGGATACTTGGGTAATTCACTGAGGTTTCTGGATTCCTCTCCTGTAGCCAAACACAAATAATTCAGCATGTCTGGTTTTTTTAAGATTTAGCTACAAATCATAGATTTCCTTTGGTCCTTTAGCAAGTCTCAGCTGTCAATGTTGAAGGCATGTGAACAACCTCAAAACCAGAAAAGGCACCTCTTCTTCTTCAGAAATTGTGTACATTCCTATTCATATGTCTTAAGGAATTAACAGTAGTTCAAAGAGTATGTTTTTCAAACTGCAAGAGGTAAATTAAGTCTCTTCTCCATTCCATCATTTAGATGTACCAAAAATAACCATTCCCAGTGGATCAGGGTTGCCCAGACTCCTGGTATTTCAAAGGTACATTGACTCTTTCACCCAGTGCTCAGATCAACTAACTCAAGGGAAATAGTCATATGTTTTTACTTAAGGCTAAAAATAGATTCCTATGTGTCCTGCCCTAAAGGCAGAGGAGAAAAAAAGAAAAAAAAAAAAAGATAAATATCCTATTAAGTAATGGTGTATTGGAGGGCAACTAACAGATACTTACTTACACGAGCTTTATCAATGCACAACATTCCTTGTCTTATTTGTAGTTAAACATCTGTCTTTGTAATTATTTAGAAATACATGTAACTCTAATCTCTATCTCAACATTTTTCATCTCTACAGAATGCCAGCTGTAAGGTAATTAAGTCAGTGAAATGGTCCCCCCAAATTCATTTGGAGTCTATAGTAATTACACATTGGTTTTCAGTTACTCATTTTTAAGTTCCTGCCATTTTTTTTTATAAATTGTGTTAAACATCTGAGTTCCAGTTTTTACAGGAAAATAATTTTAAGAACCAGATAGACTTTCCATCATTTTTCCTACTTATTTGCCTCGTCAACTACACTCAGTGTGATCACTAACCTGGACTCTTCTGAGTCATTTTCATGTTCTGATTTTTATGCACTAGCTTGTTGTTGAACATCTCAGTGTTGTGGAAGATATTTTAATGAATTAACAGTCATACAGAATTTTGTGTAAAGTGATACATGTATGAAGAATATTAAATATTCTTAATATGAAAAAGACTGGAGTAGTCAATGAATGAGTAAACAACACTAATGTATTTCTTCTAATGTCTTTTAAGCCTCTTTAATATTTAAATACATTGTTTTCCTAAAAACAATCAGTTGTGCTGTCATGTACAAACAATATTAATTGTTAAACCCAATATTTAAAAACTTTAGCCACTTATTCAAGGACAAAAAGCTTTACCATATGGGCACAAATAACAAATAATTTCTTCTCATAGTAGTATGGTAAGTACTCATAAATAATAACTACATACTGGAATCCAGTTGGGAAAAACAAACAATGAAGATGTATTTGCTGGTGAGTTCATTTTAAATCAATAGTGCTGTTAGTTCACTGAAGTGATCAATTTCACTGGAAAATTAATGCTCAACCTTGAGAAATTTTATTACTTGACAAAATATTACTTATTATTTCATAGGTCATCTACTGGATAATTAATATTGAAACTGTCAGTCTTCACAAAGACCAGGGTGAAAAAAAAGTCTTCCTGTCTTCACAAATTGCTGTTCATAGTTATTCCCATCTCAATGAGCTTAGACCTCATAAAACTACAGACAGTAATTGTGTAGAAAATGACACTGCATTGAAAGGTTTGAATATCACAAAACTACAAGTAAAAATATTTATGGAAAATCCATGGTTTGTGGCTTAAATGAGAAAGTTATACAGAAGGTTTTTAGGGAGGGACAGGTAATTTGGGAAGTGCTCTTCCACAACACAACAGGAAACAGGCTGAAACTGTCACCAGTTCCCCTCTTGTCTGGTTCCAGAGTTGACATGGGCATTCAACAGTTTATAGCACCATTTCCTTACCATCCCACCTGGAATAACTTCCTGCATTTTAATCCTAATCATGTTCCTTTTAAGGGCAGGAAGAAAGGTGTTGGTGTATAAGACCACCTAGTAATATCCTCTTTCTCCTTTTAGCATTCATAGAACTTCAACCAAGGAATGACAGCTAGGTTGTTGTTTGGGGGTGGGGGGGTGGTTTGTGCTGCCTTGGTCCAGTGATGTCCAAACTGTGCTCTGGAGACTAAAGGGAGCCCATGGACTGCACTGATTAGATGTTTAGAACTAAACAGGCAGCAAGTAAATACATATTTTTCAAAAGCATGTGAGTGCCATTGTCATTGGAAAAAGTAGGGGGATCAAGGATCAATGAGTGAACAAATATCCTAATCTGGCATTTCCTATCTGAAAACTCACTACTCACTGCAGAAGCCTGCACAGCTGAGCTCGATAGCATTGTATTGTCCTTTTTCACTCATTAAGAGAGATGTCATGAGAAACAGCGGTTTGCTCAAAATGAACAGGCAGTTGCTAGCGAATGGAGGAAAATAACCAGGCAGCTTGTTTCCTCCTGTTTCAGAAACAAAATCCTTTTCTTTTTCCTAGCATTTCTACTTGTAGAAAAGACAGAGATCCCTGCTGTAAAATTGTATCTCACTGGGACAAAATGTGGTCCTTCTTGAATTCCTTAAGTCCCTTCATTTCTTCACAATCCCCCTGCTCTGGTGGAGTGCTTTCCTTACAGCAGGATTTTATCTGCAGCAATTTAAATTTTTAGACCTCTAGACATAAGGGGAAATAAGCTTCTAGCATGACTCAATTATAGGAAGTTTGTTTTTCTTTGTCTTGTTAGGCTCCTTTCTGCCTGTGCAATATTTGGTTCACTCAGCTTTAATATGAATATTTTCCTTTAAAGAAACAAAATCTGTAAAAATTTTGGATAAGCCCCCTGGTTTATGTAACCCAGCTTAGATGAGACACTCAGTTAAACTAGAGACATATAAAAGACGTCCACTGTGACAGTACAAGGAGCTTTACACAACAGTTTGTTTTGCACATACCAAGTTCTGGTTCTGTTGGCCTCTCTCTGAGTTTGCCCCAATCAGCACAGATGCAGCAGGCAAAAAGATGTCATATTGGTTGGTTGTGTGTGCAAATAAGTCCTAGCTCACAAAACACTTTAGCCCAGAGTAAGAAGCAATCGGCTCACTCAGTTTTTGGGCCAATGACCACCTACAGAAGAACAAGGGTAGAATTGCACACAGATGCCTGCAGTGTAATTCCCATGTTGTAAGAGGAAAATCCTTGATCTTTACATACTAGGACCAAACTGCACTGCCCCTGCAATGGAGGTGGTGAGGAAGTACCAGAAATAAAGCTGATTAAAAACTTCTCCTCTTCTTTTTTTTGCATTTTGAATCAGCTCTGACACTTTTCACAGAATCACACCCCTAACTGATTCTCTTGCCTTTCTGTGCACAGGAGGCATTCAGAGATTGCTTGTCATCACAGTATGTAAGTTGCTGTGGCTGAGATATGCCCATGATGAAACTGAGTAGGAGTTCTTACCCGTTTTTTTCCCCCCAAGAAAACTCCATGGCATAAAGGAAAGCTATGTCTCTTTCTGTAACCTTGCTGTTTGCTCAAGTGTCATACCATAAGCAGACTGAAGAAGTTTGATTATTGGTGAGAACTCTAAGGAAGTAGGTCTAACACCCTGTTGGAAGGTTTTGAGATTTAGCAGCTGTTTTTTAGTGGTTGATTTTCCACACTTTCTCTAGATCAGTTGTACCAACACAAAATCAGTGAAACAAAGTAACCAGTTAGATTTGGTACTGCTTCATTCTGAACTAAATAACACACCAGGTGTATCACTGGAAAAGCAGGTCCTTGGAGCAGGGTAATGTTGAACTGATGTGCCAAAATAATACTGGGGAGCATTAGACAGCCCATCCCATCTTTTTTTTCCAGAAGAAATCTGAAGCTAGGTTTCTAACCATAAAACTGTTAAGAAAACATGGCATCTTTCAGTAAGTACCAAAGAGAACATTTTGCAGCAATGGTACCAAAAAACCTTTAGTCTTATTTATACTGGGCCAGGCTGATCTTCAAGTAATTAATGTAAATCAGGAGTAGCAATTCTGGATTTGCACTGGAATAAATGAGATCACAATCTGGCCTAAACTACTGAGGGGAAATATAAGCCTGACCACATATGAATGCAGTTACACCATGGAGTCCTTCATTACACTTTATGGACACTGACTTCACAGTAAACTGGCTGACACTCAGGTAAAACCAGATGGAGTGAAATTTGGCCATTAAACCTTGCCATAAATATATTCCTTACACAGTAAATATTATTGGACATAAAATAGAGATGGAAAGATTACAAGGAAACCACATCATCCCCTACTCAATGCAAGGTTGTTCTCTGTGCTCCATGTTTTTGCTCATTTTGTTTTTTAACAACTCAAGTGAAAGAGCTTCCACCACAGATCTTGGAAAGCTGTGTTACAGTCCAACCAGAACTCCAGTCTCAATTTATGTCTTCTGAACTCCAAAGCATAGTGTAATAGTTTTACCTCTTTATGTTGCAAAAGTAAAGCTGGGTACACAACCAGTGGTTGGCCTGCAATAAGTCCAGTGTTTACACTAACAGGACACAGCCATGTATAAATCTCCCATAATAATGAGTGTAATATGTTGGTTCCAGCTGACAGGCTAAGATTCTCAAGCTCCTTTTTATCGTTCAGGTGTGTTTACTTGACAATCCTTGCATTATCAGACTAGGCATCATCATGGGAACTCAAAATTCTGCCCAGTATGCAGGAGAGAAATACATCAGTATGGTGAAACATAAAGAGCAATATCCTTTAGTCTTAGCTGGGAAATGAGTGTTTTTTGATCATTCTCTGTCTGAAAGGGAGTAATAGCCCTTGATGAAGCAGATGAGGCTCAGAGACAGGTCATAAAAACATCAGACAACCTGAAAAAATGCTACACAAGAGCAAGAGAAATGACTGCTTGAAGAACACATTGTTATAAGCTATCAAAAACAAGCTTCTAAATGGATTTTAAAACTAATGAAAGGCTAATTAGCGCTGCAGTAACAATAGACAATGCTTCCTCCCACCCAGAAAAGTATAAATTCATCTGCTTCTGAGACTCAGCAAAGCTCAAACCAAAGTAGACAAGAGAAGAATGCCACATGGATAGGCAATAGAAAGGATTTGGCTCTTTCTTTTAAAAAAAGCTGGAATTGGTCCATTTGGAAAACAGAGGATAGACAAGCTGCTCTAATGCAATAAAATTCATGCATGCCTGTGTCATTTTGTGAAGGCCATTCCTCTTGTACCTGTTAGCAGAACAGAGCCTATCATCCACAATCAGAGTGTGCAGATTTTATCTATCTGTAGCTAATTGTAACTCAAATACCCTAGTTGCTCCCTTTGGTATACCCAATACCAGAAAATCACACTCCAAACTCCAACACAATCAGATCTGCATGACTGCTAAAGTCACACAGATCTTGCAGCCACATCTCAGGCTAGAATTTTTGCTTCCTGTCTATACAATAACACTGACAACAGGTCATATTTTGATACAGATTCAGGTTGATTTGACTTTGTAAAAGGTATTTCCAAAGCAGCAGTGCCTAGAACAGAACTCAGGGTTCCTCATTCAATGAGGTGGTTGTTACTTCTGTATTTACATTGTACTGCACAGACACCAGCAAATTAAATATAACCAAAGAAAACTCTGTTTACAAAACTATAATTTTGTTCCCTGCTCTGCAAATTAACACTGCATGTGCATTCATTTCACTATTTTATTTCCTCAAAAATAGGTTGACAAGGACTAGGTTGAGTTTTCAAAACTTACAACCCACTCAGACTCTTGTAAACATTTTATATTTTTTTTGCAACACATCTATCATAAATGACTGTAAACAGTGATTTCCTGCAAGAAATTAATGTAAACGCATAAAGAAATGGATCTAAGTGAACTACCACTCCCTTCTTTATCCAACCTGCCCAGTCCCTTGGTAACATCTGTCTGCACAGCTCTAATTATGAGAAGTCATGTGCCGGGATAAGTGATGGCGCTCTCGGAAGTACTCATGACAAATGGGACATGTCAGCTTCTCCTCTCGTCTCCGCTTGCACTGGGATTCAGTTGAGGAGTATTCTTTTTTGTGATGTGACCGCATGTGGAAGACTAAATCAGATGTCATGCGAAAGGACAGGTTGCATTTGGCACACCAGTTCTGGGCAGCCACACCAAAAGATGTGAAGGTCGGGGGAAGAAGAGTCAAGGAAGATGATGAGGAGGAGGAAGTGGTGTTTGTGTTTTGTAACTGCCCTCCTGCTTGTTTGGGCCATGGTTCTGAGGTATATGGGAAAACATTGCTCCGAGTTATGCTTGTCTGTAGCATCTGCGCATTACACAAATCACTGACAAAGAATTTGGAACTGAGAAGAGTGCTGCAGCACATGATGTCTGTGGTGGCAATGAAGCCAGACAGCTCCTCCAGGCTCTTCACTGACTCACTCACGGGATGAGAAGAATTTATTGCAGCTCTTTCTGTTAGACCTTTACTGGGTTTGCTGAAAGCACTCCTCTGTTCTCCTCGAGCTCTGGTGGGCCAAACAAAGGAAAATGCACTACCAGAAGAGTTAAGCAACACTTCCTTTGGTACCTGTTTTTTACCAAGTAGAACTGTGCCATCCTCTTGTTCTGGCTCCTTCAGTCTCTCATTCCTCAGCTTCTCCTTCATCCTCCTGACCTCAGTGAAAGCACTCTGCTTCTGCTCTAAAGCATCCTTCCTAGCTGACTGCCTCCCTGAACTAAGCTTCCAGAAAGACCCAGCCAATGCATGCTCTCCCTCAACCTCTTCCTTGCCCCCACAGTTACGGTCCTCAGTCAAATTATTGGTTTTCTCCAACAACACTGTCTTTCTGCTCCTGTTGTTCTCAGCCTCTTCAGATTTTGGTCTCCTTTCTCCAATGAGACCACGTGCATCATCTTTACAAGCTGCCATTTTGACTTCTAGATCCCTTGCCAGACTGTGGAAATTCGTGGTCTGCTCAGCTAAGTCACTCTTTTCAGTTTTAGGGGTTTGGAAGTTTCTCCATAGCAGAGCACTCTTCTCTGGGACACAGAGGAAGCGGACATGGGACAGATAGGAATGCTCACATTTAAAGACTCGGTCGCATTCTTGGCATCTCAACTCTGCAGAAACAGACAAGACATTATGAGTTTTGCAAAGGCAGAATCACAGATGGACAGATGCAGGTATTGAGCCTGTCCCTGACACAAGCGAAAACCCAGAAACTTCTCTTGTGTTATACAAGGTTACACATGGTAAAAGCAATGCCAGCACAGAATCAGGTCCCTTTCTGCTGTACAAAATGGTTCCCTCTTATTTTTGTCTGAGTACTACTTGCAGAAATACTTTTATTAAGACCCTCAAGCCAAGATTGTATTACATAAAATGTAATTATATTACATAAAATTACATAAAATGGTCAGTGATCCAGATAAAACCATACAGACTTTCTAATAATTTGATGTCTGAATGCCGATTTGGGTCTACATTTCTTAACTAAGTCATTGGCTTTAATACAGGATGAACGCTAAATTCTATATATCCAAGCAATAATGTGTTTTAGACCTGGATTCAAAGATTTTGACATGAGTCCCTATTTTTAGGATACTCAGGAAGTTTAATACCATTCACAAATCATCTGACCTTAATGCCAGAAGCCCTTACTCATGCTTATTTGGCAAGCTGTTATAAGCCTTAAGGGACAGATATCTGTGGCACAGAAAATAATGTCCAAAGTGAAACAATGCCAGTGGTGGGCAAGAGGAATGGGGAACACTGTTTCCTTCTGGCCTTCAAACCTTCTACATCTTCGACTTGATGATCTTTATGGTCTTTTCCAACCTTACTGATTCTGTGATTCTGTGATTCTGTGATCTCTGGTGCGCTGGGATGATTGATTGCCCATGAATAGATGATACATAATTCAGTAATTCAAGACATATGGGACACCTTAACCTTTGCAAGCTATATCTATGTTATTTCACAACTTATAGCAGTTTTTAAATGCAAATGATGCCAGACAGTACCTGAAGCCTGGGATATTAGGAAAGGTTAGAGATTGGTTGGGGAAAACCTCAAATTCTTAATTTGGGGCTCAGCATAGACCACTATTAGACCACTTTCCAAACTACAGGAACTGATCATCTTACATGAAACTAAGGCTGCAGAATTGGGTGGAATATTATACCTGCTAGTTTAAAGTCTTGAGTCTAGATACAGTGTTCTTTGTGCAGATAACACTTTTCCATGGTAAATCCACAGGGCTGACAGACTATGACTACACAGAAGTTAGTTACCAGAAAACACTGACATCTGCTAGAATGATTTAGTGGGTTCCTACTATGAATGTGTCTATATTTGCAGAAAAACACATTACCATATAAATTTGCCATCTCATACTTTACCAACCTACACTTTTACTATTCAACTGACATAAGCTTTGCTTAAATCAACTGAAAGGAATGTAGAGAGGGGTTTGTTCCAGTTTAACTAGATAAAGTTTGGAGCACATGACAGCTGGAATCAGATTTGCCTTGAACCTGACTGATTTGCTTGATATCTATGTAATCTACATTTTTATTTTTTCAAGAACTGCCAGGTCAACTTCTATTGGAGCAATGAATTTCCAGCAACAGCTCAGAAATAAACTCATGCCCTTTTCCTCGTTCCCACTGTGTCCCACACCAAATAGGCAGACTGTGCTGTATGTGGTACTGTTATGTTTGTTATGTATTTTTATAGCCCTGTTTGTTTACAAGATTAAATCTGAACACTAGCCTATACCTGATTCCTCCATGACCTAAAAAAGTGTATTTCCAATTGATAGTGTAAACTGAGGATTCCAAGTTAGTCAGGTGCATAGATTTCTATTACATAACTCAAGAATTTCAGCATGAATCCCTCTAGTGCACCTTGCTCTGCTAGAAAAGCAGCAATGAAAGTGACTGGTAACTGCAATGCCTCCAGTTCAACCCCCGAGGCAGAAGGTCTCTTCTCTTAGCTGAACAGCTAAGGATTTAGGCAGGTTTTATTTTCCTTATTACAAGAAGACCAGATACTAAAGAAGTTGCAGATTCACTTCTGCCCTCAGTCAGCAATTTGGTACTTACCATCCTGGGGACTCTGAGCTTTTATCTCATTGAAACCCAAGAGGCTCGAAAGTTCTTCATCATACCAGACAAGCAACTCCTCATTTTTATTGATTTTCCTGGTAGAGCGATAATATAACTGGCTGTTTTCTAAGTAAGCTTCCAAGTTCTGCTCCTTGCTATTGGCAGCTGCTTGTACAAGTCTCATCCAAGGCAGTCCCGTGGGACTGTGCACAGATGTAACATCTACCTGTGAGACAGGACACATAAAAGGGAAGTTACAGGTTTTGAGAGCCAAAGTAAGACTTCCATCCCATTCAAGGACAAAGCCTGTTTTCTACCTCACATTGAGCAAGTATGACAAAGCTTCAAGCCCAATACATACACCAGTGTCACCAAATCCAAAGTCATCATAGGGAGAAAGTTTCCCTGGTGTGAGTGCTGAGACTCCTGGGAATACAGCTGCAATGGTCATGTATAATCTCTCATGTCAATGCCTAGTATGTTGGTCAGTCTCTAGCCCACTCATGGCGAGGAGGATATTCTCTGTCCTATGCAGATTGTCCCATGGGACTCTGTCAGGTGTGGATCACAGAGGTACTGAAGGTGTGATCCTCTCTAAGAAGGGGTGTCAGTACCATGGGAAAATGGGATACAGGTCAGGAGATGTGTGAGTGCTGCGACCAGGAGTGTGAGAGATGTGGAGATCCCTGGATCAATGCAGTCTGAGACTGGAAATGAAAACACACTCTGGGCAGTTGCATGCGGAGTTTTTCACTGACATAAGAGGATACGGATCAGGAGGTGCAAGAATAATCTTGTTTATTTGATTCAGCACTCCAAGTAGACAACATATGCGTATCCGATTGGCTAGTTTACATAAAATATAGACAACTAAGAAGCACTTATACGATCTTTCCTTTTTCAGAAATAAAATTATATATTCCTATTCTTACCTTTGATAAATTAATTAAATTCATTTCAAGGTATCTAAACAGATAAAAACTCACCAGATCAATATTTTTCATTAAATAATTCCTTAGAGTTGCAAGCGGTTTACTTCCAATATGTGTGCATTCAGAAATACCAAACAAATTAAGTTAAAAATGTCACTTAGGTTGCAAGGTCAGGTGCTAAGAAGTTAGAAAAAATAATATTAAGTCTACTCCTCAAATTAAATTTCCATTTTCTGTGTATATTACATAGTCCTCAATCATGTATAATCTTCTCTCCACAGGACTCCTGAATCATTTAGTTACAGGCTGACCATGCTCTGGACACAACATGAAACCACAAAGGACTCGGCTTTGTTGTCTTCTTTCAATGTGTGATTCTCATTGAAGTTATTTTATTAGACTGAATAGGGAATGATTAATTTTTTTTAGGTTTTTCCTTGGTGTTTACCACAGTAGATCTATGCCCTCTGCAATATTTGAAAGATAGAGAAGATTTTCATAGCTTGAAGGCTGAAACACAGGGTGATCAAGGGCAGTATTTACATCCATAAAAGCCCTGACTAATTTTTCAAGCACTAAGTCATTGTTTAGAAAGGAAAAAGTTTGAAAATGAAAAATGTCTAATGACAAGTATGATCTGAGTTTCACCCCAAGCAAGGTATAGCGCTTTGTTTCCACTAATTGCAGGGCAGCCATTCACTGGCACTTGGTATCACAAACAGTATTTTGGCTAATTGTTGCTTTGTTTTTAACTGACTATTACCTACCACGAAAAGTATGATCACATTAGTAGCTTGGATACAAAAATGAAACATTAAGGGACCATTAGGATAAGAGCAATTAGTGTAAGGCAGAAAATAAATTAGCATGCCCTGTAACTGGTTCTCTCTGAATGCCATGGTAATTAACAGTGATTGAGAAATACAAGTGTCTGACAGCAAGACAAGAACACCCACCCACACACAGTGTTTGTAACTAATAGCTCTGACAGAGCCTGTCATATTTTAGTTGCTGTGTTTCAAAAATACCAAGCAGCCACCCAATGCTCTAAGCAAAGTCAAAGGGAGCACAGCTCCTCTAGGAACCAGGACTCCAGCTGAGTGAGCTTGAAAAAGGTGGGGAGGAGTAGCGGAAAACATATAACATCTAGGTGCTGCCAACTAGAAGCATGCACCAGTTTTAGTTTTTCCATGTGTTTAGAGACGCTATAAACTCAGGCAGTCCACCCTTTTCTGGAGATGGCAATCCCTCAGACGAATACTTTGCATCCCTATAAGTGGTAAGGACTTCGCAGCCCAACAGGCTCAACCATAAGAGAGGCTGAAGGAGAAGGGAGAAAAGGAGATTCTTCCTTGAAATGCACAAGAAGCTGTAAGGGGTAGAAGAACTCAGCTGGAAAGAACTACCTGTACCAATGGTTGTCAAGGCATTTACTTTGCCCAAACATATAAATTGAGGCAAGGAGCTCAAATTATGGTCTCTAAGAGGAGATGAGAAAAATAATATGGAGCTCCCTTTTGGTCTAAACAAAAAAGCCCAAGATGAAGAAACCATTGTTAGAAATAATATTCCCCAAAGTCTTGCCAAATTACATATTCCTGTATGTATTCTGTTTGTACTGTAGCCAGCAGAGAAAAACCCATTTCTTGTTTTGCATTTCAGTGCCATGATAGCAACAAAACATCATGATTCAATTGTTAATTAATTGACTACACACAATTAGGATCTTAACAGTAGCTCTTGATATCTGCAAGTTTTATTTTTAATTATGAGTAGTTAACAGGATATGAGACTACCGATTGCATCTGAAACAGCTACTTGCACAGAATTCAATGTCTTTACTGCCAAAAGACAGAGATCTGAGCCAACTCAGGCATCCAATTTCATTGCTGCATAGCAATTACTTAGCTCAAGTGTAGAAAAACACTAAAGTCATCCCTCTGGAGGGCTCTTCCAATGTAGAAACCCTTTGAGGCTGTTCCTTGAGTCTACAGTAATTCAAAACTCCCAGGACAAATACAGACATATTCCATAAATAAAGCCTCATTTCAGGACAGGTTTCTCTGCAAAGAGTTTGATAATCTCCTGGAGTACTAATAACACTTCCCAAGAAAGCAAACTTGTGCCAGAGACTCAAAACAGTCAGATAAACCCTGAAGCCTCTTCTCTTTATTTGTTTTAAGCAGAAGTGTAAAACAGGTATCTCCCAACAACTGTATCTTCCATATTACACATACATCATGGGACTTCTCTCCCCTGTAGCACAGAAATCTTAGGCAAACCTGGGCCTATTCCAGACCCATCCGTGACATAGTATGTGGGATATTTGCCTTCCTCACACTGTAAAACACTACCTCTCTGTCTTCATCTAAACCAATGGTGACTGAAAGGCACTCCAAGACCCAAAAAGCCAGGGTAAGAGGCCAGCATGAGAAATATGCATTGCTCAAATGAAAATGTTATGATAAACAGTGGCTATGGAACCAAAAAATTTGGTAACTAGTGTTAGAGAGTTAACATTCCACCACAATTCTGGAGGTTTTGTCTCCTCTACAGTGATTGAAAAGTGTAGCTGTAAAACAGACATACACAACTAAGATAATTTTAGGGGATCCATATACTAACAGCAATATGTTGTGGCTGCCTGAAGATAGCGTGGACTAGTTCCCTGACTGCCACTGTGATTTCACTTTTATGGATATCTGGGTTCACACTTGCACAGATCTGTCAATAAATGCTGTGAATTGAATCAGTGCAATGTCAGTCTCCCTTCTCTGTTCTCACAGGGCTGTCACATCTCCTGACAAATCTCCTCTGCCCTTTGTAGGGATGAAAACTGAGCATGAGGTTTCTAAACTATTTGTCTCTCTTCCTTCCTATTCCACGTAGGTGCTGAAGCAGATCATCAATTGTCATCATAGATGTGGGACTTTGCATTCTTCCTGCAAAGGAAACAGTTTTCACCAAGGTCCCTCCAGTCTACAGCTCATAAATCAGAAATGCACTGGCTACTTCTACCCTTTGAAGGGGCTTTTACTCATGCTGAACAAAACAAAAACCTACTCCTTGCAAAGTTACCTTCTCAGAGATGATGTAATTCTTTTTGATATGGCTGACATTGAACACTCTTTTCTCATACCTTAAATACATAGTGAATGTTCCGTCTATCAGAGCACTTGAGAGCAATAAAAGCTACAGTGTCCAGCAGGGTGTTCTGGAGCATGCATGGTCCAAAAACAACTTCTTCTGAAATGTCTTGTGTGGTATGAACAGTAGCCAATATGTCCGGAAAATGGTAATGCAGAAGTTTGTTGTCACTTGTCCAAAGGAATTTAGGCAAAGATGTAAGTTCCATTATAAACCTGTAAAATACATAAGAAATCACATTTGGAATAGAATATGGAAGTGGGAGCATGACTACTTACAACACGAAGGCTTTCAGGAGCTGTAGGTGAAATGTAAGAGGATGCCAGGACACTGCACTGAACCAAAATCTTAGGTTTGTAAACAAGTGAGTTACTCTTCCTGGAATAGACAGACACTCCAAGAATTCAACTGCTACTTTCTACAGCCAGAAACAAGAAGCTTTGGGAACAAAATGAAAAATTTTCAGTGAAAGGAACTCAGCATGTTCTTGTCCAACATATTCTCAGATATCCTTTTTTATTATTAATAGTTTATAGAAATGTGAAGAAAGGTAGAGAAGTAGAATAGCAACAAAAAAGCAAGTACTCTTTGAAACACATTTTGAAAATGCTGCACTTTTTTTATTTGAGTGCACATCAGTCTGGTTTCTGGTTAAGTTGATGCAGAACCTGAGTTTATCCAACCTGAATGTACAAAATTTGTGGAGATTGCTGAAAACATTATTTTCATCCTATTTCAAAATATAAATTATTAGCTGATGTTGAGAAAATCAAATCAGATTATGACTCTTTGCATAGAGATACGCTTAGAACAATGTTAGAGATTGCTGTCTTTAGAGGATGAATTTTCCTGTCCTGAATGTAAAATAATGTATTTTCAGTGCAGAGGCAATTGCTGCAGTATGAATCACAATCTGACAATTTGGTATGCAGTGAGGAGGCAGGTTTGAGTTATTTGTCATTCTAAACTTCTCTAAATTTTTAATAAAGATATTGCTATCTCCAGCTCCCAGCTGGAGGTCATGGAAAACCCCTCATTTATGCCATCAAGAGCTGGATCTGGTCCATTAGGCAGAGAAAATTAAAGAGAACAGCAACAAGCCCTGAAGAGGCCTTAGCCTAATAAATACTGAGAGAGAAGGGCTAAAGATCTACTTTAATCTTTCTCACTCTAACAACAGAATTGATTCATTACTCACTGACTCATGACTTAAACTGCAGTGGTATAAAGTGCTCAGGAGAGCTGCACTCATTTAACTAAATCAACTTCTAATTCAATATTATTAATTCAGTATAAATTCTTCCTTGTAGGCAAGGTTTAAGATCCTACTCTAAAAATATTAAAATAAATGGCCACATATTCAATATGTAGTAAAGATCTGAAGGATGAAGACCTAAACTAGATGATCAAAGCAAAGACTTGGATGTAATAAGTAAAAAAACAGTTGGACGGCTTAGAAGGATAGACCAGGTATCAGCTTTCTTTTAATGGTAAGTTTCATTAGCTGTTTTCCCAATCATTTCCTAAAGTTACTATTAGTGTGAGAACAGAATGATGTGATATATGTGTACATTTGTGGAATATATGGAATCTACCTGAATCAATACCCTGTATTCATATATATGTGCTGGTTTCCATTTAAAATTTTAAAAAATCCACTTTAGTACAGTGGCGTCCCCGCCTCTCACATGGGAGACCGGGGGTTCAATTCCTCCCAGGGAGGCAGTGAAGGAGTTCTTCTGAGCTCCCCGGAGAAGTTGCCAACAGCTCCCAACAATGTGCGTGCTGCTTGCTGTGCTGCCTACTGCCCTGCCTCAAATCAGAATATGGATGAGTTTACACACACCCAAAGGGAAGGGCAGGCACTAATTCCCTGGACACAAGAGTCTCTACATGTACACACTGTCTCATAGGGGAAGGGAAGCTTCATTAGAAGCACTGCCCTATGGCAAAGGTAAATGGTTATGGGGAAAATAGATCACTTTTCATTCTCATGCCAATAAATCAGTATGTGCATGTCTTTAGCTCCATTTAATTACCTAGATTGATGGGATATAGGAAATGCAGGTTAATAAGGAATATCAGATAATTTCTAACATATCTTCTCTATTCAACCTCAAGTACCCCCTAAATTCAGAATGACGATAAAGTTTCCTTTTTCTGTGATGTGCTAATTTAATCTCTGAAAAACAGAAAAACAATCCCCCCGGAATCTACAGGCATAAATGCCAAAGNAATTCAGTATAAATTCTTCCTTGTAGGCAAGGTTTAAGATCCTACTCTAAAAATATTAAAATAAATGGCCACATATTCAATATGTAGTAAAGATCTGAAGGATGAAGACCTAAACTAGATGATCAAAGCAAAGACTTGGATGTAATAAGTAAAAAAACAGTTGGACGGCTTAGAAGGATAGACCAGGTATCAGCTTTCTTTTAATGGTAAGTTTCATTAGCTGTTTTCCCAATCATTTCCTAAAGTTACTATTAGTGTGAGAACAGAATGATGTGATATATGTGTACATTTGTGGAATATATGGAATCTACCTGAATCAATACCCTGTATTCATATATATGTGCTGGTTTCCATTTAAAATTTTAAAAAATCCACTTTAGTACAGTGGCGTCCCCGCCTCTCACATGGGAGACCGGGGGTTCAATTCCTCCCAGGGAGGCAGTGAAGGAGTTCTTCTGAGCTCCCCAGAGAAGTTGCCAACAGCTCCCAACAATGTGCGTGCTGCTTGCTGTGCTGCCTACTGCCCTGCCTCAAATCAGAATATGGATGAGTTTACACACACCCAAAGGGAAGGGCAGGCACTAATTCCCTGGACACAAGAGTCTCTACATGTACACACTGTCTCATAGGGGAAGGGAAGCTTCATTAGAAGCACTGCCCTATGGCAAAGGTAAATGGTTATGGGGAAAATAGATCACTTTTCATTCTCATGCCAATAAATCAGTATGTGCATGTCTTTAGCTCCATTTAATTACCTAGATTGATGGGATATAGGAAATGCAGGTTAATAAGGAATATCAGATAATTTCTAACATACCTTCTCTATTCAACCTCAAGTACCCCCTAAAGTTTGCTTTTTCTGTGATGTGCTCATTTAATCTCTGAAAAACGGAAAAACAATCCCCCCGGAATCTACAGGCATAAATGCCAAAGTCTCAAAGTGTCGCCTTGGCAGCTGCAGAAGCACAGAAGTCAACTCATGCATGGAAGGGTCTACTTTTTTAAAAGTTATGAAAAGGATGCATTACGATTACACAGCAAATGGGATAGTTACAGTCAGACTTGCACCAAAAGCTTTCAGCATGAGAAGCTCAATCTTTTCCAAGGATTCGTCGAATGCACCATCTAGTGTCACATCTCAGTATAACACAGTGTCTCAAGACAAAGCGACACGGGACACCCCACAACTCCTAGTGCTGTTGGTGAGCCGCAGCTTCTGAGCATCCTGTCAGGCATGAGGCGTTTCTCTTATGAGTGGATCGCTCTCTGTGCCATCCTCTGCTGAAACAGGAGGTTAGGTGCCTCCACACTTACTGGGTTTTATAGGGTCTGTCAAGGTATTGCCAGGTAAGGAGAGTAATTTAAATTTACAGTGTTGATTTTTTGAAAAAGAGAAGAGAGACTGAAGATCACAGAATCACAG
>WEKX01004166.1:23524-39382 GCA_013390025.1 Pitta sordida | reverse complement strand
TTAACAGCAAAAAGAAGCACTGCAACAACCTTCACTCCTTATTGGATCCAGAGAGGAATATAGTAACTAGAGATGCGGAAAAGGCAGAGACACTTAATGCCTTCTTTGCCTCTGTTTTTAACAGCAACACAGATTGTCTAAAGGATAACTGGACTTCTAAACTGGTGGATGGGGTAGGGATGCAGTATAACCCCCCTGTAATACAGGAGGGGGTTGTTAGTGAGTTACTGTGCTGCTTGGATCCTCACAAGTCCATGGGACCAGATGGGATCCACTCTAGGGTGAACAAAGAGCTGGCAGATGAATTTGCTAAGACGGTCTCCATAATTTATCAACAGTTCTGGCATACCAGTGACATAATGGAAGACTGGAAATTGGCTAATATGACACACATCCACAAGAAGGGACGGAAAGATGATCTGAGCCAACAGTGTGCCCAGGTGGCTAAGAGGGCCAGTGGCCTCCTGGCCTGTATCAGGAACAGTGTGTCCAGTAGGACTAGAGCAATTATTCTTCCTCTCTACTCGGCACTGGTCAGAGCACATCTTGAGTACTGTGTCCAGTTCTGATCTCCCCAGTTTAAGAAGGATGTTGAGCTGCTTGAGAGGGTCCAGAGAAGGGTGACAAGGATGGTGAATGGGCTGTAGAACAAGCCCTATGGGGAGCAACTGTGGGAGCTGGGATTGTTCAGCCTGGAGAAGAGGAGGCTCAGACGTGACCTCATTGCTGTTTAGAACTATCTGAAGGGTAGACTGGATGACAAACTCATTGATATGGTCTAGATAGTGGGATGATGGGATGGGGAGTTGGTTATTAAAAAAAACCCACCTGACCCTGAGATTGGCTCAGATAGATAAAACACGGTGCTTATGGCTCCAGTGTTATGGGTTCAATCCCTGCACAGGCATTCACTTGGCAGTTGGACTTGATGATCCTTGTGAGTCCCTTNAACCTCCCCTGGCGTAGCTTGAGGCTGTGCCCTCTCGTTCTGGTGTCGTCAGCCTGGAAGAAGAGGTCTACACCCATCTGGCTGCAACCTCCCCGCAGGTAGTTGTAAACAGCAATGAGGTCCCCTCGGAGCCTCCTCTTCTCCAGACTGAACAGTCCCAGTTCCCGTAGTCGCTCCTCATAGGGCCTGCCCTCCAGTCCCTTCACCATCCTCGTTGCCCTTCTCTGCACCCTCTCAAGCAGCTCAACATCCCTTTTAAACTGGGGAGCCCAGAACTGCACGCAGTATTCAAGATGGGGTCTGACCAGCGCTGTGTACAGGGGGAGGACAATCTCCCTGGACCGACTGACCACACTGTTCTTGATGCAGGCCAGGATGCCATTGGCCTTCTTAGCCACCTGGGCACACTGCTGGCTCATATTGAGTTTCCTATCAATCAGTACACCTAAGTCTCTCTCCACTTCACTAGTATAAATTGTGAAGATAAGCACATAGGGACTAATAGATCTGTGATGTAAGAAAGAGGAAAGATGTCAAGTCAGGTGACAATAAAGCTGTAGAAATGCCAGAGATCAATGCTGAACAATCCAGGTTAGATACATTTATGAGAAATAACAGAGTATGACCTTTAGCGGGAAAAAAAAAGGAAAAATTCCTCACATATTCTTATGACTATTCTGAAATATTAACCTGAAATACTAACTGAGCTTTGGTCACAGATTTACATGATTTTTGGATTACGCTCATCTTTATCTCAGAAGCCTATTTACTAAACATACAGATCTTTTTAAGTTCATTAGACGCAAATGAAAAAATCTTCCAAAATTGTGCTAAAAAAAGTCACATATTTTAACAAGCAATTGGTACTGGAGGCAGACTCAGTAAGAGAAGGATTTACTTCAGACATAAATGCGTTAAGAAAATGATCAAGTTAAAATCGTGTATGTCATAAGTACACAAAGTCTTTTACAGGTGTTCCTGTATTTTACAGGTATTCTGTTGCATTCCTTGTTCTCTTTTTTTAGCTCTTTACACACAAAGGACATCCTGATATATATTTAAATCTATCTATCCATATTGTTCTGGATCACTGGAATAAGATTGTACTAATCCACTTGGTCATATTTCTGAGAACAAGGTTATCTTCCAAACTATGTCTTTAAAATATGAATAGATTATGTAAGTCTAAATTCAAGATTGCTTAACATGTCAAAGCAATTGCCAAAACCTAGAGAATAAATTTTATCCTTTGCATACGCAGTGAATGAAAACATGATGTGAGTGCACACACATACATGGATCACCTGCAGATCTCTAATTCAGTCCGCAAAACTATGATAATTTATTCATGCAAATGTAAAAGACACATGAAAATATAAAAATTCATTGCCTACGTATGGAGGACAAAAATCCAAACATTCACTAGGCACTTGGCATTTTCCAAGTTTCCTGCTGGAAAGGTAGGGAGGGTAAATGATTCAACCTAATTCATGAAATACTGTGATAATGTTTATTCACTATGTATGCTTAGAAGTACAATACCCTGACATTACATGGTGTACAGAAAGATATGTGAAAAAAAAACCCAAGGAGTGGGAGACTGTCTGATTCCTCCAATGCAAATTCTTCTTTACAATATCGAGAAGAGTAACAGAGGAATTTGTGAGAACTTACAAATCTTTCAGCAAGCATGTTACCATATTTCCAGTGGCTGTAATAAGTCACGTAAAGAGCTGCCACTGATCCCTAGTAGCATTCCACAATTAAATTCTCTCTATACACAGAATTCACAGAATGTAAAAACAACCGAAGTAGAGAGCCCACTGTGCAGTGGGCATGGGCAAAGGCCAGCTGACATGTTGTCAAAAGATTCCTTCACTGAGTCTCACCCGCGGAAACAATCACTGATGGATGAGGGATCATCCAAGGATAGTCCATCTGCGATTCCCCATCATCATCCAGATAGCCAGCACCTATGGTCTTTGACAAACCACATTCCAAATGACTGCTCCTGTGCATGACCAGCACATGTCTCTCTGCCCTATTTTAAGCAATGCTGAAATCCTTGGAAACAAGCTTATTTAGGACTGTTATTCATTTAGTTATTTGTTTAGCAAAGCAAGGTTGCTAGACATAAGCAATTCAAATTTTACTTTTTTTTTACTAAAAATTTGAAAGCACTCGTGACTATGTGCTAAGGACTAGGTGTTTATTTTCAGTGCAACTTCTCCACGTTTAAATTATGGTAGATTAATTAATTATTGTGTGCAAGTTTTGTATCTACACCTAGACATGCATCACTTTTTGGATTATGGTTACTTAAACAGCTTCTGGGAACACTTTGCAAGTTGATGGAATAACCATTTGTCTTAGGTTAGAATTATGATACGTGTGGTAAATGCATCTTAGTATTTTGTATTCCATATTGCTGTTTTAAAACAGCATTGTCTATAGCACCCCTTTTCCCTGCCTGCTAAGACAGTAAATCTGGGAAGGGAATTTAAGGCATTTCAACAGCAGCAAGAGGCAGTTCCAAAGGACGGTGGCAAGCAGCAGCTCAGCAGCCCGTCCTGGTGAATTGCAGCTACTTCTCGTCTTCCAGATTTTTTTCCCTTTGGACTCTGAGGAGCTGACCTTATCTCCCATAGACACATCCGAACTGAAACAAAGATTCTCAACTATCTGCACCAGAAGGCTCCACATGTAGCCAGGAACAAGGTTTCAGCCCTTCTTTCCCTTCTTCCCGCCCCTGGTCCGAGGGAGGAAAATGGACAGTGTTGGACTGAAAACAACAGGGTTTTTTTTTTCTCTTGCTGTTCCTTAAGTCCCTGGAGGAGAATTTTTAGTTATAAATTTGTGTACTTCAGTTAATAAATAATTTTTTCAGTTTTCTTCTTCACTTCCCTTTGAGGAGAGAAATCAGTTTAATTGGAAGTGGTGGGGAGGGAAAAATCTCACTCTAAACTACAACACCATTTCAGGCACATGAAGAAGAAGCTGATCAGAACTCATTGGCATGGATTCACAAAGAAGAAATCATACTTTGCCAATCTGGTGAATGAAATGAAATGTCTGACTTGGCAGAAATGTGAAGAGTGGTGATATTTCCCACTTGACCACCTAGACTTCATCAAGGTTTTTAACATTATCGCCTGTAAAATCCCCACCAAGAAGCTGCTCTTGTATGGGCTAGGTGAGTAAACAGCAAGGTGAATGGAACAGTGCCTATATGGATAGGCCTAGAGGATTGTGATCAGGGGCATGAAGTTTAGCTGGAGGCCGGTAACTAGAAGGGTATGTGCCTCAGGGGTCCACATTGATTCATTCAAAATCTTCGTCCTTGATCTCGATGAAGGAACAGAGGATACCCACAGCAAGGCTGCTGATGATACAAAACTGAGAAAAGTGGCTGATATAACACAGTGTTGGAGTATCATCCAGAGAGATGTCAACAGGCTGGAGAAATGGGCTGACAGAAACCTCAAGAAATCCAACAAAAAAGCAGTGCAAAGGCCTCCAACAGAGGGGGAACAGCACCAGAACAAGAGGACATGACCTTAAGCTACCCTAGGGGAGGTTTAGACTGGATGTTAAGAAGAGCTTTTTCACAGAGAAAGTGATCTCTCATTGGAATGATCTACCCAGGGAGGTGGTGGAGTTACCATCCCTGGAGGTGTTTAAGAGAAGACTGGATGAGGAAGTCAGTGGCATGGTCTAGATGATGGGAGGCTCGGATGGATGGAGCGTGGTGCCGCTGGTTCTGTGGTTGTGGGTAGATCCCTAGGAGGGCATTTGCTTGGGAGTTGTACTAGATGATACTTGTGGGTCCCTCCCAGCTCAGAATAACCTCTGAACCTGTGAACTTTTATATGACAGAGGCCTAACAGATGGAAAGAAGCTTTGCAGAAAAGTACCTAGGAATCATGATGGACACAAAGTTTAACAGAAGCTATAAATATTCAAGCAATGTTTGAGCATGAGAGCAAGCAAAGGTACTTTACCTTACTGACTAGTAAGGTAAGATGGAAGGGAAAAATGTCTTAAGGTATTGAATGCAAACTGCCATTAAAATCTTAACTTTTTATGAGCTTTCCAGAGAGCAAAGGATCACACTGGAGGAAACCTATGTGCTTCAGGCACACAGTAGTACTACCCCACTCAGTGACCTGTATGTCACATAGGAAATGTATGAAGTGTCATGTTCAGAGAATTAAGTCAATGGATATGCAGATAAAGGAACATTACTACTCTAGCCTTTAGAGAATCAAATGTGAATACCTTCTCTTCTGTGTTTTTAGTTGGTTGGTTGGTTGGTTTTGGTGCTGTGGTGCTTCTAGGAATGTAAACTATGCTTCCTTCATTGCTGTTGTTTCACCCTGTTTCTCCTCTCACAGTAAGCCCAGTTTTGTTCTCTGATTGACTGTAAATCAGCTGATTTAATTTGTTCAAAACCATTGGTTGTTTGCAGATTATATATTAAAAGTTTATCCCTTGCCAACAGACACTGAAGCAGTTTTAGAAACTGAAACTGTTTCTAGAGAAAAATCAGCTTGGGCACTTTTTCAGTGCCTGAGACTTGATCTTTATGATTTCTAACAATTGTGGTGATACCATACATTCTGAAACAATGTGAAAGTCCTTGGACACCTATGATAAATGTATAGAATTTGTTTTCTTGGGCAGAAGAAGAAAAGTATTTCATTAAGGGGTATTGCTGCTTCCTAAACAAATGAATCCTCACATAAACACCTGGGGGCAGTCAGTCTTCATTATCTGTCTTTCTAACTTAGGCTTCTTATTTCCTCAAAGAATGATAAATAAAGAAAACTTTAAAAGGGTACTAATAAGATATCCGTAGTAATTTTGCAAACAAGATATAGAGCTCCCTGCAGTCCCAGAAACTGAATCACAGAATCACAGCATCAGTTAGTTTGAAAAAGATCTCTGATGTCATCAAGTCGAATCTTTGACTTAACACCACCTTGTCTACTAGATCATGACACTAAGTGTAAATCCAGTCTCTTCTGAAATACCTCCAGGGATGGTGACTCCACCATTTTTCAGGGCAGCCCATTCAAATGCCCAATCATTCTCTGTAAAGAACTTCCTCCTGATGTCTAACCTAAACCTCCTTTGGCGCATCTTAAGGCAGTGCCCTCTTGTCCTACTGCTGGTAGCCTGGGAGAAGAAACCAATACCCACTTTGCTATAATCTCCTTCCAAGTAGTGGTAGAGAGTGATAAGGTTTCCCCTGAGCTTTCTCTTCTCCAGGTAAAACAACTCCAGCTCCCTCAGATGCTCTTCGTAGGACTTGTGTTGTAGTCCCTTCACCAGGCGGGTTGCCCTTGAATCCATCATCAGCAAGTTTGCAGATGATACCAAGCTGGGGGCAAATGTCGATCTGCCGGAGGGTAGGAGGGCCCTTCAGAGGAACCTTGACAGACNTCATTGGAATGGTCTGCCCAGGGAGGTGGTGGAGTCGCCATCCCTGGCGATGTTTAAGAGAAGACTGGATGAGGAGCTCAGTGACATGGTCTAGTTGGTGGGGAGTTGGACTAGATGATCCTGAGGGTCCCTTCCAACTCAGAATAGCCTGGGAGCCTGGGAGCCCTTCTTTGAACACACTCCGGTACCTCAACATTCTTCCTAAACTGAGGGGCCAAAACTGGACACAGCACTTGAGGTGCAGCCTCACCAGTGCCAAGTACAGGGGAAGAATCATTTTCCCTGATCCTGCTGACCACACTATTCCTGATACAGGCCAGGATGCCATTGGCCTTCTTAGCCACCTGGGCACACTGCTGGTTCATGTTCAGTCAATCAGCAACCCCAGCTCACTTCCTGCCTGGTCGATCTGCAGCCACTCAGTCCCCAACCTCTAGTGTTGAAGGTGGTTGTTGTGGTCAAAGTGCTGGACCTGGCACTTGGCCTTGTCGAACCTCATGCCATTGGATTCATTCCATCTATCCAGCCTGTCCAGGTCCCTCTGCAGAGCCTTCCTACCCTCCAGCATATCGACACTATCCATCCAACTTGGTGTCATCTGCAAATTTGCTAAAGGTAGTCTCAATACTTTCATCCAGATCATCACTAAAGATATTAAAATGACTGGGCCCAACACTGATCCCTGGGCTACACCATTAGTGACTGGCCTCAACTGGATATGAAACCATTCACCACCACTCTCTGGGCTCGACCATCCAGCTAGTGCTTAACTCAGGGCAGAGTGCACCTGTCCAAGCCATGAGCTGCCAGCTTTCTCAGGAGTTTGCTATGGGAGACGGTGTCAAAGGCTTTGCTAAGTGCTTTGTAGGCTAGATTTACAACCTTCCTCTCATCCAACCTCTTGCTGCAGCAAGTCCAGAGGGACACAAAGTTGATAAGAGGACTGGAACACCACCCCTATGAGGACAGTTTGAGAAAGCTGGAGCTGTTCAGCCTGGAGAAGAGAAGGTTGTGTGGAGACCTCATAAAAACTTACTTAGGGAAGCTGTGAATGCCCCAACCTTGCAGGTTGGATAAAGCCTTGAACAGGTTGGATAAAGCCTTGGGCAGGTTGGATAAAGCCTTGAGTAACCTGGTCTAGTGGGAGAACAATAGAGGTCATCTGATCCAACTCCTTTGCAATCAGCCAGAATATTCTCAACCAGATCAGGCTGCTCAGAACCCAGTCCAACCTGACCATAAATGTTTCCAGGACTGGGGCATCTACCACCTCTCTAGGCAACCTGTTCCAGTGATTCACCACCCTCATTTAAAAAAAAAAAAATCTCCTTAAGTCTAGTCTAAATCTACTTTATTTTATTTTAAATTCATTGTTCCTTGTTCTATTTCAACTGACCCTGCTAAAAAAACATGTCCCAGTCTATCTTATCAGCCCTCTTTAAGGATTGAAAGGCTGCAGTGAGGTCCCCTTGGAGCCTTCTCTTTTCCCAGCTGAACAACCCTAACTCTCTTCTCCTTTGCTCACTGGAGAGGTTCTCCAGCACTCTAATAATTTTTGTGGCCCTCCTCTGGACCCACTCCAAAAGTTCACATCCTTCCTCTAATGAAGAGCCAAGAAGTGGATGCAGAGCTCCAGGTGGGCTCTCATGAGAGCAGAGTAGAGGGGCAGAATCACCTCTCTCAACCTGCTGCTCATGCTTGTTTTGATGCAGCTGAGGAGAGATAATGATAAATGAAACCTAGGAAAAAAGAAGAAAGACTAAAGGTAGTTCATCATTGAAGAGTCTGCCAAAACTCATCTGAATGAGGCCCTGAGCAACAAACACAGTAAGATGAGGAAGTACGTCTTGGTGTAAGAAAAAACATAAAGTTACTATCTGTGCAAGGCACTGGCGACTGCCAGCCTGGGCAACAGTTCTGCAAAAGTCTCCAGAGCTCTAGAGACAGTGAGTAACAGAGGAGCCACCGTGAAGCTACCAGAAGCAAGGGTCAAAAACATGCACTGCTGTAGGAATAGGAGCACAGGAGATGGAAGCACTTTAATATCCCCTTCAATTCCACACATCTTAGACCACACATATATAATGTGTCATCTGTATCAGGGTCCCCAGTTCACGAAATACAGTACCAGACTTCAGTGATCCCAGCAGGGGCCCATCATGATACTAAAAGAACTAGAGTGCCTGCAGCACAACAAGAGCCTGAGGACTGGGGCCAGTTCTGCCTGGAGTTGAAGGGCTTTAGTAGAACTTCAGAGCAGCCACCTCCTACCTATGACCTTGCACGTTGGGAAGACGAGGCCAATCTCTCAACATAAGAAACAGCGGACATGAAACAAGACAGGTTTGGACTACACATGAAGGAAATTTTTTTCCCCACGAGGAGAGCCCAGAGTGGCACAGGTTGCCCAAAGAGGCTCTGCAGTCTACATCCTTGGAGGCTTTCAAGACCAAGCTTGAAAAAAACCCTGAGCTATATGGTCTAGCCTACTCAGTGTTGCTGCTCTGAGCAGATAGTTGCACTGGGGACATTCTGGTGTCCTTTCCAATCTGAATTTTCCTATGAGCCTTTCTTTCACCACTGCTTTCTTTCCTGTCCAGACTGGCATATCCCATTCCTCCCACCTTTGAGCCTTCTCCAAGATATCTTTGTGGATAAACATCACTCATTTTCACAAGCACCTGAAGAATATCCCTCCATAACATTTTTTGCAACCCTGAATGTTCTTGCCCCCATCCTGCAAAGTATCCCCCATCCCTGGAGGCAGTGACACCTGCTAGCTTGCAATACTCCTGCACAGATTTTCTGTGGCTGGACTGTCTCAGCCCTGAAGTAAAGGACCTGAAGACTCTGGTGGACACCAAAGTGAACATAAGCCAGCAATGTGCTCTTGCTTCAAACAAAGTCAACAGTATTCTGCCAGTATTAGGAAGATTGTGGCCACCAGGCTGAAGGTGATGATCTTTCCACTCTCCTCTATATTGATGGGGCCATCTCTGAAATATCAGGTCCAGTTCTGGGATTGTAAGTACAATAGAAAGATGTGCCTATTGGAGATGGAATCTGAAGGAGGGCCACAAAGATGGTGAAAGGTCTGGAGAACCTCCCATAATAGAAAAGCATGTGAGAGGTGGGATTATTCAGCCTGGAGAAATTTTGAGGGAATCCCCTGGAGCTGAAGGGAGGGTGTGTGAGATGATGTATTATTTTATTGATTACTGGCTCAGACCATCTCAGGTGTGTGTGTGGGGGGAAGAAGGGCAGGTCAAATTTCACGGACATGGGGTAATGCCCTATCCCACACCCCAGCATCAAGGCTCTCTTGGGGCAGCCCTGGAGCAGCTGTCAGTCACTGGACAGTGGGAACACTTCTCCATAGCACAGCTTGGAGCCCCCAGCCCAGCCCCAGACTGGCTGGCATGACGGAAGTCCCCCAAAAAAATAAAAACAGCAACATATGCTTTCCATGCTGTTCAACCCTCCATCTTCTGGACTCCTGTAAGTAGATCTATGCTGGCCTTAGGGGAAGTAGCTATAATTATCTTTTTCTCTTGTTCTTTACTACTTCTTCTAATCTCCTTTCTTACTGTTTTACCTAACTTAAGACAAAATGGGTTGGATTTAGCTAAGTTGTGTGGGTTAGCATGTCCTAGGTTAATGCTTGTGGAATGCTTTATTTTGGTTGAATGTTACCCTTTTAAATTCAACCAACTACTTTAGTTTTCTAAAGTTTAGCAGTGAAAGTACCTCCTGAGAAAATGTGTGCAGCTTTTCTAGTTTGTGCTCTTTAAAAGAACTGAAAGCTATTCTAATAAATTTGGTGGTGGAATTTTTTGAGCCTTACATATTTTTGAAGTAAAACCCCTTTGGTGAGCTCATTGCTTAGGTACTGTGGTTTATAGGGTGCAAAGACACCAGCCAGACTCTTTCCACTGGTATGCACTCAAACTGAAAAACAGGAGGTTTCTCCTGAGTAGAAGGAAATCCTTCTTTCGCTTTGTGTGAGAAAGAACACAGAATCACACAGACTCACAGAATATTATGAGTTGGAAGGGACCCACAAGGATCATCTAGTCCAACTCACCATCTAACACCCGTACAGAGACCGAAAGCATATCCCAGAGTGGTAACACAAACCTAGTTCCCTCACAGTCTAACAGGCCACTCCGGGACCATGGGAACAGGTTTTTAAATAAGGTTTGTCCTGGGTCAATTAAGATGAAATATGAATTGAATTTAGAAATACTTGAATAATATATATGGAGAGAAATAAGAACTTTACTGGGAGAGAGGAAAAAATTTTAATGTAACAAATATAGATATATATATGCTTGAACAACATCAATATCAAAAACAATGGAACAATGACAACTGTAGACAGCTGGGAAAAAACAAGCACGAGGGGAATGCCTATTTCAAGAGAGACCAGAGCACCTCTAGGATTCCAGGGGCAGGAGAATAGGGTTCAGGGTAGGCAAACCAGTGGAGTAACAGCCAGTGATCCTTTCCTGAAATGTCCAAGGGGCTGCAGGGAGATCCAACGGTCAGCACGGGGAAGACTGTACTGAGATGAAGAGTCAAAGGTCTGTGTGGTCCTGGGCAAAATGGCAGCAGCAGAAATCAGAGGTGAAAACAAAGCTTCCTCCATCCAGAAGATCCACCACCTCCTCCCCTCGCCCCATGTCGGCCCAGTAGCTGTAGTTATAGGGCCTTGGGCCCTTCCCATTTCACATGCCTTGTGGGCATGTCTTCACATGCCATTGGCAGTCACTCAGCCTGCCCCAGCCCTCAGGCCCCTCCCCTAGTCACATGCCTTGCCAGGAATGGAAGATAAGACAAAGAATCCTCCATTTTTTGTCAGGTAAAAAGGAGAAAGCCCCTCCCCATGCCACATGCCTCGCAGGGGAGGGAAGGGGAGATAAGAAGAGAAACCTATTGTCTGTTCCAGTAAAAAGGAGAAAGTTTTACAATAGAGCAAAAGGGCTCTCCCCATGACAGGTTGTTGAAGATTCTCAAAACCTGTCTGAACAGACTGTCTCAGAAGACTCTGAGGTGAATTGCTCTCAAGCCAAGGTATTCCAGGGACTATTCCTAAACCAGAAAGGCCTTGGAATTAGTGCCAAGAGGCACCCTAGCCTGTCTATTGTATGGATGATGCACTCTTTCTCTGTAATATAGCCAGTAGGGATGAAGAATCAAAACCTCATTGAGTAGAATTGAGAAAAAGAAGACACCATAAATCCAATAAACAAGTGAGAAGCAGAGGAGAATGGCACCACAAATTTCCTAAACAACAAGATACCACAGGAACAAATGGCTGATAAGGCCAAAGAATAATTTTTCTTGAAATTTTATGCTAACTTTTAGTCATTACCTAAGTACAGTACATGCCCATAGGCTTACTCACATAAGGCCTTTCCCTGCAGAGCTTGCGTGGTGAAATAAATGGGCACTGTGCATTTAAATGAAGACAAGAAAATTTATAGCCAAGGAATGTGGTTCTAGGTTGTTGCTGTCTGGGTACACATTGATACATCTCTGTTTGAAGTGTACAAAAGCAAGTAGGTGTCAGCCTGAGGGTGCACTGGCCCTGTCGATCCAACGCAGGTTGATACTAGACTGGAGCATCTCTCTTATAAGGAAAGGCTAAGGGACTTGAGTCTGTTCAGCCTCCAGAAGAGACAGCTGAGAGAGCAGCTGTGTATTTCAGACTTATGTCAATCTCCCATTTCATACAGTCAGGTTCTTCTAACATAACCCTTGACAATACCACTTCAGGTTTTGGAAATATTTAGAACAAAATCACTTTGTGACTACTGAAGTAGAATTGGCTGAAACAACTGTTTGTGGTAATTGTAGTTACCATGTGTGTTTGTATAACTGCTTGCATCAAGATTCAATGCTTTATTTGTTGTAGTCACTCATGGTTTAAAATAAACTTTAAATGACAAGGTACTGGTTCTAGTGACCAAGTCTTAAGAAAAAAGGGGCAACGATGTCAGAGTTTAAGAACTGATAGTATTTGCAACATAGAAACTGCAGATAGCTAAGTCAAGCAACAATGAGAAGAACAGAGACGGCCAGCCAGGCAATTCAGTTGTAACATTCAATTAATGTACAATCAGATGCATTGTCTTGAAGAGAATTGTGCAACCTAGAAATTTGGGGGGGCTGCAGACACAGAAAAGAAAAGACCCTCAGAGACTTTAAAAAGCTAATAAATGTTGGGAAATACCATGAACATGTAACTGGAATGCAGGAATGTGGGGAATGAAAAATGAGTAAACATGTAATGATAACATACAAGCTGTAATGAACATGCCTCTGTGTGCACTTTGGTGAAAAAGATTCTCAGGGCACCTGACATGCTGTCACCTTGTAGCTCATCATAATAATAAGAGGGGTCTGACTTGCTAAAACTCACAAATTGAGTCTTAGAGGATTCTTTTAAGACCTGCTTTCAGACAGCATGCTTTTTTGGGCACCCTCTTCTCATCAAGGAGGAAATGAGTACTTTTCTTATCAAGGAGGAAATGAGTATTTTCCCTTTCTAAAGTTCTGCCATGGCGGTTTGCAGTCCCTAGTTACTGGTTCAACAGCGAGACAATGGGAAAGGCTCTGTGTCTCATTTCCTATTGATTCCTGTAAAGATTTAGCCAGATCTGACAACAACTCAATCATTTCGCTTTCTGCCTGTTGGTTTATGTGCCTATTCTGCTGGGCAGTGACTAAGCTCCAACACAGCACAGAATGACACTTTTGCCAGTCTCAGCCTTTACTCATTAGCTAAAATGGTAATCTTGTCTGCCACTGACTGTGGATCATGCCCATTGTTATGACCCAGAGACATGCTGAGGGGACAAGGCCAGACATTATAAGTCTCTCCAGGAGAGGAGTCAAAGCCTACAAGTGTGGTGAACCTCCTAGCAAAACCTATGAGCACTATTCCTCTCAAGGATATGGGTCATCTCAGAGATGGGGTTGTGCTAAGGACTCTGATGCCCTCAATCATTTTAGCACAAATAAGGAAATACTGCCCATGATGCCAATCTAAAATGTTGAGTCCTGAGAAATTTGTCCTGGGGTGTCTGCTCTGAAATAGTCAATTTTTGGGGTATTCTTGGGCTACCTTAGGTGGAACAATGCCAAATGATCAGTTAGAAAGTTGTATTTATGTTGGCCATGATTTAAACTTTTAAATCCTGTGATAGGTTGAATGGCCCACAACAGCAATGATTTAAACATATCTGAGTAGTCTGCAGCAGCAGTGGTTTACTGAACAGTAAACAGCAAACAGTGCTTTTCTGAACAGAACATGGCAACAGTGATTTTGGAATGGCTCATGGCAGCAGCAGTTCAAACTTTGAACTTTATGTGAGATAGGCTGAGCAGCTCATGGAAGCAACGGTTTGAATTCCAAGGAGAGGAAGAAGGAAAGATAGGAAAACAGAGATAAAAATTCGAGCCTTCTCCCAGGCTTCCAGCATTGTATCTGGTCTGGTTCCTCTAGCTGGTGGGTGCACTTATTGGGGGTGCACACAGTCCCTCTCAGTTGCACTGATTGATGGAACAATCCTCACACACGCACATTTTGTTGTTCTGAAACATTTCAGAAGAGGGCTGGGGTTTCTTGGTTTAAATTCCCTGCCTGTCAGAGACACAAATGCGATGCTCTGTCAAACTTTCCCTTTCAGCATGATGTAAGCCGGGTATATGGCACGTATGTCTTTGCAGTACATGGTGTCAGCTGCTGAGGAAGCTCTGGAGGAGAGCGCCCTGCCAAGATGGTCAGTGGAAGCCAGATGGGCAGGGCAGTTGGAGGTATTAGAAAATAAGCCATACCTCAGCTGTTTGGAAGAAATCAGCAACATGGCCTGCTTGGCTTCATGCTTCCATCACTTCTGCTTCAGCTGCATCCAGGGATGGACCATGATGAAAGCTCTGTGCCCACTCTGCACGCAGCTGTTCAATCATGTCCTATGGGTGCTGCCAGCAGATGATGAGGACGAAGAGGAAGGGGCTGGCTTTCCTGCCTGCTGCCAGAGGAACATGGACAGAAAGAGGTCTTAGAGCAGATCCCCCTCAGCAGCATTGTGTTTTATTCAGGTATGATCAGGGAAGCAACAGGATCCCAATTCAGGGGAGGAGTCCTTTGGGAAGCAACAGAACATTGAGTAGTGTCAGAACTGCAACCTACTTAAACACCATCATTCAGCAGGCTTCTGTAAGGAGCATCTCCTGAGCAAAAACCCCACATGTGGTTTGAGAATGTGTGATCAGCCCTGGGGATGGAGCATACACTCATATTTGCATGTTGGCAGTGCCTCCCTTGCATGTCCAAGTCTCCTTTCAGAAAGCCCAATATACATGCTGTAGCTGTTCATAGGGTGTTTTTTCATGTTATTTAATGTAAGTGATCAAGGCATTGTTTCTCTAAATCTCTGATTTCTAAGCACCAGAACCATGGAATCCAAGCCATTTAGCTCCAGCCAGGCTGATGATCCTGAAGACCTGCTTATCCAGAGGCCATGACCACAATCTGGCTGACAACCTGGTGCCTGCTGGATCATTTCTCCACACACAGACAGCCCCTGTTGTCCTCCAGCCATACCGCTCTGAGCTTTTCTTTGACACTTCTCTACAGCAGCAGGCTCAACTTCTCCAAACCCAAGTCTCATCACTGGTTCCTAAAATTCATTTCAGGGGAATGAATCCTTTTTGGTTGAGCCCCTTTCTTTGGCTCAATCCATGTCAAGGAAAGAAAACTCCAGACCACAATCATCATGGATTTTAGTGTCAGTCCACAAGCAGGATATTATTCAAGCAAAGTACAATTTTTCACAGGCCTAATGTATGGAGTAATTAGATTTGATCAGCAGCCCTCAGGAGTCTGTTTTACACCAAAAGGGACCAGTATATTTTGATCACAGTAAGAAATTACTCTGAAAACTGTCATTCAACTGTCTGCTCATTGTTGCTACCATTGTGAAGATGAGTGGTAGTGAAGATCTTTTTTCCTCCTACACGGAACTGGTATTAGCCATTCACCACAGAGCTGGCCAGTTTCAAGGACTGCTGAACGGTGCAGGAAAATGGGTGTGGCAGAACAAGAGAAGTGGAACAAGAGCAGCAGTTAAAGTCCTATAAGCCTGCAGCTTGTGCATAGCCTCTGGACTGTGGAGTAAGGTGCGAACGGCTAGATCTCACGGGATAAAGTTGTCCACAATCAGAGAGAAATGAGCAGAGCTCGGAAACAGAAAGCCACTGAGTTGTCTGAAACTTTGACAGAAATCAAGTACTTGCCCCACAAGGCCAGAATGGGCAGCATGGAAGTTATTTATAACCTCTTTAGATTTCTCCGCTCATTGACTCACTTTGAATTTTCTTTATGCCATCTCTATAACAAAAGCTAATGAATATAATTCATGATCTAATAAAAAGTGTCTGCATTTCGATGCCTATTT
>WEKX01004159.1:285-14935 GCA_013390025.1 Pitta sordida | reverse complement strand
CAGTCCAGAGCCCCTGAAGGCAGTTTGAATTTTATTAAGCCGTTGAGAAAGTCAGCACGTATAAAGGTTCCACAACACTTTTTAAAATTCTATAAATTATACGTGCATACATACACTCTACATACGAGTACATGGCATGTCTTGTGGAGGTGCTACACTGCGTCTCAGTGGCCGCCTGGGACACAGTGCAGCGTGACCCTTCCACTGTAGAGACTGGGCACAGCGACACACAGGACCAGCTCAGGAGCCGGGCACGGTTCGGCAGGACTGTAAACGCGAGTCTGAGCCGGGGTAACCCCGAACCCTCCTTGCGTGCCCTTCCCGGGGAAGGCGGGCCCGGGGCGGGGCCATCCCACCTCACAGGGAGAGCCGACCCCGCCCCTTGGCAAAGCAGAAGCAGAGCGCATGCGCTCTCTATGAAATATCGCAGATGCCTGGAGCTGGACTGCGACAAAATTGCTTCGCAAATGGGCGAGGTCGTGAAGGAGAAGTCGCGATACAGAGAGGATTCACTGTATAATCTGGGGAATACCTGCTAAGTGGAACAATCATCCAGCATGTTTTGCTGGATGATTGTTTGAGAACTTGTGTGATCTGTTTGAGAACTTGTACTATCCTTGGTCTAAAATGGCTTTTATTCCTTTAAAAGACTCTGTTGCAGTTGGTGGTCAAGATCAGGTTATTGTGTTGTGTTATATTAAGCAACCTGTTTAACTGTGTTAGGTCAGGCATTGAAGGAAGCAGGTCTCTGCCTGATTCTTAGTTGTCTCTGATTACAGGACAACACACTGTGTCAGAAGCAAACTGAACTACAGAAATACTGTCAAAGGAAGGACAGAACAGTTTAAAGTTCTTCCAGAAAAGAAATCTTTGAGAAACTGCAAGGACAATCAGAGAAATTTGAAACGGCACTTCATTTTTTAATACAGTCATGCCTCCAGATTCGCAGATTTTGAGTCTTATGAGGCTCCCACAGGACATTAAATCTGTGAATACAGGCAAGACATTAATATGGCAAATTATTGCCAGAAATATGGCAACTTTGCAACCCTGCAAAATCCCGTTCTCCTTACAGGGAGTGAGGAGCCTGGGAGTTGGGGCTTTTTTCCCTCTAACTCCACCAGAACACTGGAGCAGAACACTCCCTCTAACACTAGCAGAAGTGTTCTGCCTCGGGCTATGAATATCTGCATATACACATATGCAGGCATGCACTGGCAAGTCCAGCCTGGCTGCCACGGCATGAAGGAACAGAATCCTCCTCCTGGCACGGTGGCATTGACATGTCTCGCTGCTGCCCTGTCCCAGCACACAACACTTGGCCCACTGCCACCGCGACCAGCCCAGCCCCACTGTCGTGGGGCTCTTTCCCTGGGACTATCTATCACCAGGTATGCTGGGCGCCCAGCCCCTGGGGACACAGTGCGCTTGGTGCATGGCTTCTGCCACTATTGGTGTTGTGTTCCCTGCCTGTAGCTATGGAAACAGTAACACAGATGCACACAGGCGCACACACACCCACACCACATGCGCTGGGGGCTGGGGCAGTGGCAAGGGATGGATACATCAAGTGTTTCTTTCCACAATGAGGCCCCCTGCTCCCGCTGGCCACAGCATGGGGCTTGCCCTCCATGGCTCAAAAGTGAAATGAGGGGAGAAAACCATTTGCAAGCAAAATGCTGGATTCCTACAGGAAAATTAAGCTTGAAATCTCTGCTAGCTGTTGAGCTGGGCATTAGGCTCATAGGTGGGACACTCAGAGTGCCTACTTGACCACTGACTGTGCCAGCGCCATTCCCATGGTGATGGGCTGACCAGGCAGAGCCAGCCACTCGCCCTCCTCTGCCTGAGCGAGAATGCCTGGCCAGCAAGGGGACTGAGTGCCGTGCAAGCTGTGTTTAAACATGAGCTCGTGGGGTGCAGGAGGCATACGGTCCTGGGGCTGTACACCCCGCCCCAGTGTCTCTGCTGGCCCAGCAGTGAGGCATTGACCTAAAAAAACCTTCAAATTCCTGCTTGCTAAAAAACCAATAAAACAAACCTCCTGCTAGAAGTAACAACACTTTATGGAAAAGTCGAGGTTACAACCCACACCCCCACCCGGTGCTGAAAGGAACCGTCCCAGTCTGTGTCCCATGTTACCATGGATGCTAGCTGCCAGCTGGCTTAAAAGCCAGATGTATTCCTGCTTAATGGGCTATTTTGTCACCTTTTCTACAAAGTTTTTGTTTTTACAGTACACATTACCAGAGGATTTGTCTTTTTTCTGTTTGCTTGGGTTTGTTGAAAGCAGGAGTTCATGTAGGTTTTGAGCTTGGTGTTCACATAGGTTTTAAGCTCAATTTCTGGAAAACATTTGTTCACTTTAGGCTTGACTCAACCTAAATAAATTTGTGTAGTGCTGGAGTCAAACATGGGTTTAAACTCTTCTAATCTGGCCCCTGCAGGGTGCGTCCAGGAGCCTGCAGAACTCCTGGAGAATGCAGCATGCCCTCAGCACCCGGGTACTGCTCTGCCAATATGCCATCAGCAGTGTTACCATGGTGACAAGGCAGCCACCAAGCCACTGCTCTCACATGTTTAAATGCTGGCAGAGCTATGCAGTTTGTCCCAGAAGCCACTGTGCCATGCCAGGCATGTCCTGCAGGAGGAAACATGGCAGGCAGAGCTCAGAAGTAAATGCTGTGGTGCCCCTCTGCCCACTGCAGCTGCCCCATGGGGCAGAGGAGGCCCACTTCACTCCCCCAGCCACGCAAGGAACTTCTGGGAACGCCCTGCAGCAGCTCTGGAGCTGAGAGGGCGGGGTGACTGGGGCCAAATTTGCATATTAATGAACTGCCACTCTACGCTGACGGAGGGCTGCGCAGGGAGGGGTCAAGACCCGCAGTACCATGGCATAGGAAGCCCAACTGTAGTCTTATTTAAGATTATAGTTGTCTTTTTTGCAGTGTTTAACTAGTTTTGATTTAACTCATGCAGAGGAAGACAAGTATAAAACTGCTCTTCACTTAAAACTGACACAGTTGGTAATTTTTTAACAGAGACTGAAAGGAAGAGGAAACTTCTGCTGAATTTGTCTTGCATTAAGCAAACCCATCTTTTTTAGTACTGCATTTATGGTGAGGGACAGGTGTATTCTTCAGTGTGTCCTAGGATCCTGATCCTGAAAAGACCAGTAAGGACATGGAGGGCTTTTCTTATATCCTCCAGCACGTCTCTGCATTTCTCTCATGAAAAGATGAAAGTGAAAGTTTCACTGCCGTGGTTGCAGCCAGGATATCTGTCTAGATCATAGACTTTAATGCTTCTACATCAACCAGTTTAAGAATTTAATGCTTCTACATCAACCATGATGGCACTAGGCTTCTTGCTGAGAGTTAGTATCTCACCTGGGGCTAAAATGTTACACTGCAGAATAGGCACATTTATACTGCATTCTTGCAGAAATTTTCGATCTTTATCTAATCCTCCATCCAGACTGATTAGCCCGACAGGGTACCCCTTTTAGCGGAGAAATCAGACCCCATAGCTTTAAAGTTTCAGCCCAACGATTTGGGTATCAGCAGAGAGCCAACCTGAGTCACAACATGCTGGTGTAACAGCTGTCTGCTAAGATGTACCAATTATTGCAGAAAGAGCTTTGCACATTTTATGTGAGAGTGACTTTGCATTTTGACTTAAGCTCAGCTTGCAGCATTGATTTATTGAGGTGACTGTGACAGCCCAAGGCTTCTGGTTAAAAAATGCACACACAGGTATTCCTAGTGTTATAAAGAATGCATAGTGCCAGCTATAAAAAAGTAGGGTTTGGCTATATAATGTTAGAAAGACTTCATCTTTGTGTTATGCCAAGTTCGTTGTTACAAGTTTTTATGAGTAATGCACAGAACTCTAAAAAATCTAGAAGCATAGTCAGCTCTTTTGAGTTTTAAATTATTCAATTTTAATATGGTGAAAATGCCAACTTGATGCAGGTCTGTTGAAGGGCAGGGCAGTGCATATGTTTATAGGTTCATGTTGATAAATGAGAAGAGTCCTGTGCTTTTTGTGCTGGAATTTATTGTACCTAAGGATTAGGGTTACTAAATTAGTAATTTGCAGTGGCGAATAATGTCATTTTTGAGGTCTTGCATAGAGTACTGCTATAGGTAGGACTTCTTTAGTATTCAGTTGCTTTAAAGAAAGCCAAAAGCACTTGATCCTTGAGCACAGCAGTCTCAGAAGTGCTTTACAAGGAAGTCCAGTTTCCCAGAAGTCTTTTGAATCTCACAAAGACTGTCTTCCTTTCTTAGTTCAATAATTCATGTCTTTTCTTCCCACTCCTCAAATGCTTGAGCACTTCAAAGATGACAGGACATTCAAGGAAAACTTGGTTTTTTTAATAAGACCTTTTTTTTTTTAAATGAAACAGACCATAGTATTTTTTATGCTGAAGGTTATTATTATTCAATCTTGAGAACTAACATAGTTTTCCAGATGCTTGGCTAGATCTTCTATACTCCTACAAAGTGGATGGAGAGAGGAAAGCAAATTTTAGCTCTTCTGCCTCTATCTGTATTACATGCAGCTTAGAGCAACAGGCTCCTAGATTAGGTTGCTCAGTAATTCTTGCTCTCAATGTCCAAAAGTTGATCAGACAAGGATTTTCTCAACAAATTACTTGAGATCTAGGAGACAGAGGAAATCTGGGTGAACTTGTATTTTAATTTCACATTTTTGTTTGGAATGACTCACTAAGATCATAACTTCCTAAAGAGGACATGCAGGACTGTTTAGGATTGCACCAGTAATATTTATAAACATTTTCCCTGATTGACACTCATCTAACTGCCAACTCAAAAAGTGAGATAACTCTTCTGTGAACAGCTTAGCTGATATTGAATGTGATAGAATAACCTGGTATCAAGTCCTAATTCCACTTCTGAGAAGTCTCTGCAGGATAATAATTACACAGAAAATGAATGCTCCAAATTGCATTCCTTCTTCCCTGTAAATATAGAGAAGATAAGAGATACAGAATAACAGTGAAATCAACTGGCTACCCAAGTCTGAATTCTCTGCTATGCACTTACATAGAGATATAATAAATATATGCATGGTACATGTAGTATGTTCATTTCTTTTCTTATTTCAGGCTGGCAGTGTGGCAGACAAAGAGTTGAGAGCTCCACCTGGTCCTACAAGCCTTGAGAAGAATGCGCAGAAACAACAAGGACTATCAGTACACAGATAAGAGCAAAGCCATAGGTGGGAGGAGGCGTCTGCTGGGATGCGCCCGGAGGACTGGGGGAGCTGGGTGCATACATGCCCAACGGGGAACATTTGGGGACTGCTTTGGTGTATTGAGTGGAACTTGTTATAAAAGTGGAGTGCTGTGCAAATAACTTGTCTCTAACTCCTTGGCTCACCTGAGCGGAGTCCATGCCACCCATTCATCATATGGCAGCTTTAACTAAATTGCATGTCAAGCACCTGCTGTTTTCTCTTCATCTCTACTAAGAATATTATCTGACATTCTGGTACATCTCTCTAGAAGTATTCAGAAATTAATATATCATGATTATTCTATTATAGATAGTGCTAGTCTTAAGGAAAACAGGAAGTGAATCTAACAGAACAAATCACAAATTGACAAAAAAGCCAACACAAAAGCTCCCTAAAGTTCCCAAGTACAGTGACTTGGTTGTGCCCTGGTAGAGGAAGCTCAGCAGGACACTTGCGTTCCAGCGTCGTTAAATCACTACTGCTGCTGCGGTTCCACAGAGCAAAACCAGCTTTTGAACCAATTGCAAACATCCAAATAGATTTCTAACACAGCAGAGAGTATTCTGTGAAGGAAATTAATTACATGTGTTTTAATTTGAAGCTTTCCCCCTTTGCAGACAGTTTTGCACTGCTGCCATAGTCACATGGCAAACTCAGTGCTTTCCTATGGCTTTGAAGCAATACCTGCTTCTGTATCTGTCATTAGCAAATGTGAAATTCATCAAGCAGAAGCGATAAGACATTTTAGCTTTGTAGCATATGGTTTGCATCTGTGATGGAGATGACAATGAGCTGCTCACTGGAATCTTTGGATAAGGAATTCCATGTCTCTTTTTTAGTGATGGGTTTATGAAACCTATGTCCACCAGTCAGACTGAAAACTGTCACTCTACACCAAATGCCATGTGGTCGAGAGCCTAGTAATTCCCTCTGCTAGTAGTCTGAATAGAGCACGGAAATTACAGCTCAATGGCTTTTGCTTCAAAGACTGATATCCCCATTTAAAGAGCTGATTGTGGGGCATTATTGAAGCTACTAGTGTTGAACTGAGTGCAGTAAGAGGGTTTAGCATGCTTTATCCAAAAGGTTTATCGGCATGAATAAACACTGAAGTTACTATCCTCCCCAGTCATATTTTGAATATGATTTTACTTTGAAAAACTTTTTTTTCTCTTGTGATGGGTATAGTGTAGTTTCTTTCACCTATCCAGGCAAGATACCCTGGAGGTGTTTAAGGGTAGACTGGATGAGGTGTTGAGTGCCATGATATAAATGTTACAGCTGTTAGATTCTAGCTGGATTATAGGTTGTACTTGATCTTCAAGGTCTTTTCCAACCTTATAAACACTGTGATACTGTGAGTGAGAAAAGACTTGTTAAGACTTGTTTTTGGAAAAAAATACTGGAGTTTAAATAGAGGTCTTTGTTTTGTTGTGTTTTAATTTTTCTATAGTCTAGAGAATGATTTACTGCTGTGAACTTTAGAACTGAAAAGTGACAGACTCAAATCTTCATCTTCTGGCACCTAGCGCTGTGCCCCACTAAGAATTACTTTATCCCCCAATTATTTCACAGGTGGAACCAAACATGTCAGAGGGGAAAAAAGAGGAGTGGAAGTGTAGGTAGGTTCAAACTATCAGAATTTTAAGATTTTCACTTGATGGATAATTGTTTTAAACTTATATGGTGAAATTCCCTTGATTTCAGCAGACTTGCATCTTTGTACGGAACAATTACAGATAAACTATCTCTATTCTCTGCATCTCTCTTGGCATCTTTGCTGGAACTCAGGGAAAAGAGCCACCAGACAATAATGCATGCATTTAGACAATCATTCACAGGAAGTGATAGTATACAGGGCTGCATAACTTCCTTCAAAGAAATATTCAAGATAACTTGTATAAATTAACCTTGCTGAGAGAACTGGAGGATTCCTCTAAAATGCTGAAGCAATGCAAAAGAAAACCTAGATGTCCTATGTGCAAGCATCAACTTCCATTTAGAAATGTTGCTTAGGATGATTATTATGCTGGTAACATATGTAAAGCTTCTTTAATGAATTATTATTTTAAATATTTTATACTTCAGTTTTAAACTGAGTTTTTAGAAATTTGGATAAAACATTACAGGACTAAAATTCATTACTCAAATTTAAGCAATGGAAAACTCACTGTATTCCCAAACTAGAAAACAGTGGTTGTTGTGAAACATGAAGGACAACTTCCTTTAAATAATTATTGCCTTTCATAAGGAAAAATTGAAGAATAGACATTGAGGGAGCAGGAATTGCTGTGCCATTTATGCATGGATAAAACTTTATACAGTGATCCTCCACATAGTCGCGGTCCGTAATTTGTGAGACTCGCATACTCGCGAGCTGTGGGACCTGGCGCGTGCTCAGAACACTCAGAACCTATCGTGAACCCAGTCAGCTCATGAATATGTAAATTGGTCCCAGCTGGGAGCCGGCGCGGCACAGCTGGGATGCGTTTATGTAAATGTGTGTTTTTGCATGGCTGGAAATGTCCTCTGCCGGGCTACAAGACAGGGTGACAGGGCTGCCGGTGTGTGTGTGCCATTGTGTGCCCAGGGGCCACACTCGCCACTCAGCCAGCACTTGGTGCCAGCCCTGCGGTTCAGCGCTCGGTACTCGTCGCCGGCCCTGCAACTTGCCGCTCAGGACTGGCCCCCAGCTCAGCACTGACCACTCACCGCTCGGGACTGGTCTCGTGGCTTGGTGCTCGCCACTTGGCGCCGGCCCCGTGGCTCGCTGCTCGGGGCCGGTCCCATGGCTTGGTGCTCACTGCTTGGGGACTGCCCCCTGGCTTGGTGCTCGGCACTTGCTGCTTGGCGCCGGCCCTGCGGCTCGGTGCCCGGCGTTTGGTGCTTGGTGCCCGCCCCACTGCTCGCCGCTCGCCCCCCACTCCGGTGCTTGCCTGCCTTGGCGGAGTACAGCCAGACAACTGAGACAAGCCCTGCCCTCAGGACTGTCCTTATTAGGGGAGGGGGGCGTGGCTATGGGCATGGCGTACTTGACTACGTAATTGGTTTGCTATCTTTGCGGATTCCACGACTTGCGTGAGGAGGACAAGACCCAACAGCCCGCAAGTAACAGGAGATCACTGTATTAGTAAATCTGAAACCCAAGAAAATCTGAATTATGAAAGAGAAACTTCGACTGTGGGAGCAGGGAAAGAAGTTGTCATTTAAATCACTTTGATTATTGCGCACAAATAAGCAAATTCTAAATAAATTTCTTGTTTAAGGTGATGCTGATTTTGAATATCCTGTAAAATCTGATGGAAGATATGGAAGACCAACTTCTTAGCCCTCTCATTTTATGGGCACTACCCCTCAAGGCTAAGTCTCAAATACAGGCAGAATAAGTTAATTCAGAATCACTTGGAACAGCTATTTATCCCATGTTCACTTCAAAAATTGGCGTTTAGCATTTTTTAAATTAGTTTCACAATTATTGCAGGCAAAGACCTCAGTAAAAATTTCTTTTATACCCCTCAAATGAAATACAAAGAATGTATCCTGTCAAAACTTTTGCATGGTAGGAAGGGATACATGGATAAAAGAAATGGAACACATGCGAAGAAGGCCAACATCTATGGGCCAATGGTAGTCAATTAAGTAGCTACCTAAATATCATGACAGGTTTGGCATTTTTAGGCATCTCTGCCTACTTAACTCCTTGTAAACTACATAATATCAAATATCATATATTTTGTAGGTAATTATTTCACATATTTTATCATGTAAATAATTTTCATCAGACAATGCACCAATTCTGTTTCGTGTTCTAAGTGATGCTAACACAGGGTTTGGTTTTGCTTCACAGATGACTGCAGAAATCCAGGCCAGACTTTGAATGGATAAAGCTATGTTTTTTTGGGGAAAAAAATCAGTATATAAAATCTACTTAAGCATTTGAAAGACCTCTGAACCGTGTTTGAATGTATTTCTCAGGGAAATAATTACATCTCAGAACAGTGTCGTAACGACATCACTGTGAGTGATCTTGCACATTTAAGAGTCTGCCCTAGGGTGATTCCATTGTGTATATACAGTTATACCTCCTCCATCGCGAGGAAAGGGAGATGCCAATGCCATCACAAAAGCCTAAACTCGCAAAGAACTGCAGGTCGTTATTATGCATGCAGGCCATGCCCATTGCCCCACCCCCCGGAACTCCGCAGGGCTCCGGGGCACCTTTTTACTTCTCCCTTCGGACTCTCTGAGCACGGGGAAGAAAAGGGAACTGTTTCTGAGCCCCTCTGACTTGGGAGACACCCCCCTCCCAACCCTGAGAATGCGCGGGTCTGCCGTGACCAAACCCCGTGCCGCTGCTCCCGCCCTCTCCCTAGCCCCAGTGCATATGCCTGCCACCCACTGCACGCAGTCCGCCTCGTCCCACGCTGCCCGTGCCGCCTGCCCCACGCCGCCTGTCCCGTCCCATGTAGAATATGACTGCATGCCCTCTTTGATGTTTATTTTTTAATATATACACCAGAGAAACCTATTGCTTTGGTATCTCCAAACTAATGCGGGCTTCATAATATCCCCAAACATTTGCACATACGGAAAACTACACCTTTGCCATATAATCCCTGTTTCCTTGACAAGATACTTTATCATTAGTCTAGTAATGGATAGTTCAATAATAAAAACTGCTTTGTCCCCTTGTCTTTTGCATAGAAAATGCTTTTGCATTCAGCTGTGTGTACTCCCATATTAGAAAGCTTGCAGTTAATTTCTTTCATTATGCCATGTTAGCATGAGGAGGCATTAAAAAGCCCCCTGTGAGTGAGTGCTTGCTTCCTATGGAATAACCATTCCTATATGTATGTTCTTTGCTTCCACAGGGACTTAGAACAGCTGCCAAGAAACTGTTCTGAAAAAGTGGTGCCTTCACATTACCAAATTTCAGCCTGGCAATCTGTAGAGGACTAATAGCCAGCTGCAATCAGTCAGTCAGTTCCACCAGGGGTTAACTGTAGCCACCAGCAGCTCTGGTGGTACTCAACTCAGAATATTCTGTGAAAGCTTTCTGTTGTTTTGTTTGAATAAAACTTTTATTCTACTTTCAGAGCTCCTGTCTCTTCTTTCTAGTCTTGGGAAGGTTGACCAACTCCTGGCCCCAGCTCCCTCGCACCTATCTCCTGCCACCGTGCAGCCCTGTGCTTACCATCCTGCTGGCTCCTTACAGTGGTGAAGTCTTCTGGATTCCCTTCTGCAGAACCTGGAGCCCTGTATGGACAGTCCCAGAACAAGCGGCAGGTAAAAGCAGGCATGCTAAGAAGTAATGTTTGAACTAAAAACAACGAGGAATGATGACAATAGGGAATTACAGGAGGAAATACCCAGGGGGAAAAAGAATGCTTCTCCAAGGGTTTTCATTAGCAGCAGAGGTACTAGCACTGCTGCAAATGGGCAGGCAACTGGATCTTCACAGCACCCTATGTGCCTGTGTCACTGGTCTTCAAATCAAGCTTTGGTTACTTCCTGTTAGAAGTGAAGATCCTATTGCTACTAGAAACTATTTTTTACTGAGTTACATGAGTATGGGGTCATGCCATACTGTGTTTAGTGAATGGGGAGACTATTTTGAGAAAATTCTTCCTGACTCCCTCCAAGGACTTGTTTTATGTGATGATAGATGGCATTGACATGTTCCTATAAATACTGTGTCTTACTGAAATACAAATAATCTGGTAGTTCTCAAAATTAATTTTCCTTTGATTCCGAGCTCTACTGATTACTCCTTAAACTTCACAATTTTACTCCCAAAGTCCAATGTGATTCATTTACGTGTACAGGATTCTTTTTCCCCATGGATGACTTTCATTCATATATCTTACCATAATTCCTAATATCTGCAGTGAATGGCAAGTATGTACTTTTTGGAGCAGAATTAGACGTTACTCTTTAACATAAAACATCCATTAGTCAAAGGCGATTGTATTTAATGCTTTTTTCATACCAAGCTACAGCAGGCCTTTGACACTTATGAGTTGTCAATGTGATTCTGAAGACTAGTAGCATTCATTTTCAAAATGCTTCCTTAATTTTTTTATTTTTTACTCAGGTAATTAAATTTTTGAAAAATCTTTGAGTATCTGATGGCATATATATTTGGATCTTTTTTGTAAGTGGAAATTGTTGTGTGTGAATAAGTAAAGTGGCATAGTTTTTAAGCCTCTGCATACAATATAATAATAAATACAAAAACCAATCTTCAACATTTTTTAAAACCATATAATAATATCACTGTAATGTTTGGTGCTTACAAAATCTTAGCAAGGAAGCAGATTTCCTCTGGATTTTAGCATTTGTGGGGAAAAATGGAGAAAGAGAACAGGAGAGAGACACTTCAGTAAGATTTGGGTATTAAGGAAAACCTTAATTAATCTTTTAGGCCAACCTGAAAAGCTATATGAGATGGCGAACCTTGCATTAGATTTTATGATATCATGCAGCATGGAGAGGGTGTGCTGGGTGAGGAAGCTTTAGGGCTTCTGGGCTCTGGCTTCAGAGCTCAGTTGCCCTTTGGATTTGCTGAGAGGAGGCATGGGGTGGGGGTTGCTGGGCGAGGAGGCTTCAGGGTTTCCAGGTTCCAGCTTCAGAGCCCAGTTGCCCTTCGGATTCGCTGAGAGGTGGCACGGAGAGGGCGCACCAGATGAGGAGGCTTTAGGGCTTCAGGGTTCCGGCTTCAGAACCCAGTTGCCCTTCGGATTCACTGAGAGGCAGCACGGAGAGGGTGCACCGGGCAAGGAGGCTTTGAGGGCTTCCGGGTTCAGGCTATTTAAAGGCATTAAACTCCTGGGAACGCGTCGAACAGGAGTAGGCTGACAGGGGCATTGAGGGTAAGGGCATTGTGAGGTAGTTAGCATGGCAGTTTGCGCAGGCAGAGAGTGCAGGTAGAGTTACAGAAATCTGGGTAGCTGTGGTTGTGCTAGCTCTGTCAGCTCTCTGTGATCTCTCCATACCCCTAGCATTGATGGTGGTTAGAAAAATGAAAACAGGTGGTAAAAAGGGTGCGATGAATGCCTCAACACCTGTCTTAAGGGATGCGGCTGTGCAGTCTGCTGGCTGTAGGGGGTGCTGCAGCCTTTTTGCAGCTTCATCTGATACTGATGGAAGTACCTGCATCCACTGTGAACAGGTAAATTACTTGTTTACTATGGTAGCCGATCTCCAGGAGCAGGTAGATAGACTCAGAAGTATTCGGGGGAGCAAAAGCTAGATTGACCGGTGGAGTCATTCTCTTTTATCTCACAATGGGGAATGTGAACCTAAGGCAGCTGAGGTCATCCTTAATAAGGAGGAGGATATTGACAATGGGGACTAGGAACTAGTTTCTAATTGTGGGAGCAGCAGAACCTTACGTTGCCCTCCACTTCCATTTCAGATGGCACCTTTTCAACTGCCTCTGGAGAATAGGTTTGGGGTGCTAGATTTTGGTGATGAGACTGAAGAAGAGGTGAGATTATGTTGGTGGAGGATTTACCACTAAGAAGTTCTCCTCCCAGAAAACCACTCATTACCTCTAAGGTCAAAAAGAATAGAAAAGTGGTGGTGATTGGAGACTCCCTACTGAGAGGCATGGAGGGTCCTATATGTAGACCTGAGTCATCTCAAAGGGAGGTGTGTTGCCTTCTGGGGGCTAGGGTTCAGGATTTAACACGGCAGTTACCTGACCTCCTACGCCCTACAGATTACTCCCCTCTGCTGGTCATCCAGGCTGGTGGAGATGAAGCCAGGGTGAGAGGAGTTAGGACAATTAAAAGGGAATTCAGGGAGCTAGGCCAACTCACAGGTGGAGCAGGTTTGCAAGTGGTGTTTTTGGCTATACCCTTATCTGAAGCCATGGATGAGGTTATTTGTAGGAGAATCGTAAACATTAATAGGTGGCTTAAGGGTTGGTGCTTAAGTAAAAACTTTGGGTTTTTTGATCATAAAGTAACCTTTAATGAATGTGATTTGTTAGTCTTAGGTGGGCTTCGCCAAACTAAGGGAAGGAGGATGTTGGCCCACAAGTTGGCAGGACTCATAGGCTTTAAACTAGGTTGGAAGGGGGATGGGGTTGTTTCTAAAATGTCTCATAAGGTTATTGTGCATGGCAAAGACATATCAGGGAGGAGTGTAGTCAACCAGTTCAAGTGTCTATATTTTAGTGCAAGTAGTATGGGCAATAAGCAGATGGAGCTTGGAGCCTTACTTCAGCAAGAGAGATATGATATTATAGCTATCACTGAAATATGGTGGGATGAGATTTATGATTGGAGTGTTGTCATGGAGGGCAATGCACTCTTCAGAAGGGATAGGCAAGGCAGAAGGAGTGGGGGCATAGCTCTGTATGTTAGCAAAGCCATTGACACCACTGAGCTTGAAATCAAGGAGGGCAGGGTAGAGAGACTATGGGTCAAGATAAGGATGATAGGTAATAAGACTGATATAGTCATGGGAGTATATAATAGACCACCCAATCAAGAGGAACAGGTGGACCTACTGTTCTTTAAACAATTATTGGACGTGTCTAGATTTCCCTCCCTAATTTTATTAGATGACTTCAGCCTTCCTGACATCTGCTTGGAATTTAATATTTCGGAAAAGTTGCAATCTAGAAAGTTTGTTGAGTGTATAGAGGATTGCTTTCTATTTCAACTTGTGAGGGAGTTCAACAGGGGTGAGGTTTTTTTAGACTTATTTTTCATGAACAAGGAAGATCTGGTGAATAATGTGGTGGTAGGAGGTTGTTTAGGTAGCAGTGATCATGAGCAAATCAAATTTTCCATAAATGGTGCTTCAAAGAAAGTGTATAGTAAAACGTCCAGGTTGGCCTTTCATAGAGCAGACTTTGGTTTATTCAAGTAACTACTTAGGAAAGTTCCTTGGGAGGTAAACCTTAGTGACAAGGGGGCTCAGGAGAGCTGGGTTTACTTCAAGAATGAGATCTTGAAGGCACAGGAGCAAGCCGTACTAGTGTGATGTAAGGTTAGTCGGAAGGGGAAACGGCCACCCTACTTGAACAAGGAGATCTTAATAGACCTGAGAAGGAAAAAGAGGTTATACCACCTTTGGAAGGAAGGGAAGGTAACTACGGCTTTGTTCAGAGATACTATCAAGTCATGTAGAAATAAGATTAGATCTGCAAAAGCTCAGTACAAGCTCCTTTTGGCTACTACTATCAAGGATAACAAAAAGAGCAGGTGAGGAATGGTCCATCCTCTTGTTAAAGCAAGAGGAAGACATTAAAGACCGTCTTTTACAAGTAGATCCTCACAAGTCGATGGGACCTGATGGGATTCATCCCAGAGTTTTGAGAGAGCTGGCGGAGGATTTAGCTAAGCCTCTCTCGATCATCTATCAGAAGTCC
>WEKX01004154.1:43940-67459 GCA_013390025.1 Pitta sordida | reverse complement strand
GATCCCCTTCCCCCTTCGAATTTAGTAGATGTTTTCCAGACCACAGAAACTTCGACAGCATTACAGTATTTCTAAAAGATTATTCCATGAGGAATAGAATTTTCTTTGGAGTTATACCTTGCATCCACTTGCTGCAGTCATCCCAGGTCTCTCTACATCCTCTAAGTCTTTCCAAACACAGTTCTTCTGCCATGTCATCCCCTCCATGGTTCTATCTCTCCTCCATAACATCACTCCTGTGATCCCTAGCTCCCCACATCACTGCTGTGCATTCCTTCCAGGGTCTTTGATTTCTTATGCAGTTGTCCTTGTCCCCAGCTCCCGTGCATATCCTGTATGTCCAGTACAATAAAAGCTCCATGTACTCCATGCTCTCTATATTCTTCTTTCCATGTTCTCTGCCTCTGTATTTTGTCCTGCCAGCTGGGGAAAAGCCAACACATCTGGCATAGACATGCTGGCTGGCTGGCTAGTACATGTGTGAATACTGAGTAAGCTGGCTACTCCCAAGTGTAAGGGACAATGAATTATCCTCTGTGCCATGAATAGGCTTTCTCTTCTACCCAGACAGTATGCTTTTTTAATTAGATGTGGAGGAAATTAATTCTCTTTGCTACTTCTGTGCCTCTGCTGAATGCAGCAGTAACTAACCCAAAAGGTGAAAATTAATTGGGGTTGGGAGAAAATGTGGAGAAGGAGAACTATTGGCCAGCTGAAGGGACAGCCATACAACTGCATTATATCTTAGGACAAATGTAAATGAACCTTATAATGCCTCCTTGGCCTGTTGCTTTAAAACTCTGGAGTTTATAGTATGCCACTCTTCGGATCTGAAAATTATGTAATGTCAGTGTTTCCTGTAAATATTCCCTGTCACTGGGAAAATAGGGAGCGCATTTTTATCACTCTCTAGTTGCCAAAGAGAAGAATATATATTGTGCACTGATATGAATTAATAATACGTTTTTACAGTAATGGGTCTAATATTAACTTCAAATACAAAAGGGAAAACCATAGCACATATACACAGTAACACAACCCTGAGATTAAGAGGGTCAGTGCTGGTTCAGAGGCTTTCGCTGGAGACCTATAAAAAGCACAAACTATAACTTGCGCTGCCGAAGAATGCTCTTGTTAACTTGACTCATGTGAAGCCCCTTCAGTTTGCCAGTATTGTGCCCTGCACTGCCCCAGACTAGAAAAGTGCACTTCACTTAATATACATATAAAAATACTAAACAACATAAATTCTTCAGCAAGAGCTTGAGGCAGTATCTGTGCTACAATCATGTATTGCATTAACATTTGATGTTATTACTGCTTTGCAGGTGCAACAATTCTTGGTCCTTGCCCCTGTGGGAGAGCAGTGGTTGACTTCTATCTCTTTTTTTAACTGTTTACATTTTTACTTCAATCATAGTTTGTCTTATCTCTCCCTCTGCAGGAGGGCAATCATCAGTGAGATTTGCCGCGAATACATTGTGGCTGATGTATCTAATGGAACCCGCACTTATAGCCAGACCTGTCAATAACCCTAGCACCATTACAGTAGATAGCTTTTCACAAGATTGGCTTCTTCTTGCAAAGATTATTCAGTACCATATGCGCAAACAACAGCAGCCATTATTGCCCTTTATTTCCCACCTCTTCTTTCCTTAGACTAGCACATCTCTTTATTATTATTTGACAGCAATGAAGAATAGCCCAATCTCTGCCATCATTTGGTAACAACAATTCTTAGCACTTTTCGTGTTCAAAGGGCTTTGCAGTCATTATCTAATTAATCTTCACAACAGCTCTATGAGACTGTTAAGAAAGATTTAGCCTCATTTTATAGATGGGGAAAATGAAGCTGTGAGTTTAGCCGCTTGATTTTCAAAGGTTCTGTGCATTCTTGGCTCCCATTGAAGTTAATGAGAGTGCAGAGGGAACAACGTCTCTGAAAATAAAGGAGCTTGTGCAACCTTACAGAGGAGGTTACTATCAGAATGCAGTGGGCATTCCTTAGTCCCAGAGCCATGCTTAAGCTGTTGGGCCAGGTTTCCCTCAAATCTGGGTTGTCAGTGGTGCACTGGCCATTCCACCTGAGAGATTCACAGCTAGATTTTCATTTAGAGGTTTCAGTGTCACAGAGGAACATTTCAGAAACTCTACAGTTGAATTTTCACTCCTGGAGTATTTTGGATCTTCAGTCCAGGAAAAAAAAAAAGCCTTTATCCTGTTAGAAGGTATCACTGTGCAATGCAAACACTACATTTCACATGCAGTGATTCACTTGCACTTTTATCGCTACATTTTACAGAAATTGCACTTATTTTGTAATGCTTCGGAAGCACTAAAGGACATAAATAGAATGCATTCACTAATGCTTCCCTAATTCCTGGAGGTGGCTGCTTTACCAGCCATTGTCAGATCCTTAATCAGCAGAGTTGCAAAGCCTGTAGATATTCAGCAAAAGTGCTTAATAAAAATAATTTAATTCTAAATTACAAGAGTGCACTTAAACCTAAAGATATTAAAACTGATTGTTTGATGCACTGCACTGAGTGATAGAAATTTAGAAACAAAATCGTTTCTTACTTTCATCAAAGTGAATAAATCTTCTGGCCTTCATTCCCAAGTGTCATGATATTATGCTGTGATAAAGTGATAAAGTAATTCATTTTAGAACCTTAAGCTGTAAATACAAAGTACTTCAACCTGACTAGTGACAACAGGAGAAACTGGGTTTTGAAGAAAAGAATAAGCATTATGGCTGTCATTCTTATTACATGGTTCTTGAAGACCATCTGTTTCTGGTGGAGTTCTTTCTGCAGTGGATTTATAAATCCATCCTGGCAGTGCAACATACAAGAGTTCTCTAGCGGTTGTTAGATATTTCTGCTAATAAATTATAAAACTTCTGCATATACCCTGTGTAAAATATATCGTACAACATTTACATTCACCCCTGTATGAACGGATCAGTCCCACCAGGTATGAGCAGATGAACAGGCACGTGTACACCCACACAGTCATTCACCACACATACACACACATCCCTATCCCACTTTGAGGAGGTCACCTCTTTTCACACCCTTCCACCAGTAAAAACAGAAACGGAGTGAAAGTTCAGACTTTGGGTGGATGGAGATGTTGGTATTTTTTTACAACATATGAAAAGTAATAAGTACGGTTGGGTCTCCTATATCGCAGACCCGCAGTCTTAATCGGGGTCCACGAAGCCCTACTTCTGTGTTGAATGGTGGCCGCGCCGCTGCTTGTGCCACCGCTGCTGCTGCCTGCCACAGCGGCGGCGGCAGCAGGTTGCGCGAGCGCAGTTGCGAAAATGGTCCTCCTTCATTGCTAAAAAATCGTGCCGCTAAGATCTGAACCTGCAATATGGGAGGCGCGAAGCACAAGAGGGCCGACTGTAAGTATATTTAGATCTCATATCGACTTTTTCCAGTTGAAATTATTTTACAAGTTTTTTGTTGTCAGAATGTAGCCTTTTGAAAAACATTACTAGTGGTCATTCTTTGGAAAAAAAAGAGCCTTAACATTTCTTTTTACGCAGTTAGTAATAAAATTATTCTTTTTTACCTGAACTCAACAAATATTAGTATTTTATTGTCAGAGCAGAGAGGAAATAAAGGTGATGGATCTATCTCGATCTTGATAAAATGCAAAAACTTATAAAAATGTATCCATTATTAGAGCAACAAAACCCTCTTAAGTTCCAGCACTTTTTCTATGGGAACAAAAATCATCTTCCTTCAATATCTATTGTGCAAATAATAATCACAGAAATATCTAAAAATATTCTTCCCTTACCTCTTTACTTATTGCTTGTCTTCCTGGAGCAGATGGAGCACTTGGCTAAGAATTATGCTTGGCAGCAGGACTCACCTGGGTGTCAGTCTCTATCACAGTTCTGTATTTCTCCCACTGTTGATATTGTTTGTATTCAAGCTTCAATCACTCTAAATTTTAAAATTATTTGTCTAAAAACTTTTATGTGTTTTGATTGGTTGGATTTACCTTATTCCAAAATGGAATTTAAAATCTTGGGAAAAAAAATTAAGGAGTCATGTGTCTTTTTTCTTCTAATATTTTCTGAATAATTTGTACAGTAAGTTTGATTGCTTAATTATTTAATATTGCCTTCCATAAACAAGATTAATTGCAATTCGCTAGCCTGAATAAATAGATATCTGTTATAGTAAATAAGTACTGACATTCTACTTCTGAGCTGTAATGAAAACTTAAAACAGATAGAAATGGATGCAGTACAATCCTTGAACTGTTCCTGACATCTCAGTAAACAACATCAGAATAAAAAAGGAAGGTTTTGAAAGTATTATTCCATGGGCTTTCTTCCAGGGAAGGCAAGAAGCAGCCCAATTTAGAGGCCTGTGTTTTTTCTCTCATCACTTCTGGATCTACTGAGACAATCTTCTGTTTCTTGCTGGTTTGAAAGACAGTAATAGGTTCTCACCATCCTTAAAGTAAGAATTCCTACTGCATTTAGAGGCCATTGAGCTTCAAGGAAGCCACAGTTTGGGTTCAGGAAGATGCCTGGCTTTGTGGATCTTCCGCCATGCACCTTATTCTCATTACGTCATACTGTTATACTTCATGTAACTGAGTTGACTTAGTCCACACAGTGCACACCTTGACAGGTAATGACTTAGATATTATACATCACAAGTGATGATGCAAGGGAAAATTACTAAAACCTCCATTGATAAGTCCCATAGTAATGAAATGTGCCATATAGTAGTCACCTGATTCAAAATAATGTTAATGTAGCTTAATCTACTCATTTGAAATGCTTCCATGCCCTGGGCTCTCAAGAAACAGACTAGATTAGTTAATCAAAATTTGCACATAGCTGATTGATTCTGGACTAGTTTTTTGCCCATTTCAGACAAAATTAAATATTAATTCAATTTTTCTATCTAGAATAAACATTGTGAGCACAAAATACAATAGGATTTCTAAAATGGAACTTGAAACATTTTAACCAAATTTGACTGCTCAGACTCTGCTACTTTTTCCTTTTGGCAAAACCCCAGGTATATTGTATGTAATCTGAGTTTACAGCAGATATGTACAGGGTGACCAGGTAGCCTAAGATAAGGTTGTAAGTATAGTTGCCCATATATTGATAATATTAAGATATTAATATTTCTGCATTTATTTGTCAGGAGAACTATAGTCAATGAGTTAAATATCTGTGTTAATAGTTTAGAGAAATTTTGTTAACTTAAAAAGTACCATCTCATTTTTCTATATCTTGCATGATTTTCCACATAGAAGGAAAAAATATAATATGTTTATCTTCTAACAATTTTACAAAAAGGTGTGTGGCTATATAAAGCATACATGGCTATATAAAGGACGAAACAGCAGCCAGACAAGGGTTACTTACCTTGTATGTATCACTAAATACTTTAGTATTTAGATTATTGGAAAGGGAAAAAAAAATCTGAAATTCCTTGTAATTGTAATGAGGTTTTTTACTTGCTTTTTTTTTGCATTTATCTTAGGTTAGACATTAAAGAAGTGTAAAATTAATTTAACTGCAACTTCTTATGAGCTTCTCTATTTACTTAGATTTTAACTAATACATTTGCTATATTAATTATGTCTACTGATTATTTTGTTTGGAAAAAAATACTGTTACAAAATCACAAGTTTGGATTATGTTTTGGAATTTAACCCAAAACTAGAAATCTATTGATTTGAATGAAAATTATTTATCTGGCAATGCCCTTTTTCAACATCCTTGATACTCAACATGAATGTCATATAACAATAATTGCATACTACAGAAACCTCTATCTGCCTAAATTTAAAAATAATTTCTTAATCCTTGTATTCCAGAGGCAAAAAAATATTTGCAGTAATCTAGTGGTAGATTCTTAGCTCCTGTAAATTAATATTAAAATCACTGATCCAGAACAGTTATTGTTTCAATGGCATGAGAAAGAATGTATTGAGTTTTCATTTCCAGGAGTTTTTCGTTATTCAGCCCTGATAGAGGTATAATACTGAGCTCTTGCAGAATTCTGTTTTAAATTAAACAGTGGATTCATATCTTACCAGATTTATGAGTCATTTATATTCTGCTAAGCCACACTACCCAAATGGTTATGTATACAATTTTGATGAGCTGGTAGTTTAAGTACAGAGATAATACAGAGAGCTTTTTCTGAAGTGGGCATGGGGATATTAGTATAGTTGGTGTTTAAATATGTTATCAATATGAAATAGAAAAGCTGGAATAAAATCAGGCTTCCATGAGAAATCATAAGAAATTTTAGTCAAAAATTTTGCAGAATGATGTTGATGATATGATAAACCCACAAGCATGGTGATGTTAAATTACCATGAACTATGTACTAATCACTCTATGTGTGCAGGTAGTGCATTTGAGTTCACTGAAAACAGAATATAGGTTATGGTGGCAAAATTAACCCCAAGTTATGTAAAAATAGAAATTTGAGTTTCTCAAGAAATTCACTATTATGGTAGTTTTCTGGAAAGCCACTAGGTGGAAGTTATTTTCCTCCTGAGCAAATATATTCCGCTCACACACGCCATTGTTTTCTAACATAGGGCTGTAAGAGAATAATTTTCCTTCAGTGGTATCTATTCTGGAGTTTCATGCAAACAGCACAAAAAGTTGTCACTTTAAAAGTCATGGAATATAAAGCCAGAACATTCTTTACTGGGATAAACACTAGGCAGGAGTTATTATACAAATATTAGTGCAATTGAATTGCTAAAAACTTCACCGAAGTAGACGGTATTAAGCCAGATATGGATGAGAAATGGCCCTAAAACCATCAGGAAGAAATTAAGCTCATACAGTATTAAATCTGAGCAGAAATTAGAAAAAAATCTGGCTAAAAGTGTAGAAGGAAAAAAAGCTCTTTCATCAAAAATGCTTCCAGGAATTTGAAGTCACATTTTTGTTTTATAAAATTAAAATCATAACGCAGGCTTTAGAATAAATTATTCTGTTTGACTTTTTAGTCTTTTCCAAACTTGTCAGTACAAAACATAAATAGCAGTGAAATTTGCATTTAAGCTTCAACTCTTCGTCTGCATTTGCAGAAAAGTTGAAAGGATCATGACTTCAAATCAGTTACTGAACCTCTTCTAAGAAGCAAAGACTTCCTCACCATGCAGAAGATGAAGACTAGTCTTTGCCCTGAATTTGCCCTTTGCTTTCTAGGACTCCTAAATTCCATAGTAATGAAGGACTGTTACTTGGTGATGTGCCAATGAGGATATGAATAGTGGAGGGCCTTGCTTGCAGACTCCATTGCAGCTACTGCTTTCTTCTTCTGCTGCAGCCCCTACTGAAGGAGAGCGTGGGATGCACAGCACTAATACCTGGCACAACTTTTATTTCAAGACAAAAGGAAAATTTGAGCAATTCTGAAGGATTTTTTGCTGAGGCATGGGATGAGGATTAAAGAGAACCAGAGCAGAGCATATCATCCACTTTATGCAGTCTCCAAAAGAGAAGGAAAACAACTGATTGTGAAGCATGCAAATATAGAAATTGGAACTTTAGTACCATACTTACTGCTGTGAATACCATATGCAAATTTTGCAAATATATTGTGCCAATAGGGTGCCTAATATATCTGAAAAATATCCCTTTCCATGGCAACATTTTGTTGTTGTCAGTGTTGTTACTTTGTGTAAGTTTTGGGGAGGGGGTATTTTTAATAATTAAGTAACCTCTAAGCAAAGAATTAATTATCAGGAACTCTTAGCATTTGAGGGAAAAAACCAACTTTACCTTTTTAGCCCCTTTATTCATAAGAAAAAGAAGCAACATAATTAAGTTGCTTCATGTAATACTTGACATTAGATACAAAAATCAGGAAACTGATAATACTTGATAGAATAAATAAAAAAATAAATACCTAAAGGAAGTTTTTATGACCTTATAATCATTTCTAGTAGGATGAAAACTGAAAGTTCAGCTTTCTCATCTAGGGATTTAAGCTGCATGGATCCTGTTGCTAAAAATAGTCATGGCAGGAATATATCTAGATGATGCAATTGTGAAAGTCATGGAATTGAGTCTGAAATCCATTCAATGAATACTAGTAGTTGTTAAACACATGTTAATAACCAATATAAATATAATTCCTCATACTCTACTACTTCATTGAGCGGAAGAGAGAAAAATCTACTGAAAAAGCCAAGAAGAGGGCAAGCATTTGAGAAAGTGATTTTTGAAGGATTTTTTTCCTTTCTATCTGAACCTCTTCTCTCCAAATAGATTCTTCCATGAGTCACTTGGAATAAGAAAAGAAACAGATATGGGGATACAAAAGTCAGTGACAAGATAAATGGATACTCACTCCAGACTACAGTCACTCCTCAAGAAAAGCCATTTAATGATACTTGAGACAATGGGTCTGATCTCCTGCTCTTCCATAACCACACTGAAATGTTCCCACTGGAATGGTGTCATAGCAGCCTGATTTCTGCCTCAGCCTTTCATCCTTTGTGAGAATGAAGTCTGTCGGTCTCACCATTGGAGATGTGACAGAGGAGAGTATGTGGAAAAGAAATAATTTAGAAGACAAAGCTGAAGGCATTTTAGGCAATTAGACTTGTTAAGATGAGGGTTTTTTCTTTTATGTATTCATTTAGCAATTTTGACAAACTGTGTCAGTTTTCCAAGCTCTCTTCTGGAAAAGGGGACCCTTCAGCACTGTCTCTAACCAACAAAATGGGGCTTGCCTGTTGAGATTTGAAGTCCTGGCTCCATGAGAAATGCCCAGGATATAGGACACCAACCCTATAACAGTAATTTTCTACCCTTTGGACTTCTGTAACCCTCTGGCCCATAGTGAAAGTGCTCTGTGGCTTTTGGAACCTTTATAAAATGTACTGATCTAGATGGTCTCTGCAGTAAACCTGGGACAGAGCTGGTGGAGGCTGGGAGAGATGCCTGTTGCAATGGTTGGCACTTCAGCTGAGGGCTGGAAACCCTGGGGAATTCCAGGGTGCTGCAGAACAGGCATACTGTGGACTGGAGAACAAGCCCTATGGGAAGCTGCTACGTGGACTAGGGCTGTTCAGCCTGGAGAATAGGAGACTCAGAGATGACCTCATTGCTGTTTACAACTACCTGAAGGGAGGTTGCAGTCAGGTGGGTGAGGATCTCTTCTCTCAGGCTGATGACACCAGAACAAGAGGACATGGTCTTAAGCTACGCCAGGGGAGGTTTAGACTGGATGTTAGGAAGAGTTTTTTCACAGAGAGAGTGATCCCTCAGTGGAATGATCTGCCCAGGGAGGTGGTGGATTCACCATCCCTGGAGGTGTTTATGAGAAGGCTCGATGAGGAGCTCAGTGACATGGTCTAGATGGTGGGAGGCTTGGATGGATGGAGCGTGATGCCCATGGTTCCACGCTTGTCGGCCTGATCCCTGGGTGGGTGTTTGCTTGGAAATTGGACTAGGTGGTTCTGTGGGTCCCTTCCAACTCAGAATAACCTGTGAACCTGTGAACATGGAGAATGAAGTAGGATGGGTAAAGGGAGAGGAACTGGAGGACGGAAATGAGGTAGTAGCAGGACAGAAACTGGAGACAGAAGGATGGAAATAGTGGTCAAACAGAGTAAATGAGACAGTAAGGACAGCAAAAGATGAACATTCTAGGCAGATGAGAAAAAGCAATGGGAGAAGATGTTTGCATGAGATGGGACCCCAAAGGACCAGAACTTCAGATGATTTTCTCATCCGTCTTTCAATCAGCTGTGAAAGGTTCTGTGACCCTGTATATTTCACACAGAATCACAGAATATTCTGAGTTGGAAGGGACCCACAAGGACCATCAAGTCCAACTCTTAAACAGCACCACTGCCTCCCTGGCGGGAATCGAACTCCTGATCTCCTGCATGAGAGGCAAGGACACTCACCTTTTCAATCCAACTAAAGATCCTATTCCCTGTGGAATCATGCAATAACACACAATGAAAAGTTTGTTTGTCCAAAGTCTAAGGGTTTATAATTTGGGAAATCATAAATTTAAATTTTAAAAAAATCCAGATAAAAAAATTGTATAAAGGTCATATAATCAAACACTCAAATTAAGGATCATCAGAATTAAGAATGCCTTTATTAAGAGTATAGTAATATACTCTTTAATGCCATGATTTTGTAAGCTTTCCCAGCATGAGAAGCCTTAATCTACTGTACATAGGGGCTACTCTGAGGATGAATTCGTATTACATCCTTCAGAATACTGCCCCCTCAGTAACCCTATCTCATTAATTGCTGAAACCTGATAAAGCATGCGGTTAATGAGAAAGGAGTTGCAGGAAATTACTTAGAGGCCTGGTGACTAAGGCAATGAAATGCTGTCCTAATGAATTGATTCTTGCCCCAAACTCTGCCATGGAGGTCCTGTGTGATGCCAAGAAGTCACAAGCCACCATTTTCACAAAAGGACCTTATTTTTATTTTGAAACTTTTTCAAATATCGTGGTTGTGCTTCACTGTTTTACCAAGCTCCGACCTCTGTATCTTAGAGCCCTTAGAAACTCTATTGTGAAAATGAAGAGCCTTGGAAAGTTAATGTACAACAAAATTAGGTCCTTTTTCCTTCAAACCAGACACACATATTTACTTGTCACTCATTGGGCTTTAATGGCAGTGCCTAAGTATGCATTATGGAACTTCAAAGTGCTTATTTTATACTGGGGAACTCTTTGCAGAAGGGCATGGGGAAGGCATGTGCATCAGTCCCTTTTCCCTAGCATTGTTTCATTCAGACTAAACCCAGAAATCTGGTGCAAAAGGAACTTCAGTAGGCAGAGTCATTGCCGCATTCTTTCAGGCTGTGCCCATGGGATACACTTTCCCTGAGTTGCTTGCCCATCTGGAACACAGAAAAGATAAATGTCACCTTTCAGGGAAGGTGCAGCACAGGTCCAAGTGTTTATGAAGTACTGAAACTAGGTCTAAAAGGGGCTTAAATCATATGCTTCTTCCACTATCACGATACAAAGACCTCTGGGCTGGGTCTGCAGAATTTGGCTTCTGTAGCTACAGTAATGTTAAATTAAGGGGCTTGACTTCCCTGCGTCACTGTGTTGCACTAGCACAACCAGATTACAGAATCACAGAATCAGTAAGGTAGGAAAAGACCATAGAGATCATCAAGTCCAACCTACTTTACTTACTACTTACTACCAACATTACTTTCAAACCTGAGCTGCTGACTCTACGTAAAGCTGTTCTGCAGTGTGTGGATGTACTGATTCAGGCCGATACTGGCTAGCTCAGGGATCTTTGCACTGAGATCCACTCCAGTATAAAACACGCTTCCAGGAAATGTCAAGAGCTTCATTCTGCCCAAAGCTGACTAGAGATCTCTACAAAGTGCAGTTTGGGGCACAATTTTCTTTCTATTTTCAGCAGGAAAATGATGAGATGCTGCCCCCTTTCTTACAATAGCAAGTTATTGGAGTTACGTTACTTGAGTCAGTGAAAGCCAAGGCAAATACAGCTGGAATCCCCTACAGCACTTTATATAAGGAGATACCAGGATTTCAACCATTTACTCATGTCTTCATAGATGTATTGGGCATATAGTTGGGACTGGCTCTGTACCATATGCGGAAACTGTTTTGTATTAAAATGTAAAATCCCAAGTGCCAGAGATTAAAATCCCCATTCTAGTCTAGTGCTTCACAATTAATCCTGCTCCTTCTTAAGACTTTATTTTCTGCACACAGATTCAGGTTCAAAACAAGCAAAAGAAGAGGAACCGGCATCTGGAATGTCTTGCTAAAGTTAATATTCACAAGTTCACAAGTTCCTCCGAGTTGGAAGGGACCCAGAGGATCATCTAGTCCAACTCCCAAACAGCCTCCCACCATCTAGACCATGTCACTGAGCTCCTCATCGAGTTTTCTCTTAAACACCTCCAGGGATGGCAACTCCACCACCTCCCTGGGCAGACCATTCCACTGAGAGATCACTCTCTCTGTGAAAAACCACTTCCTATTGCTTCAAAAGAAGATGGCACAGCTACATGGAAAATAAATACATCAGAAGAAACAGAAAAGGCACATGCAACTCTGGAATTGTCTAAGTAGAAAATGACTGGAGGGTGGAGGAGGGCTTGGAAGTACTGTACATCTATTTGCCTCTTGTACTCCTGCTGAATCTGCTCTTTGTTGCTGTCAGTGGACAAGGGAACTGTCAGAGAATATGGGATATGCAGGACACAAGGTGGACAGAGAGAAAAATTCAATAGTAACCCATTCCATGGAGATCAGCCATCTCATACACTGAATGAGGCATGGCCATATGGGGAAAAAAAATCTGAGTTTTATTTCTGACTGGAGTTATAGGGTTGTGGTAGCAATGGTGATTTAAAGATGGCAACCTAAGGCAAGCTGTGTGTTGAGAGAGGATAAATTATTCTGAGGTTAGCTCAGACTAATACCTTAAAAAATAACTGACTTGTCTTTGTGCACAGTCCCTTCTGTAGACGTGAAACAGAAGCAGATCCTAGATCCTGTATGATGGAGGCTGTTTAGCAATGCAGTCACAGAAGATACTGAGTAAAGTTAATACAGAGATGTGAAGTGCAGTTTTCCTTAGCTTTTGAGAATTGTCTTTTGCATTCTTTTGACATAGTTTTGTTGTATATTATTGATAGGAAGGCTATCAAATTCTTCCTTAATACCTGGAATAAAACGTAGTACTTTGTCTCCTCACAGATGAAATTGCATAATGCTTTTTCTGCATTACCCACATTGCAACCTTGTGGTCCTTTTAATTTGCATTCTACACCCCCAAAAGCACTACACACTCTAGACTCACTCCTGATGATCCTCTTCACAGAAATAAAAGTGACAGCTTCTGTGAAAGGGGAAGTATTGCAGCAAGTGACATATGAGCATTGAGCAGAACAATGCAATGAGTAAGCAGCTGAACCTTGAAGAGAATCTCCATTGAAGTAAAACACAATAGGAGAGGCTAATTCAATTAGTGACTGATGCTTGTTGCTCGAAGAAACTTCACTGAATTTGGAAAAAAAAAAAGCAGGAAATACAGAGGCAATGAACATGTTGACAAAAATAGACAGACACAAGTTAATATCTTGAGTTTGTTCAGTTTGTCTTAGATCTTAGTAGGCTTCCTGGGTAAACTGATGTTTTGGGTTTTAACTGGTTCCTTCTCATCTTGTATATTTTCCTCCACAGATGAAAATGATCTAACACGGCTAAGAGTGTTTTCACACCATCCTACCACCTTATGTATTTGGGGTACCTACCTGTACTTTCCTCCAGACCTGCTGCCCTTAGGGACAGCAAGCCTTGTTACATACAGACTTATTAATGTTTTTCATTTAATTCCAAAGAAAGACGCAAACTCTCATTAAGCAGAGGTGTGCCAGACTACTAGTAAGAACATGCTATTAATCAGACTAGGGGAAAGTAGAACTTGAAAATCATACTTGAGAATCGCTCTTGAAGAACCCAGCTACCCAGACCAATGCAGACCTGAACAGTGATGACACTGATTTAAAAGTAGTACAACAGCAAGCCCATTTTTTTCCTATCAAAACTTTATTATAAGGCAGTCAGTCAATCCTCTTGGTCACTTTGGGTAGCAATGAGAAGGAAATAAATCAAACATCAGGTCATTAGTCTTGATTATTTTCGTAATTAATATAAAAATCCTGTCGGGGTAAGGCAGAATACTTCAAATGTTGTTAATGTGATCTAATTTTTGACAAGGTAATTAAGACAAAAAAACACAAGCAAAGATAAAACCCAAAATTTATTCTTATTTCTATGTAAATATGTGATTTAATCCTTTTAAGAACATCCATTGCTTTGGCACTAACCCCATTTCCTTTAGCTTAGAAATAAAAACAGTACAACTTAGTTCATGTCAAAGTTTACCATGTGACTTTAAAGCATCTGTTAACTTTAATAGCATAAATGAAATCATTACTGAATATGGCCTCACATGGAAATTTTTTTTTAATGTTTAAACCCTTCTTGCCTATACCTCCTTGTCATTAACTGGTAAATCAGTAATTTATTTCCTATTAGAATTTATATAGTTTGCAGCAATTAAGAAGAAAAGCATAATTGCTGACAAACCCAGGGCACTATTTAAATCACTTCCTTGTTGACAACATATTTCTCCTTCCTAAAACTGAATGTCACTGAAATCTGATTTGTACAGAACCCTTGTGGACTCATCATTCAAATGTACTGCACCTGTCACCTGTGTGCTAGCATTCTGCTAAGGATCAATTTACATAACCTCATTTAATGGTTCATAAATCATACCCATTAAGCCCAGCTAACAGGAACCAAGGGTTCTAATTTATGCTGCCTTTCATAGCAGAAAATTGGGAGGCTGGAGCCTGTGGATAAAGAACCCAGGTCTTGCCTTTGATTGTTGATTGTGATGGTAAATGTATGGATGATGAGAACAGATTTTCACTTTATTGATTTCCTGCCAAAGCACAGCATGCTTTATTGTGAAAGGGGGCCTTTTGGCAGCAGTGCTAAAAGTGGCAGTTGTTTAGGAGCCCTTTGCCAAGATGACATCTAAGACAATACCGAGTGGTAAATACTAAAATAATATCAAGCTGAAATGTTGATTTTTAAAAAGAAACATCCCCAAAGGTTCATAAAATCAATGGTGTTTTCTACCAGAGAGTACCTCACTAGTAAACATGAAGCCAGGTGATTACTGTGGGGTATTAATTTTTCTTTAAATCTATTTTTCCTAAATTCTGTATTCTATTATAAATTATTCATGGTATTTCAGTCAAAGTAATGCAGATGTTTGAAGCCTGCTGTAGAGTGACAGTTCAGCCAGAGTTGTATGCTGGGCCTGTCTTGAGCTTTGTACTCTGGTCCTCCGTTCGATTAAATACCTGGAAATAGCTTTTTCTGTCATTTGATTTTCCATTTTTAAGTTCCATTATTTAGTAGGTGGCTGAGTGCCGTATTGAGTGTATTGCCAAATAGAATATGCATATGCATAGGCATACAGCAGTCTTCCCACATGAGTTTAGGCAGGGTCTCAAAATACCAAAAATAGTCTTGATACTAATTCCTAGAGTGAAACAAACTCGGTTGGTTCCCCTTGTCTCTCTCAAAATTGCACCCCTTCATTTCAGCTTGCTCTACAATTTTCTCTTTGAGAGTAAGAAATCCTACTTTTTTTTTTTTAATCTTCTCTTAGAAGAAACTGACTCTCAGCAACTGGGAATCTAATCCATGATGTTGTAGATGGATGAATAAATTCATGGGACTGCAAATACAGTCTTTTTGTCTTCTGCCAGCCATGATACTCATTTGATAAAGACAACATGCTAGATTTCTTCTTTCCTAGCTATGCTTTAAGAATTAAGAGCTTTATCACAGAAGATGCTGCTTGTGATCTGGGGAAACACTGAGGTCACTGAATAGTCTTGCTGTGGAAAACTTGCTCAGAAAGAAGACACAACTCAATTGTTGGGGCATGAGCTGAGCTGGGAAACTTCCTGTTGAGGTCCAACATAGATTGTGCTTGTGACTTCACCAGAATTCTACTCACAAAATACACTTATTTTGAGTAAATTCCTAATATAAAATATTTAAATAGCCAACACAGGAGTCATTAAAGCCCAGCTACTTTCTTCCCTCTCCCATTCACGTTGTCTTGTCAACTGAGTTGAAGAATTGCATCCCATCTTTTTATGGACTGCTTTCATCTGGTGGCTGTCCATCACAGCTCAGTAGGACAGAGAGAGATCACCAAGCCCAGAACAGGCTATGGCTTTCTGGTACTTTGATATGGACTTTAGAAGTCTTCAGCTTGGAAAGAACATGAATAAAAATCTCCCATAATGTGTCAAAATCCCCTGCCTACTTCTCTATGTTATGAAAAGCACTGTATTCTTCCCTATGTTTGCGCAGACTACCATCTAATAAGTGCTCTCTGTGAGATCTATATGAGTGAGACCCAGGCATGACAGATAGGGAAACACTTTGTAGATCCTGATTAGTCTTAGGATAATGGAGTTGTTTACCACTCACAAGATGTGAGAGGCACTTACAAACCCATTAAAATAGAAAAGTATGGGGGTTTTTTAGGAACCTTCATAGACAAGCAAGGATTTTGAGCATTTTAATCTTGGGCTTTGAGGTAGACACAATTGTCTTTGCAGAGTTAGATTGTCAAGTTCTGAGAGTAAGTTTTAGTTAATATTGATGGGGTAGCTTTGCATATCAGCACTGTAAGGTCCCTGCCTCACCCCTCTCTTGCAGGTAACTAACCCTGTCACAGAAATGGCAAAAAGAATATGTGACTGTACCTCAGCCATTCTAATTTCCAACTTTGTCAACTAGGTTCATGGTTGTTGAAGTTTGCACTGAGATTGGAATATGAAGTGCAACAGCTGGTGAATGAGTACACAGTGGATTTCAACCTCTCTCTTCTGAAATGGTGGCATCAACCTCAGGCAAAGGAAAAGGGAGAACAGATGGAACATGCAATGTCTTAAATTACCATAGTTTTTTTACTGTTGTGTGCAGAAGTGGATTCCTCAGCCTCTATCTCACTTTCCATTTACAAAATGGAAAGATAGTGCTGGATACATTAAAAAGGATAGGAGCAATTAAGTCCACATTAATATCTTAAGTTTTCATCTCTCAGTAGCAGCATATATTTAAGTGTTTTGCTCTATGAATGTTAATTGTTTTGTAGATTGGAGTCCTACATTGGTGTCTTTGTCTCACAAAATCTAATATAATTTTTTAGAAATGGAAACTGCTGAGTATCCTCCAGTTATTCTAATGCACCTGAGTCCTGGCTTGGGCTCAAACATCCCTAGTATTCTGGTCCCTAACCTTCACTTAAACAGAAACCAATAATCCCACTGAAGAGATGGAAGGCTGATGCCAGTAGGACCATGTCACTGTACTCATTTTCACTTTCACAATATTTCAGTTCAAGATTCCAGAGCTGAAGGGTTTTAAACTAGAACTCAGGTCTGCTAAAAAAAATACCTGATTGCTGGAATTCTGTTATACAGTTTCAAGGTCTGATCAATCAAAATAAACAAGCACAAACACACAACCCATAAAATATCATTCTGGTTGTTATTTACATGAGCATTATTTGTTTTTCAGATGTAGAATTGAGCTGAAGTTCATGAATTTGGGCACGCCTGCAGGTACTGAGGCGTGCTTTCACAGAGGTCACTGGCAAATCTTACCCATTTAATTTCAGGTGTAACTACACACACATCTTCCTGAGCCTTGCTGAAAGGTTACTGCTGCTGCAATAGTGCAGCAAAGAGATCATGTGCCTACATCTTAAGTTCACTGTCTGAAATGCTATCTTTGTTCTCCTTTCCCAGGGAGGTCATAAGCACAAACAGAGCAATGGAGATGAGCAATGGAGATGACATTTCAGGAGCTGAGATTGTCACAGATGTGGTGTTCAGAAGCCACAGTTACCATGACCTATTTATTTATGTAAATGAAACCACAGTTGTTTTAATAAGAACTAAAGCAGATCCAGACCCATTCTAATATCTGCAGAACATTTCTTCTCAGGTACTACTGCTTCAAAGCTTCTGCACAGAGCTTAATGCATTGCTGGCAGCCCACTGACATGACTACGTTGTCCTGATTTTCAAGAATGGCAAAAAGGAGGACTCCAGAAACTACAAGCCTGTCAGTCTCACTTCAGTGCCAGGTAAAGTTATGGAGAAGATTATTCTAGGAAGTATTGAAAAATGTCTGAAAGACAACGCAAGTCATTGGTCACAGGCATCGCTCCATGAGGGGAAAGTCCTGCTTAACAAGCCTGATTTCCTTTTATGACAAGGTAACCCACATGGTTGATAAACGGAAGCCAGTTGATGCAATTTTCTTTGAATTTCAGTAAACCTTTCAAAACTGCCTTTCACAGTATTCTTCTGGACAAAATGTCCAGCACACAGATGGATAAATACATCATGGGGTGGGTGAGCAGTTGGCTCTCGTGTTGGGCACAGAGGGTAATAGTGAGTGAGGTAACATCAGACCAGGGCTCTGTCATTAGTGGGGTTCTGCAAGGCCCCCATCATGGGCCCTGTAGTCTTCAACATCTTCATAAATGACTTTGACACAGAACTGGAGGGGATACTAAGTAAGTTTGCAGATGATACAAAACTTGGGTGAGCTGTTGACTCCCCTGAAGGCAGGGAGGGAGAGAGAGACCTCAAAAAATTAGAGGACTGGGCAATCACCAACCATAAGTTCAACAAGAGAAAGTGCTGGATTCTGCACCTGGGTGGGAGCAACCACAGGTGTTTGTACAGACTGGGGAATGAAATGCTGGAAAGCAATGTTGTGGAAAGGGATCTGGGGGTCCTGGTGGATGGCAAGTTGAATATTAGCCAGCAGTGCCCTGGCAGCCAGGAGGGCCAAGTGTGTCCTGGGGGGCATCAGGCAAAGCATCACCAGCCAGTCCAGGGAGGTGATTGTCCCGCTCTGCTCTGCACTAGTGAAGCCTCACCCTGAATATTGTGGCAGTTTTGGTCACTGCAATATAGAAAAGATATTAACCTCTTACAGAGCGTCCAGAGGAGGGCAATGAAAACTGTGAAGGGCCTTGTGGGGAAGCCATATGGAGCAGCTGAGGTCACTTGATTTGTTCATCCTGGAGAAGAGGAGACTGAGGGGACAACTTCCCCTTCCTGAGGGGAAGAGGAGGGGCAAACACTTATCTCTTCCCTGTGGTGACCAGTGACAGGACTCAAGGGCATGGCCCGAAGTTGTGTCAGGGGTGGTTTAGGTTAGATATTGGGAAACGGTTCTTCACCCAGAGGATAGTTGGGCACTGGAACAGGCTACAAGGAAGTGTTCAGTTCTGGGCTCCCCAGTTTAAGAGGGATGTTGAGCTGCTCTAGCGGGTCCAGAGAAGGGCAACGAGGATGGTGAAGGGACTGGAGGGCAGGCCCTACGAGGAGCGACTACAGGAACTGGGACTGTTCAGTCTGGAGAAGAGGAGGCTCAGAGGTGACCTCATTGCTGTTTACACCTACCTGCGGGGAGGTTGCAGCCAGATGGGTGTAGACCTCTTCTTCCAAGCTGACAACACCAGAACAAGAGGGCACAGCCTCAAGCTACGCCAGGGGAGGTTTAATCTTAATGTTAGGAAGCAGTTTTTCACAGAGAGAGTAATTGCATATTGGAATGGGCTGCCCAGGGAGGTGGTGGAGTCGCCGTCCCTGGAGGTGTTTAAGAGAAGGCTCGATGAGGAGATTAGTGACATGCTCTAGCTAGGGGGTGCAAGGCTGGATGATCCTGGGCCCCTTCCGGCTCGGAGTGCCTGCTAGACTGTGAGGGAACTAGGTTTGTGTTACCGCTCTGGGATGTGCTTTCGGTCTCTGTACGGGTGTTAGATGGTGAGTTGGACTAGATGATCCTTGTGGGTCCCTTCCAACTCATAATATTCTGTGATTCTGTGTGTGATTCTGTGAAGTTAGTAATAGCACCGTGCCTGACAGTGTTCAAGAAGCGTTTGGACCATACTCTCAGGCACATGGTTTGACTCTTGGGGATGGTCCTGTGTAGGGCCAGGAGTAGGACTCAATGATCCTTGAGGATCCCTTCCAACTTGGCATATTCTGTGATTCTATGACTAGGCCAGATCCACAGCTTTAACAAACTCCATTCCAATCAACAGGACTCCTAAGACTTGCAGTGATCTTCGTGAATGGACCTAAGCTGATGAGAGATTATGGCCACCATTTAGATCAGTCGTGTTTCTCCTTTTGACTTCAAGGCAGGCAAGACTTCACACTACAGCATTCCCATGTAGTGTCAGGAGCATTAATGGATATATACCACGGTCCATAAGTCACAGAAAATGAAGGGAACTGATGTGGCTGTTGCCTTGCCCTGGGAAACCTGACCTTGTCATCCTGTTTCTGCCTTAGTTTCAGGGACTATAATTTAGTGTAGCTTTCTGAAAAAAAAAGGGCCATGCAGAAGGCTGATGTCATGAGTGGCATCCCTGCCCATGGCAGGGGACTGCAATTCAGTGAGCTTTAAGGTCCCTTCCAACCCAAAGCATTCTGTGATTCTTGGGGTGTCCTGCACAGTTGGACTCCATGATTCTGATGGGTGCCTTCCAACTCAGTATATTCTACGATTTTATGATTCTATGATATGTGCTCTAAATGCCCAAGGTTCATTGTGATTCTGGAACTGCCCATCTGTGTATAGACCTATTTCAAACCATTCATAGCAGCACTATTCAACTTTTATTAAGGGAAAGATAACTGGAGTCATTGAACTGTGTCATTCTGAGTTACCATACTTCTTCTTCCTTCCCATGTCACAAATGCAAGCCTGAGTTCTATACCTACTCCACACTGATCATAGTCCAGTGCTGCTATGTGGGAGTATAATAAAGGCAAATAAGAATGTGGGGAAGGGAAGGGAGAGAGCAAGGTGGGAATGCAGGAAGATATCCAAGATATTTAGGGCTGCAACAAAGATGTTGGTTACACTATAAAATTAAACAGCTAACCCTCCTCTAACAGATCTTGCAACTCTCCAAGGCAGAGCTGCCCAATATGCTCATAAATCTGCCAGTGAAAAGCTCACATCCTCAGACTGGCATGTTACAGGTAACAGAAGTTATGAATAGTTTGATCTGCTGCCTTTAGTTTTACCCATTGACTTGTGGGTGCTCCTGGTGACATTTACCAGCATAGTCAGTCAGAAATTAACCTATCCAAGAACAAAACTGGTGTAAATGGAATAAGGAAATTCTACAAGGCACTATGTAACTAAAGTATTGAGAAAATATTGACTATTTAACAGAATTCACAGAATATTCTGAGTTGGAAGGGACCCACATGGATCACCAAGTCCAACTCTTAAACTGCATGACTGCCTCCCATCAGGGAGAGGAATCGAACCCCAGGCCTCCCACATGACAGTGGGGACACTTACCACTATACTAAAGTGGATTTTTTTTTTTTACATACTCTTTGGTTTTATGCAGACATTAAATAAAACAGACTATGCAATATTTTTGAGTTAAATTTGGAGCAGAAATATAAAATCTGGTCCAGATCTATCACAAGTTTACTCAAATTTCCTCGCACTAAAATTCTGTCTCTTAAAAGTAAAATCCACCTTAGTACAGTGGTGAGTGTCCCTGCCTTTCATGCCGGAGACCAGGGGTTTGATTCCTGCCAGGGAAGGTGTGGTGCCATTTAAAAGTTGGACTCGATGATTCTTGTGGGTCCCTTCCAACTCAGAATATTCTGTGATTCTGTGGCATTTAACAAGTCCAAATGCTGGGTTCTTCACTTTGAACGCAACAATACCGTGCATCGCTATTGGCTGGGGGATGAGTGGCTGGAGAGTGGTGAAGTGGAGAAGGATTTAGGAGTAAAGGTTGACAGAAAACTCAATATGAGCCAGCAGTGTTCCCAGGTGGCTAAGACGGACAATGGCATCCTGGCCTGTATCAGGCACAGTGTGGCCAGTAGGACTAAGGAAGTTATTCTTCCCTTCCAGCACACTTCCCCTCTTCCCCTCCAGTGCACTCTTCACCAGTGCACCTGGTGACGACATAGCCCCAGGAAAAGTGCCCCACAAAAGTGGGGCTGGGCTGCCTGCGGCAATGGTGAGGTAAGCGCTGTGTGCTGGGATGGGGCAGGGGTGGGACGTGCCCACAAGTTAAAATTTCGTAGGCTCCAGGAGCACTGACCAGAGCCCCAGGACACACCTTCCCTGCCACAGCCCCGGGGCTTCCCGACCGCAGAGGCAGCACAAGCATGAGCAGTGGCAGCAGCCTGGCAGCAGCTGCAGAAGCAGCGGTGTGGCCAAAGAGAAGCCCAGGGATTCTCCAGGGAGTCTCCCCAGGCAGAGGGCTCAGAAATGGTTCCCTTTGCTCCCCTGTGCTGTGAGAGCCTGTGGGGAGGGGCAGAAAATGCTCTCCAGTGCTCTAGAGTGGCTGGGGGTGGAGCGATGGGCATGGCCTGTATGCATATTAATGACCCACACATGTTTGCTAATTGGACGTTTCACGAGAACCTGACAAGACCTGTTCCTAGTGAAGGGTGAGGTATTACTGTAGTTCCTATTGATGTCTCTTTTACATATAGTCTTTAAAGACTGTTTTATGATGTCTGTTAAAAATCTATTATGGACCACTGTTCTCTTCTTCCCTAAATACAAGAAAAAGGAATTAAAAAGAGAAAACACATTTATCTCAATAGTACCAGTAGGTTTATAATACACATGATATCTTACAAATTATTTGAAACACATTTGGTGTGACACACAAGATCAATATTGGCTTCCCTGTACATTCTTGTCTGTTCTCGTCTTAGCAAATATGTTTTTGTCTTAGCAAATCAAATTCTTAACATTCTTTCCATGCATTTTTCTTTAATTCAATTGGATTTGTATAATATGGAGGCAGGGACTGGATTTTTGGTTGTTGGGATTTGTATGATTTAGTGATTTTAATTCAGTTGCCAGAGTGCACAGAAAGCTCAGGGTGTCATGGGCCCTATCCATTAATGGTAGAACTGCAGGAGACAACAGAATTACACCAGTGATGAATTTTACTCATTGTGTTCCTTCCACTTAAATTTAATCAAGCCTTTGTGAACCTCTTTCATTTCAATGGCATTATATGAAACAACTCAATGTGATACAATACTTTTGTTGAAATTGCATTGATTTCTCTGGAGATACAGATATCAACAAAAGTTTAGAAAATCTCGTCTCCTTTAAAGTTACAAAAATAATTGCATTTTCATTTAATACCTTTAGGCTTTTAGGTAATAAAATATCTGAATGAATTTGTATGTTAAACTTGGAGTTAAATTGTATGAGTTCAGTGTTATATTATTGTTCCATTTGCACTAGTATCAAAGAGAATTGAATCAAAGCTTTTCTTTTCAAACTGTGAATGATTGTATATTTACCTAGATTCCAGGTCATTATTATATAAAATTCTGATAATTTCTTTTTATATGTTTAATGAATTAGGGCAATTTATGTATTTTGATATAATTTTAAAGTAAATTTGGAATACTGAGAAATCATACACTTAAACCTAGGAACAAGCCTTACACTCTTAAAGATGTTAAAAAATTCACATAAGAAGTTAACTTGGTAATAGATGCTCATCAGTAATGTATAAATAGGATCACTAAAATTATTATTCCTGGGATTGAAAAGGCCTTTTTGTCACTGCCAACTTCTGTGGCAGAAAAAATTATTTCACAGTTCTTTCAACTGATGATGTCAGACCACTCTGCAAATATAAGTGCTGAAATTAAGAGTTAAAGCAATTTGCTGGATATAGTTTTCTTTCAAGCAAAGGCATGCCAATACTCAAAACAACAGACTGTCTAATATAGGAAAAGGCAGAAATACTTAATGCCTTCTTTGCTTCTGTTTTTAACAGCAAGACAGATTGTCTGCAGGCCAACTGGACTTCTAAA
>WEKX01004154.1:30177-43824 GCA_013390025.1 Pitta sordida | reverse complement strand
ACGAGGGAATGGAGTCCACCATTAGCAAGTTTTCAGATGATACCAAGCTGGAGGCAAATGTTGAGCTGTCAGAGGGTAGAAGGGCCCTTCAGAGGGACCTTGACAGGCTAGAGAGATAGGAAGATTCTAATGGTATGAGATTTAACAAGTCCAGTTGCTGGATTCTTCACTTTGGACATAACAATCCTATACATCGCTATTGGCTGGGGGATGAGTGGCTGGAGAGTGGTGAAATGGAGAGGGATTTGGGAGTATTGTTTCACAGAAAACTTAATATGAGCCAACAATGCTCATAGCCCAGGTGGCTAAGAGGTTCGATGGCATCCTGGATTGTATCAGTAGCAGTGCGATCGGTAGGACTAGGGAAGTTATTCTTCCCCGATACTTGGCACTGGTCAGACCATGTCTTGAGTACTGTGTCCAGTTCTAGTCTCCCCATTTCAAGAATGATGTTGAACTGCTTGAGAGAGTCCAGAGAATGGTGACAAGGATGGTGAAAGGACTGGAGAACAAGCCCCGTGGGGATCAACTGTGGGAGCTGGAATTGTTCAGCCTGGAGAAGAGGAGGCTCAGAGGTGACTTCATTGCTGTTTACAACTACCTGCTCATTAAAGACAAGGGTCCACATACTGCAGTGCACACATACATGGTCATAATTTCCAGCGTATCAGTAGCCCCGTTGATCTCAGATTTCTCAGTAGCTTGAACTCCCCCATAAACTGGACTACTACACTCACAGTAATCTTGTCAGTATTAAGACAGGACCTAAAACTGTGAAAGATCTCACACAAGTGCTCACTTGTGTGCCTTTCTTTTCCAAAGTAAGGAATCTGAATTTACATTTTTTAATTGTTTTGGGAGTTGGCTTTGAGTTTGTGTTTGTGTGTAAAATTGACTGGCGCTAATAATCTTTGTAAAATATTCACATGCAGTGTTCACTATACTTCCTTCTTCCTAGACACACTTTTAAAAACTTATCTACATTATGGTAATAATAAAATAAATACTCTGATCCTAAAATAACCCTTCAACTGTAGAACAGCTAGAAAATTCATTCCTTCTTGCCACAGTGAGCAACAGTGTACTTTACCGCCAAACACTATGAAAATGGTTTCATTTACTTCCAAAATTTGCCAAAAAGAGATGATGACTGAAACTGGTAATGACTATTTTCTATTCTCTATCCCTAAGTAATTGACCATTAATTATAATATCAATGGGCTGTGGATAAGTAAAGCAGACACATGTTAGGGCTACATTTCATTTGTAACTGTTTTGTATATGTCATAAATCTCTAATATTGGGCTATTGTCACACATGATGAATTATTGTAAGCATGTCAGCACATAGTGGAAGTCAAGTACATTCAAATACTACTCAGTCAGAATTGAATTTGGCATGATAGTCTCATAAAAGGGGACTCAATTGAGAGTTTCCACTTGCCTGCTCTAAACTTGTCACTTGTAGGTGCTAAAGAGCTTGTTGTGTTGGTTTAATTAGTCAACAAATCGGTCCTTACTTGATTGCGTGGTCGTATCACATATGTTAACACTTCACTGTTTGATGGAGATATTAACAAGTGACAAGAGTCTCTTGGTCTATGGACTTTAAAGAAGAGAAGCTCTTCTATATTATTTCATTTGGTCCTGCCAATATTTATTAGATCATGCAGGCTGCAGGCTGCCAACAAGAGAAAGACAACACAAACATTTTTCAGGGTTATGCTCATCTGTACCCCAAAGAAGGATCACTAAACAATTGGTGGTAGAAGAATATAAGTAAGATGAGTGTTTTCTACCACAGCTTAGAAATCCATTATATGATACAGTTTGCTACAGACCTCCTTGGAGCTTTTTTCACTTAAAGATAATTTATGACAAGAACAGAGAGGTTCTTGAAAATGCTATAGCAACTGGAGCTGAATGATGCCACTCTGGCACTAGATGCATAGTCACCAGAGGCCAGTAAAAAGGAAGTTTGCATTTGTATGAAGAACTGTATTAGTTAAGCATTCATCAGTCTTGTATAAAATATTCATATTACTTGGTGAAAGATTAAACAAAAAACCTTCAATAATTAAAATGGCTTATTCCAAGGAGAGGGGGATAGCGAAAAAGTTGGTCCTCTGCAAGTTTGCAAAAGGGCTTGTCTATTCACTTTTTGTATAGCAGCAAACAAAAGAGAAGTGCATACTTTATAGGCTTCACTTGTTTGACCACCATTCTGTTATAGCTTTTATCTGTGCTTTACCAGTAATAATGTCTCTGAAGCATGTGCTGCAGTAAAGGGAAATCTCCTTAGATTTTTTTCCTGTAGAAAATCTCCTTAATCATTTTTTATGTCTCTTGTTAGAAAAAGCCATTTAAAGCTTTGTGTTATGTGTCATAAATGCTATTAGTCATAAATATTAAGTGATATGCAAAAAATTATTGGGAGAGAGGATCTCTTTAAATTTGCTCCTATAATAGTTAATTTTAGTTCCTTTTGTTGGACAATTGCTAGGGGACAATTTGAATAATTCCTTTAAGAGGTAAACAAATAGTGATTCATATACATGAAACCTTATTGCTTCCATCATCATCAAAATGTTAAAACCTCTCTACTTAGTTTTCATTATAATGTTCGAGCTGAATTTTCTTACCTTTTAAAGCATAGAGTGACCCTCAAAAGTCAGAGTCTGCTGCAAGAAAGCTGTCTTTTTAATTTGAATTTTTAAGTGATTTTAAGTTTTTCCTGTATTGTTATTGGCATAGGAAAGTTCACAAAACCAAGCTAAAAAATTCAAAATAAACTTGCTCATTAATAACTTTCTCGATGATAGAACAACATTTTTAAAAACAATAGCAGATAAACTGCTTGTCTGAATGTCTCTATGCAGCATTTTGCAAAAATGCTAGGTGCATTTAAAAGCTTGAACATATATTTTTAAAAAGTATTTTGTAAAAAAATTAATTATTTTTTAATAAAAACACACGTGGATTTTTAAAATGTATGCACATGTGCAATTCTATAAATAGAAACTTGTAATCTTTTCTGCTGCATTGATGTTCCTCATTATTGCAGATTGTTTTTTCATATACCTATGTGTAGAAACACATTTTTATGCACACAGTAAAATTTTTTACTAGTAAGCATACAAAACGTAATGGTTTTTCTAAACTGATTTTTATATAAGTGAGTAGACTCTCATCAAGTATTTTTATCTGTAGTTCTCAGATATAATCTGCATTAGTTTGAATTGTTTTAATTAGTTTGAAAGTACATATTGTTCTCTTCTTATTCACGTATCTGGAGTTAGTTGCCTTATATTGTTACAATTTTTATCACAATAACAATGAAGATGCCAAATAGGTATTTAGGGCCCTGATACTCTGGAAGCATCACAAGCACAACAAAATACTATCTGGCTTTTTTCTCTTTTTTTATAGTGTGGTATTTTTTGGGGTGGATGGTCATATCATGTATCCTTGGGACATGGATAATAAAATTCTAGAGCTTTCAAAGTACTCCTGCCCTGGGAAAGAGTCTATACCTTTAAGAGATGATCAAATAAGAATCCCTGACCAGATACCCAAAACCTCTCAGAGACTTTGTGGTTGTGTTAATCCTTCAAAATGCTGGGAAGCTTCTGTGAATTATTAAGTATGCTTAATTTCTATTGAAAGGAGTGACCAGGGAAACTGAAAACAAATAAACCTGAAGACTTCAGAATGCATAGTAAGTCTTTCCAAGTGAGGGTTTGCAATGTCCTAAATTGGTGACTAGTCTGGATGTGTTACAAGTTAATTTACTGTGATGTTTTTGGAAGTACTCTCCCCCTGTGTACTAGTTCAAAATATTCCTCATTGCTTGCTAACTCAAAATACATACTTTTTATTTTAAAATGCTGTTTTATTCTAGTCACTAATCAATGCCATCTCTTTTTTTCCTCCTGTCTTTTTCCCCCCAAGTCATATTTGTTTAATTGATTTCTTTTGCAACAGGATGTTATTTTGATTGTGTGGCATCACTACCCAAATTCCAACTCCTCTCTCTATACAGAGCTGAATAACCCTCCCAGTGCCACCACCATGACTGACAGCTTTCATTCACAAAGCTGATACCAAAGGCTATTGAGTTAAGGCTGGTAGGTCAGTCCACAGAAGCAACACCTAACCTACAGATATTGGAGGCTGCTGTTAGATTCCCTCCAAAGCTGTCTTTTTTCCATGTTGAACAAACACCTGACCCAGAGCCTCTCCTTACAGGACAAGTGCTACTACTCTTGGCCATCTCTTTGGCACTTTGCTGACCTCCCTTTGGCTAGTCATTAGCTTTCTTGTCGCTGGTGCTCCCAAAACAGGATAGTGTGTCTAGATGTGGTCTCTGGGAGATGAATAGAGGGGGATAATCACTCTCCTCTGTCTACTGGCTGTGATCCTGTGACTATTACCCTGTATGCTCTTGTACAGGGACACACACTCAGCGCTCATGTTCAGGTCACTGCCCACCAATACCATCAGGTCACTTGGAGAGCAGACCTGCTCCCCAGCCTGGCAGCCCACAGCCTGTACTGCTTCAAGATCTTTTTTCCCAGGGGCAGGACTTTGCATTTGTCCTTGTTGAATTTTGTAATGTTCCCATTGGCTTCTTCCATCCCATCTTGTGTCCCTTTAGGTTGCAGTCCTGCCCTCAAGTACATCAAGTGGTCCTGCCAGCTTGGTGTCTCCTCACGTCTGATGAGAGAGCACTCTGCCATCTGCTTCAGATCATTGGTAAAAGTGGTTAGCAGGACAGATCCCATGACATAACCCTGTAGTAATCCATTTGTTACCAGTGTCCAGATGACTCATTAATCGCTATCTGCTGATCCTGATCATCCAGCCAGTTATTTAGTCATCCACTTGTCCAACAATCTAGAACCTAACATTCTGGGGATCGTCCAAAGCCTTGTTAAAGGCATGATAAATGCATTTCCCTCATCCACAGATCCAGTCATTTCATCACAAAAAGCCATTAGGAAAAGCAGTGTTTTAACTACTGACTTTCCAATCACCATCACCTTCCTACACTCATATATGCATTCAAGGAGAACTCATTCTGTCATTGTCCTGGAGACTGAAATAAAGTCCATACTTTCCCAGATGTCTCTGTCAGCCTGTTTTGAAGATAGATCCGGCATTTGCCCTTCTCCCGTCACCATGGACATTCTCCTGATCTTTATGATCTTTCAAAGATGACAGAATGGCTTCAGTATGATACTGGCTATAAGACAGATTCCAACAGAGGTAAGAGAAATCATGCTCTAAAAACTTTGAAAAAAAATGAACTTTTTTCCTATTCAAACCCCAATTACATACTAGGAAATAAGAAATAGTTTCAGTGTAAGGAATTAATTCAACAGGACAGTTTGAGTGATTGTCATGCCCTGTCAATAGCCTGGAAGAAGCCCTTTCAGTAGCCTGAAAACAGCCTTTTATAATGAGTGGAATTATATGGAAAGTGTTAAAGAGTAAAGTCTCTTTCTGAATGCTCTTTATTCTGTCCCTCTGGATTCTTCTTTAGATATGTTCATTGAGACTATGAAGTAAGTTTTTTCGCTATTGAACCAGTGCCACTATGAAAGGATAAATCTCATCCCATTTTGACTCATATATATATGTCAATATAACTGTTAGGTATGCATTGACTAGAACATATGCAGCTCTGTTAAGACTAGTTCTTTCTTGCATTGAGACATGCCTCATCACAGCATGCATATGTATATGCATAGTCATTCTTCAGATTAGCCACAGCCACATCTTTGTAAAATGCTTAATTACCAGAACACAAAACACAGATTACATTTCCTTCCCTAATCAACTTCAAGATACAGTCGATTCTGCCTTGGGGCTGGAAGATCAGTGTGAGGACATCTTGAGATCCTAATAAACAGACAACAAAAAAAATCCAATTGCCACCTGTGTGTGCATTGCCAACCATGAATGTGATGCTTAGCTATGACTACTGAGGAATTGTCTTTAAGGACAGGAGTCAGACAAAGATGACAAATGTTTTGTAACTTGAAAGTAATGTCCTCAGTTGCTCTTAAGTCCCCTAGAGAAAATATTTATCTTGAAAAATGAAAAGATATTCCAATTATATTCTCTCCAGTCACATTCTTACAAAAAAAATTATTACAAGCATGAATGTATTATATTTCAAAGGAAGCTGTAGTGTAGTATCAAAGGTTTGAGTCTAACTAGACATTATATATCAGAAATGTGTGGATAATCTGTGAATATAATGAATATAGNTACTTGGTGGCATGACCTAGATATTAGGGTAGTGTGTTATAGGTAGGATGGTGTGTTGGTAGCAGGATGGCAACAGGTTAGGTAACAGGTTTGGCTAGGTTAGGTAATAGGTGATAGGTTGGACTCGATGATCTCTAAGGTCTTTTCCAACTTTACTGATTCTGTGATTCTGTGATTCTGTGAATATTTTTGCTACATATCTAAATATTAAATGCACAGTTTGCACAGTGTGAGGGTCAGCTGCCTTACAGTCTCTTGAAATCCTTGTCTCTCTTCTGCAGATGCAAAGGGACCCTAAATGACTGGCAGGCTAGGTGCCTCACTTTTAGGCAGCTTAAGTGTGGTGAAATGAATCTTGTCTTTAGAAATAACATGAGATGCTGAGACGCTGAACAGTAATGTCAGATGGACTGAGGCACAAATACATAATCTGTTCTGATACATCTGATAAGGATGTGACTACCTTTGACATGCAAACTCCAGTAATTAACCCTGCTATGTGTATGGCCCACAGCTTGAAGCAGCTCTAAAAATCTGCAAGTTATTTCAGCTTGTCTGTCACAACCCTAAATGACACACATAATTGCAGAGCGAAAAGTATTGGTTCTTCCTCAAGTTTGTAAAATAGGTATAACATACTATTAAAAGAATAAGAAACAAGAATAATTACTCTTACTGCTTGGGTGGAGGTGTTTTCTACATACACAATGTTAATAATTTTTAGCAATATGTCTCTGCCCTTTCATGTGACATGCAAGGACTCCAAAGTGTCATCTGCTCAGTGGTTTTTGAAAGATCTAAGTGTAATCCACTAGGTGTCAGGGTACTGCATACAGAAACATCCTCACAAGATCAAATACGCAGTGGGCTACACTGATCTAAGTCTTGTTCATGTAGAGTTTCCCACCAGCCAGGTTGTGGCCTGGCTGGTAAACGAACTCAGGTCTAGATATGCAAACAAACAAGTTCCCCACGCTGATGCCATGACGTGGAGACAGTTGGCAGATATTCTCTTGCTTTAGCTTAGATCTGTGAGAAATTAAGAAAGTGAAAAAGCTACCTACACATGACTTCAAATCACATCAGTGCGAAAATCTAATAATTACATGAGATCCAATAAATAAAGAAAAAAAAATGGAGTTCACCTGCAAAGGATCCCGCAAAATGGAAAGGCTCAATTTACTGTATGTTTAGTTATTTTAGAACAGACACATAATGATTATATCTCAGTTACAAGTATTAAGATGGTCTTTGGCTGGTTTCAATTTCTGTTGTGTTTCAAATGCTGGCAAAGCAAGAAGAAACCATATCAAGATTAAGACAGGTTTCAGGTTACCATACCTACACAGTGATGGTACATAATCTTATGTCACACAGACTTTAAGGAGATACAAACATATGAACAACAGGTCCATTGCTTAGTGGCTACTTTTGTTTTGGAAAAAAATATACATGAACCTATGTTCAAGGTTTCCATCAAAGTGAGGTCATTAACAACTGTCCTACTTTGTTGAAAATGTTAAGGACAAAAGTTAATAGGTAATTTGTAGTTAATTTCATGGTCCTTAAGTTCAAGGTGCTTCATGGCATTTGCTCTGACTGTCAAAGGTAATACTTCTAGCTAAATGCTTCTGACTAATTTTAACCAATTTTTCAGTCACACTTACTAACATATTTCCACTACTGATTGTAAAGTGGTAAAGTGTTAAAAATAATTCTTAATGAACTCTAAATGTTGGCAGAACCACTGCAAGAGATCATTGTGAACTTCAATTTGAGATCATTTGAGTTAGAAAGTGATTTCAGGCTTCTTATCACTCTAAAATCTAAACATCTGCTCAGTACTGGATAGCATATGTGAATGGCAAGGTCTATATTAAAACATCAGGGAAAATTTTAATCACATATTTTGATGATTTTATGGTGCCCTTCATGACTCCTCAGTCTGTACTCCAAGGATAAGACTGGCTTGCAGAAAGCCTAGAAGATTCAGGAAAACTTGAATTCAGTAGGCTCAAGTCTTTCAGATAGGACCTCAATATCTGTGCTTGCTAGTCAAGTTACAACCCTGAGCATTGCTTGGGTCTGTAATACCAGATTGAATTCCGGTAGACAAAGCTCAACTATTTTGTGTAAGATAAGAGGAATGGTGAGCCACCTCTGAATTTACAGCAAAATATCCAATATGCATATACATGCAGATGCATAAGAAGTATATATGGTAAAATATGGAACTGTGATGATTTATTATGCTTCTATGATTATTTCACTTACATCTTACATTTCCATCTCCTGAGCAGCCCTTGATTGCCCTCAAAATAAGACATAACCTTCCAGAAAAATATTACCCTCTCAAAATCAAAGTATCATCTCACTAATCCTCTCTGAAGTGGGGAAAGTATTACAGTACTAGGAAGAATGGCAAGACCCAAAAGGACAAAGTCTAGCAGACCTGACAAGATTGAACATTAAAGTGAATATCTTTAGATAAATACTTACGGTCAGTTTTAACAGCTCCAGTTTCCTGTAACAGCAGCTGTTCTAAAAGTAATTAAATCAACTTGACACTAAATATAGCCCCAAAAATGTTTAAAGGCTTCCTAAAATAATTTTGAAGGGGTTTTTTTTGTCTGTGGGAAATTGGAAATTACTTCAATTAATACAAAAATATACTCCAACTGAGGCTACAAATATATACATATATATTTAGGCTTTATGTGTATAGGCTATATATATTTAGGCTATATATATTTATATATATGCACATGTGTATACACTGAATAGTTTACAAAGATTTTTATAGAAGAATGTCATATCTTTAAAGGTCAATAAACAATATAAGCATTTCAAATTGTGAATATTTAGAATAACCCTCTAGGCAAGCATTTTTTCTTTCACAGTGGTTAAAGTTTACAGGCCAAAATTGTAGTGGGTTTAATCCCAGACAAGTTGCCAGTGCACAGTCTTAATTCTGGAGTACCTGACAAGTACCTTGCCCAAATAATTGTAAAAAGGAGAAAGTCCCAGCTAACTCTGGACCTTTCTTACATCCTGAAACAGCCATGATAGCAATCACTAAATGTACATAACATTCCTATATGCCTTTATTCACTGGGAGGGCTAGAAATATCTATACTACAAGCATGGCAAGACATCTATTTCCCTCTCCTGGAGGTGGTGTCTTGCCAACTGGCCCCATTCCAAGATTTTTGTACACTACACCAGAGGAAAAGGAAGAAATTGGTTTCATGAGTTTCAGATTTATGTGGAGAAAAAGCAACAGACATTAATAACTTAAAGGTTTTTTTAAAATCTCTTAAGGCCCATATGTCTACGCTATTACCATATCACTGAATAGAGCAGGAAACAAAATATACAAATGTCACTTCAAACCAGTTAGGGTATTTGGGGCCTGATCTAACGCCAAGGGAAGACAATAGGCAGGGTTTGTATCAAATGCTGAATGCCCTCTGATCCCATCAAAGGGATTATGGACCATTTCATGAATCTGTGTCATCCTGTGCTGGACCATGCTAATCTTAGTACGCTGTTGCAATTGTGGCAAGCATACAGCTCATGCAAACATTTATAGGACTTATTTTTTTTCCAAATCCAAAAGAATTTATTGAAGGAGACCTAAAACTTTCCCTCCCTTTTACATATCTTAGTATTGCAACTTACTGAAACATATGAAGAATTTCAAAATTTCTTTATACGAAGTCTACATCTATTCCCTTACTTAGTTAATAAACCCAAATTCAGCTAAATAAAACATGATACTTGATTCTTCCTTCACAGAAAATATTTTACCTATACCTATTAATGAAAATTGTCTATATAAAGGAATTCAATTTTTTTTTGATTGGCATTGGACTCACAGACAGACAGAAATAACCTGCCATTCTTCCATTTGATAGCCAGACGCTGCCAGTTGTTGCTAGGGCAGTCATGCTGTTAAATTAGGTCTAATGAACGAGTAATTGCTTTAGGTATAGTGAACCATTTCAAAGAAAACAAGGATTCTAATTGATTTGCAATTTGTTTGGCACATTGCATTGTCTGGGGCTATTGATTAGTCTTCTGGATTTCACACTGCATGTGTTTCCCTTTATTAAGGGAATAACAGGTTACTGATTACTTTCCTTCTGGGTTTAATGTAGCGGTTAATGTCTACTTTGTTCTTGTGTCATGTCACAGGCAAGGAAGGAATAATATGCAAGTGGGTGGCCCTTTGCTAAGAAACTCCCCTGCTGCTTTGAGCTGTGTAATCTAAGACATGCTGAAAAGCAGATCAAGAGAAAGGGTTAGAATAGCAGGACTCACAAGTTATGGCCTGAGTCAGGGCAGACCCAGGCTAAAAACTTGGCTTTCCTTCACTATCAAAGCACAACACTATGAAGTGGTTGGTGGTAGATTTGTTCTCGTTTGATTGTAAATCTCTATGTAAGGAAGCACAGATTTATATGCCTTGGTTTATATATAGGAGTATCTTAAATTAGGAAGCTTACAATATATTTATCCATTTACTGCAGAAGATTTACTCCATAGGATATCTGGAGGGTATGCCATTATACATTTAAAATCTATTTTGGGTTGCAAAAAGGTGAGTCGATTTAATAGAGGTGATTGTTCCTTTCATAGGACATTATATGGTAACATAGTTGATGCATATTAAAGTGCAATTAATTTCAAATTTCATAACATTCATAGCTAAAACCTCTTATCCTTAGCACATCTTTAACAGATATAATGATAAAATAAAATAGGCTTCATTGTTCTGTAATTGATCTTGGTTCTGGAAATTATTTAGCTTTGTATTTTGTTCTTCTGTGTTCAGAGCCAGTACAAATGAAATTAAATACAGGCCTTTAGATTACTTACAGGGTCTAAGGAATCATCATTTTGTGTCCTTACTATGTGTCTTTCTCTCTCAGAGGGATCAACCACATACCATTCCTGTAACAGAAGATCTCAACCTAAGCCTGATCCAAAGCCTGTTGAAGTCAACAGTAAACCTTTTATTGATTTTCTGAAGCTTTTGCGTGTGAATCCATCAGCTTTCTTGATTTTGAGAACCTATACATCATTTCAACGAGAAACAAGTTTCATTGCTAGGTGAGCCACCATGAAGAACTCAAAGTGCCTTAAACCTTCATGTAACACCAGTGGCACCAGGTGAACAATTTCAAAAGTCTATACTTTTTCCCATGTGCCAGGATTTGAAATTTCTAATGTTGTACTGGCATTTTTTTCTGATTTAGTATAAAGATTATTATCAGTATTATCAGTAAATTGCCTATACAGTCGGGTCTCCTATACCACGGTACCATGGGTCTTGCCCCCTACCTGTGAAGCCCTCCATCACTGTAGACTGGCAGCTCATTAATATGCACATTTTCCCTGGTCACCCCACCCCCCAAGCTCCGGAGCGGCTGTGGGGTGTTCCCGGAGGTTCCTCGTGTGCTCAGGGGAGTGAAGAGGGTCTCCTCTGCCTTGTCTCTGCCTGGGGATTCCTCAGGAATTGTAATGATGGGGTCCTTGAGCTCACGCCACTTCCCAAGCAAGTCCCGGGCTTTGGCTGCCACCGCTGTGGGAGCTGCAGCGGGCAGAGGAGGCACTGCAGGGCAGTATGTACTTCTGAGCTTGCCCCGGTGTGTTCTCTCCTGGTGACACGCCTGTCATGGCACAGCAATGGCTGGGGCAAATAGTGCAGAGCTCTGCTGGCACTTAAACATGCGAGAGCAGAAGCTTCGGTGGCTGCCTTATCACCATGGTAACACCGCCGACAGGACGGCATCCCGGTGCCTGGCTCCTGGACGCACTCTGCAGCGGCCAGACTAGCAGAATTTAAATCCATGTTTTCCCTTGGCAAAAAATTCACGTATTTAGGTAGTCAAGCCTAAAGTGAACAAACTTTTTCCAGAAATGGAGCTTAAAAACTATGTGAACTTCAAACTGCTGCTTTCAAAAAAGCCAAGAAAACACACTAAACCTCTGCTAATAGGTACTGTAAAAACAAAAGCTTTGTAGNCGGGGGGATTTTGCATATTCGCGACTACTTACTTTGAATATTCATGCATGTCAGGTCGCGCATGCACAGTCCCAAAATGGGCCTCCTTAATTGCTGAAAAATCACGCCGCTAAGATGTGAAGGCGCTATCTGGGGGGCATGAAGTGGAAGAGGGCTGACTGTACATGTAAATTTTTTTAAAGGGACTATGATACAACATTGGCATGTTCAGTTATTTTGAAGATCAATTTAAAATTCAATAGCTCATGTTCTTTCATGATGTAGAAGTTGCTGATTTCAAAGTTTTTGCAGTGAGATATGGAACAGCTGTGACTTATCTTTAATTCATCCTAAATGAATTCAGGTCATCCCAAATGTCTTGATTAAATCAGATCCACACTTTCAAATCCCTGTTAGACTGAATTCAGTGAAACTCTCAGTCTTACAGACAAAAATTAAGAAATTATCTTCATAATGGAAACAAAATAACAACAACCAAAAGAATATTTTGGTGTCATGTTTGATAACCATTTTGGTATATACCAGGCTATCATGGGTTTGGTGTTAGAGGTTTTGTTTTGCATGTTTACAAAAGAAAAGTTTTAGCCAGTTTTTTTCTTTCCCTCTTCCTTTCCCCCTTCCCTCCCCCAGGGACTAGAGGGGATTTAACACACATGCACTTGTTTTTTCTTTGTGAGGTTTTTTTCTATTTTCTCCTGAGATGGGGGGTGGGGCAAGGGGCGCAGTGGCATGGCTTTCCCCGCGACTTTCTCCCCCTGCCCCAGCCCCTCTCGCCGCTGCTGGAGTGATGCCGGCGGTGTGGTCCCGAAGTGCCGATGCAGTGCGTGGTGGCGCGCCTACCCGGTTCCCCGTAGGGGCCGGGGGGCAGCCATGTGGGGGTCTGGAGGTCGCCACGATGATGATGTAAAACACTGGTTCTTCCGGAGAGACAGACGGGATTGACAGTTTGACCTTCATCCCATTGGACAGGGGGGGCACTACCAGGGAGGAACTAAAGGGGTTTTGAAAGCTACAGCAGGAGGCAGCCTCGCTCTCGCCCTCACCAGAATTGCCTGCTGCTCAGCTGCTCCTGCATCCCGCTGCCATCTTCTCTCAGCTGCATCATCCATCGCTTCTCGCTAAAGCCCCTCCCTGACGATAGCCGGACCTTGCTATCATTTTCATCCGTGTTTTGCCATTGTTGGGAATTTCCTTTTCGGTATTGTTATTTCAGTGAGGGATATCCTGTTTGTGTGTGAGTGGTTTTGGGCGGGGGTGGTTGGGATATTTCCCTGTTGTTTGCCCATGTTAGTTTGATTCATACACATACCTTTTTCATACATCCCAATAAATATATATATA